>CAWUFW010003818.1:1200000-1709858 GCA_963921515.1 Calotriton arnoldi
TCTTGCATTCCATTTTTCTCATTGTTCCTGCTCCCTATCTTCTCTCTCACTCTTTCTACATTTTCTTCTCTTCTCTCCTTCCCTTTTCCCCTTTCTCTTTTACTCACTGTCGTGTTCTGTCGCTCTCTCACACTTTCTCATGATCACTTTTTCTCATTCCCACTTTCTATTGTTTCTCACTCTTTTTCTCCTTTCTTCTCCCCTTTTCTCTTTTTCCTGCCCTTGTGCTCGTTAGCTCTTCTTACACTTTTTCGCATCCACTTGTTTTCGTTCTTCCCGTTTTCCGTCCCCACTCCTTATCCTTTATCCTTTCTCTCACTCTTTCACCCTTCTCTGCTTTCTTTTTTCACTTTTTTCGTCATGTGGTCTGGGTTCTTTAGCTCATTCGCACTTTCTCGCAGTCATTTTTTCTCATGATTCCCACTCTCTGCCCTCTCTCACTCTTTCTATCCTCTCTCCTTTTCTCTTTTTTCATCTCCTGTTATTATGTTCTTTAGCTGTGCCACACTTTCATGCGTTCACTTTTTCTGCAATACCTGTAGTCTTTATCCACTCTCACTTTCTCTCCTCTCTTTTTTCTCCTCTCCTCTTGCGTTAATTAGATCTCTTAAACTTCTCTCTTTCACTTTTGTCTCTCTGTTCTTTTTCCTGCTTCCTCTCTCTTTTTAAAGTCTCCCTTGCTCATTTTACCTTTGTCCCACACTCGCTCCTATCTTCCAGTATCTTTCCTTTTCTGTTCTTGTATTTCTCTTTCTTAACCTGGTAAGGTATGATTTCAGGAGAAGTAGATGCTTCCCTCCAACCAAAGCTCAATCTGCTTATTCTTTAACGGTTGTTCCATCCGCTGCTATCAGGAAAAGAGTGCGACCAACTTACTTTATTTCAATTATTCCTTCTGCCCCGAGAGTTATCCTTTTAATAGTCTGTTGTGTTTTACACCACATTCAGCAATATGTTGCATAGTACTGTTGTGCATTACTGAATTATAGAAATGTTTGTTATTCTGTGGTTGATGGTTTGGGCCCTGGAGTATTTGTATAATTGATTACCGTATATTACAGTTTCACCTCTAAATTGCTGCATTCCCAAATAAAGCCTGCAGTAAAGCAACGTGTATGAAGCACAGTACCTCACCTGTTACACTCTTCTAGGACACTGGTGAAATGGAATTATAGAAGTACTAGTACCAACTGTCCTTAAGGGCCTGTCTGCTACTAACAAATGTCAATATTGTCCCAGTGCAAGGATTGAATCCAGTGTTTAATTTGTAAAAGAATAAGTGCTGGGCGCAAAGTTTTGTTCAGGAGCCCGTTGCCAGTACTATTAAAGGGTGGGGTGCTAAATACAAGGGTTGTGTAATTTTGATTCCACCTCACGCTTCTTTAATCCACCCTCACACACCCACTCTTTTGGTTTCATTTTCCTCCCCGCTTTGTACCTTTGTCATTGTTTTCCGTTTTTGGCTTCCTCCTTTTCCTCTTTTGTGGTTTTCATTCTCTTGATTTGGATCGAATTTTGGTCTGGAAAAGTTGGTGCTGGTCTCCAAAAATGAGTGCCGATGGGCCTCGCCTGAAATCACCAGCTCAAATTAAGCACTGATAGAATCCCCTTTGAACAGTGCTGGCAGGGCAGGCTTTGGAGCTGATGGCAACTGGTGCGACAATCTTTGTTCGCACCCCCAATGACCTCCTTCTCCATGGATTCCTCACTATCACCCTCCAACAGCGCCCTTCATCTCTCCATAACCACTCTCTCACATGTATTTCATTTGTTTTATAGTGCTACTCATAGCATTGTAGGGTGTTAGAGCACTTTACATCACACACAAATAATTAGACAATGAATCATATGTGTGTAAATCAGTTTATAGGAAATGTTACATAAGACAATGAGGACTACAAGATGTACAAGTCACATGTCATCCATACCGGTAGGCAGTGTATTTTAAGAGTGCTTGATCTGGAGAATGACAAACTCAGAATTTAAAATGTAACATAGTAGTTAGGGTTGGCTATACTGATAAGAATTTATTGCTACCCAACCAAACTCTTTTTAGCAACATTAGGATAATGAGACTGAGGAAAAAACATAACTTTCTATCTACCCTATACCATGCAGTTTGTATGCAGCTCTTTGATGACAGTTCATACCTCATGTGGTATATTAGGATTGCAATTTATGAGCTGCAAGTGACAAAAACAGTAACCCCCTGAGCCATCCAAATAGGTATATTAACCCTCTGCACTACCTTATTATGAGTCAAAACTGCCACTAGACAAAACTCAGATCCCTCTCCAACTGGTATATTAATCACCAGAGTTATATTGACACGTTTTGTTGATGCCTATTTCTAAGGGCCTGTCTCCTCCTGGGTGCTTGGACACAATCTCTCCAGGTCGATCTCCCTAAAATAGAATCTAATAAAGTATTAAAATCTCCCCCCAGAACCAATGGGGCTGAAGCCTCTGCTAAATTCAGTTCCAGATCCACAATATACTGGGATTCATCCACATTTGGTCCATAAAATCCTACACATATAAACTCGAGGCCAGCACCTCTCATTCTGACTAAAACCCACCTTCCAGAACTATCTGTTTTAGAGTGTGTAACCTTCACCTCGGAGCCTTTCCTTGTCAGAATCGCAAACCCTTTACAGCACTGACCTTGATCTGATACCACAAAACTCTCGATCTATCTATACCTACAGCATAGCTCCCTACTCTCACTTGCGACCTAGTGTGTCTCTTGTAGAATGATAATATGGGCCTGAATTTCTTCCAGGTACCTCAGAACCACCCTCTGTCTAGATTGGGACCTGAGACCATTCACGTTCCATGTTAAAAAGCCTATATTTTTACCTACGCCAGCCATCATCTGCCTAGAATAAGTCCCTCCTCATATACTCTATCTCTGAAGTGAAAAAACCTACTTGGTGATATTGAGGGCATTTTTTGTTTTTTTCTCCACTGCTCCCCACCCTGTGCCCCTCCACGACACCCACCCCACTCCCCTCCGTCACTCCGCCCTGGGAAACCCTCCCAATCTTTGCAGGCATATGAATGCCTTATGAGCTACCCCGGGGGGTTGTAAACATACACCATTCATAATAATTGTTTGCCGCAATAGACCACACCTGTCATTCCAGACACCGTATATCTAATATTCAGGGGCTGTCTATAATTCAGGGGTTGTCTCCTTTTTTTTTGATGGAGTCTATCAATACATCCACATCTTCCACAGCATGATAGTTATACATTTGGTTATTCCACATTATACGGAGCTTTGAGGGAAATTTTTGTTGTACTTTTGCTCCCAATTTTCAAAGATCGTCCATCCTCTTGCCTAGCTCCCATTGCTGCTGCTCTGTTGCCTTACATATGTCCGATCTAACTATGACAGGAAAATCTTTAACAATGTAAGGACCGTCCTTTAGGGCCGCACTCAAGATTGCCTCCTTGACTACATATGAGAGAAAATTAACCAAGATCTTCCTTGATTTAGTCCGCTGGGGGTTCTGCCAGGTTTTTATGTCTGCACCTTTCTCTACCCCAGGGACATTAAAAATCTTCAGTTGTTCCTCTGCGAATTATTTTCAACCCTCTCAAGGTCCTTCCTCAAATTTTGGTTTGGCTTACCCAGCATGGTGATCCCAGTGGCATTTTTTGCCACATCTTGCCTTATTGATCCTACTTCATCTTCCAGTGCTTTAGTACGGGCAGCGACTTCATCGAGCTTCTGTGCTAATGCAGAGCATGAGGCTTGGATGCCCACCTGATTAGCCTCCGAGACTTTGAATCGATTTTTTAATCTCTTCTTTTAGCCCCAAAAGAATACCCGTCAGTGATCCCTCTACTTTTTCCTTAGGCGTTTCGCCACATTTTTCATTCAATTGACTCCTCAAAGACAAATCATCAGACGTTTGCAGCACTTCACTTGATGCCAGGGCTTCAAACCTGTTACTAGTGGGGACTGGAGCCATATTTCGTAATGCTTCACCTTAGCTCCTTTCTTCTTCAGAGGACCTTAATGAGGCAGGTATTTCCATGATGTTAGAATTAATAGTATTGGGAGCCCCTACAGGGGTCTCCATTCTGGTACTATTCCGTGGGGTATTTCCTTCACCGCCCTCTACTCACTGAAAGTCCGGTAAAACTCTCAAGAAGGATTTAAGCGAGGGGGTTATCTTAATCTGTTGGGTCAAAGACCTTTTACCCCTACCCCCAAAACCTTTGCCAGGAGACTTAGCAGATTTCCCATTTTGAGAAGCAGAAATCATACCCCCTGCGCCCCCACTAGGCACACATCGCTTCCCCTTTCTTGCGTCCTTTATAATACCAGGGACTACAACAGAAGACAAGTCTGGCACATAATACGCCTTGCCAGCCACAATGTTCCTGGTATGCAACATGTACCTTGAAGCCCTATCTGCAGCCTTACAGGTGGTTGAAGCGCCCTTCTCCATATGCTGAGGATTCCATACCCACTGCTTCTGTCTCACTTCCTTCCAGTCTCCCTTCCTTATATCTCCCAATGACTGAGGACGACTAGGGCCCTCTATCCATGTCACCACTGAAGGCTGGGGAGACCTCCAGCCGGCATCCTGACTTGTGCTGCTTCTGCCATACGCTCGTGCGCTGGCTGACCTGCAGCGCTGGAGCTTCTGTGCCGCCTCCTCCCAGCGTTAGCCTGCAGTGCCAGATGCACCACAAGCGAACACCGTCTCTGCCTGGGATTCAACCAGCCCCCCGTTGCTTCCATTCAGGAACGGGGACCCCGACCAACTAGCCAGTTACGTTCCGGTAAAGAAAAGAAAAAGTGGCGCGTCTTTGCAGCGAGGCTACCCCCCCGGGGCACCCGCAGCTGCTCAACAGGCAGCCACCATATTCCCCCGCAGATAGATCGGCCCAGAGAGATTTTGTCCAAGCACCCAGGACGAAACAGGCCCTTAGAAATAGGCTCCAAGATTTAGGGTTGGTGGATGAATGGTGACATCTAAAAGGCCAGGTGAGAGGGTACACCTTTCACAGTAAACATATATGGTTATTATTCCAGGTTGGCTTATTTTTTGGTGGATAGGGGCTTAGCGGCATACATAAAAGAGGTTAACCACCTCCCGGGCATATTTCGGATCATTCAGCCATCACTATGTTATTACAATCTCCTGGAAATAGTCCTAATCTAAGGTGGATGTTAAAGTGCATTATTTTTCTGGAAAATGAGGTGGCGCTTATTTTAAAAAGGGCCATGGCTGAGTTTTTCTTGGATAATATAGGTACAGCCCTCCCAGGAGTTGTATGGGATGCATTGAAAGCATTTATTCGGGGGTATTGAAAAGCCAGGTGTATTTGAATATTAGGGAGGAGAGAGCAGAATTGGTCAAATTGGAGCAAGTTGTTGGGGCTTTGGAGGCCACCTTACAGATGCAGAGTAGATGGGAGGATAAGGAAACAGTATTAAAACAGCTAGAAGAGGCACAGCTAAACTATAAAATCAAGTTGAACTCAAAGTGCAGGGAGAGGTGGCAGGCTGGATGTATGAGGCAGTTTGAGTATGGGGGAGAGAGCTGGGGCTCTATTGGAATGGAAGGCGAGGTTCGAGAGATCTAGGAACACAATAAAGGAATTGGTTGTCAGCCCCCGGAGGAATGTCACAAACAAACTAAAAGATATGCAGAGTCATCTGGTCTCCCTATTCTCTACACTGTATATGGAAGAGATCTTCCCAGAGCCTCATAGACTTAGAGAGTGCCTGGGTGATGTTATCCTTCCTGAGCTTACAGAAGAAGGAAAAGAGTGTATGGAAACACTGATTACTCAGGAGGAAATCAGAGGGTTTTTGTTGCGCATTAAAAATGTAAAGGTGACTGGCCAGGATGCATCCCTTCGGAACTCTATAAGCTCCTAAAGGAGGAAGTTGTATCTGTCTGGGAAACCCTGTTTAATTTGGTTTGTCAGGGGAAGGCATGGATCCCTGATTCCCTGATTCATGGAAGGTAGCCACAATAGTCCTGAATTTAAAACCAGCAAAGGACCCTAAGTAGGCTGATTCATATTGACCAATTTCTCTAATAAATGCAGATTATAAGGAATTTACAAGTATTTTGGCGGGGAGATTGGCCAAACTTGTCACTCAGCTCATACACCCAGATCAGAAGGGCTTTGTCCCAGGGAGGCATATCCATGAACTCACTTAGCAGCTGATTGGTTGTATAGACCTCGCCACAGCTCGGTCGATCCCCCGGGCTGTAGTCACGTTAGATGCAGCCAAGGCGTTTGACTGTCTGTTGGGCCTATTTGTGGGAGGTATAGGTGGTTTGGGTTTCAGCCCCTGTTTTATTGCAACGTTACAGGGGCTGTATGAACACTCAACAGCTAGGATCCTCCTTAATGGCTTGCTTACCAGGAGCTTTACTGTTTCTAGGGGCACGCAGCAGGGTTGTCGCCTTTCCCCATTATTGTTTGATATATATATATATTGAGCCCCTTGCCCAGCTTTTACAGAGAGATGGTCAAGTTATCCCTTTTAGTTTATCTCACTTTAATAATAAAACTGCGTTATACGCAGATGATTTAATGATCTATACCACGGATCCTGCTCATACTATTCCCAGGGTGGAAATCCCGGTGAAGGAATGTGGGCCCTTTCGGGATATTTAGTAAATAACTTGAACTCAGAGGGGATGTGTTGGAATGTAACAGATTGGAAGGGGGAAGTACAAGCAGAGATCAGGTACCTCAGTATTACTATTTTAAATTGACTGGAGTTAATACCACAGTATAACTTGAGGAGGGTGGCAAAGGAGGTAGATGCTTTTCTCGCCAGATGGAAGAACCTCCACCTGACAATATATGGGCGAGTAAATTTGATCAAGATGGTGATACTTCCAAAATTGACATATCTTTTTAACTGCATACCTTTGACATTCCCAACATCTGTAATAGATAAGATTCAGGGGAAAATAGTAAGTTTTATATGGGCATCTAGAGGAGCTAGGCTTGCATGGAAAAAACTGAGGCGTAGGCTTGAAAAGGGTGGCTTAGCTCTCCCAGACTTAAATTTGTACTACATAGCTTTCCAGTTTAAAAATTGTAGGATGCTCCTGAGTAAACCAGAGGCCTCAACCTGGGGAGGTGTGCTGGAAGAGATGGTAAGGGAGTGGGGCTCGGAAGGATTTTTGTACAAGCTTGGGGCTAAGAAATTCTTCAAAAAGGTCCGGCTGAAGGTCCTAAAGGCATCATTGACCCTTTGGCTTGGAGTCAGGAGGATTTTTGGCATGGGTTATTTTTCGAGTTTTTCACTGATTTGGGATTCCCCACTTACCCCAGAGTGTCTTAAAGATGGGTTGAGCTTTCCACTACAGAGAGCTGGGATAGACGTTTGATAGGAACTGCTAACAGCGCAGGGTATATTACCCTGGAAAGTTCTAGCGGCCAAGACTGGTAGTTCCCTCTCCAAATTTAAATATCTCCAGTTGTCTTCTTGGTTCACAGCCAACTGACAGGAGATCGGGATTGCGTGGGAATTTGAGTCAGAACTACAGGATGGGTCTCCTAGGGATAAAGAGGTTGCTCTGTGGTACTGGAAGTTGCATGATGCTGAGGATGAGAAATTGAAGGCGCCGTCCTCTGTTTGGGAAGGAGTCATTCAGGGGACTGAGCTTCAAACAGTATTACAAACCTCCCTAAAACTACTCTATTCAGTGGTAAAGCCAGCCAATCTTAAGCGTAATCACTTTTTCACCATCAACAGATTAAATTGGACCACTCAAAAGATAGAGAAGTTTGTACAAGAGCTGTCTCCCAGATGTTGTAGGTGTGGTCTCCTAAGAGCTGATGACCAACATGTTTTTTTTACGTGCCTAGAGATAAAAGCTTATTGGCAGGCTGTGGAGAATGTGGACAACAACATCTTTGAGGTGAATATAACGCTAAGTTTAACATTGGTCTTAGTGGGAGTGGAAATCTGCTCCAGCCAACCTCTGATCGCAGAGGGCTCTGTTTTATCTGATGCTTTTAGCTAGGATGGAGATCTGTAAGCGTTGGATGGATCCGTTACCTCCTAGAGTGGTGGACTGGCTTCAAGCTGCAAGTTGTTACTGCCAAATGGATACTGACTGTAGACCCGATGGGGCCAATCGAAGTAAAATGTGGGTCGATTTCCAAAGATGGAGTGGTATGAGGGCTACGACAACAATTTAATGATTGGTCCTATGATTACACCTGGGTTCAGCCAGAAACCGGGTATCTGGTTTTGACTGGCAAGGCGAGGGCCAGCAAAAGTATGCAGCAGGCTGATGGTTGGAAAGCATTTGTAGAAATGTCCTAATCTTGCAGACAAGGTGATATGAGGACAAAAAAAAATACATTTTTATTGATGCCTGAAAATTGGTGGACACAAAATAAACTCTGTGAAGATGCATTTACTCCCACAAAAAATGTCAAAACACAGCACCACCCCTGAGCTTGACACCCAGTGCAGTTGCACCAGTCGCAGTGCCCTAAACCCAGAGGTGAGTGCTAGTACTCTCACTTTCAAATTAAAAGAGCTTTGTTCCTGCTCCACTCTTGTCTGCCGACATGGTGCTCCACCCTTTTCTGCTGCGTAATAAGGATGACTGATTTAACCAGAAAAACAAATGCCTATACTGTCAAGTCACAGATGGCAGCACAGATTATTTTAATGTTATATTTTTTCCTGGTGGAATATGATACTTTGTACTTTCCATGATAAGTAAAGGCTCTTTTCTTTCATATATTTTACTGGCTGGCAACTCAGAGCTTTCCCCGTTCTTAAATGTAGTGCGGAATCTGCAAGCTTGGCAGTGATGCTCCTGCCCACTAGACACCATGGCCCCGATTACAAGTTGGTCGGTCTATTCTGACCGTGCGTAAACCCCTGTTTACGCACCGGTTGGAATTACGAGTTGGTAGGTATTTAACGCATCAGATAATAATCAGATGCTTTAAATACCTCAACCTTCATTAAATTTCAGGGGTCAATCCTTGCAAAATTTAACGGGGGAATCGCATACGGTATTTACAGCATCATTCGGATTTTGGTGCATTAAACACCAAAATCCGTATGTTATTTCCCACTAACTCATAATAGGAGTTATTACCCCCAGGTCCCGTATGTCCTCGTCCCATTCATTAACAAAGTGGAGATAACCATCTCCCGACAGAAAAAAAGACCAGAGGAATGCTGGGACCCTAACCCAGCCCCTCCCACTGGGAGTACATAATCAGCACTTACCCAGCATTCCGCCTGTTATTTTTTTCTGTCTGTCGACAGAATGGACGTGGTTGCTGGTGCTGCTCCTGCTGGGCTGGGGTGGCATTTCTTCTCTCCTCCCCCCGCCCGGCTGCCTGGCTGTGCGGGCGGGGGTCTGCTGGTCTGCCTCCTGGCCTGCCGGGCTTGCTGGGAGGCGGGGATGTTCGTGGCCGGCTCTGCCATGCAGGCTGGCCCTTTGCGGCTGGTGCATGGCCTCCCGGTTGCTTCCGGTTCGCGTTCACGTCTTCCTGTGGCCTGGCCGGGTGGAAGACACGCCGCGCTTGATGTGTTCCTGGCCTTCCCAGCTCTGGCTTTACCTTGGTGGATGCCTTGGGCTGGCTGTTGGAGTGGGGGCCTTGTTCCTGGTGGTGTCCTGGCCCCCACTCCGGGTGAGTTCCGCATAGCGGTGTTTTCTTCCACTTCCTGCAGGTGTTTGGCTGTTTGCGGGGTGTGCTGTCTCCGTGCAGTGCTGGGCAGAGCCTTGGTGTTCTGTACTCTTGCTCTGCTGTGGTCCCTTGCTGCTTCTTTTTCCTCCGACTATGGCTCTCTGCTTCGCAGTGGTTTGCATGATTTCTGGTCTGGAGCCCTTCCGCATGGGACCTCGGACTTTCGGCCCCAACGTTTATACAGCTCTCTGCACGCGTCTCCGGTGGCGCCAGACCCGACTTCAGGTGCTGCAGCCCTGTTGCTTTGGACCAGGGTTCGTGCCTGCAGACGGACCCTGCCAGGGTGTGACACTGTGCCCGCTGGGCATTCCTTGGCATGGCCGGTCTGAACATTAGGGGACCAGGCTGCTCCTTTGTTTGGCAATGTTTCCTGCGGAGTGTTGTTGCCATGCTACTCGCACTTGCCCTGGCAGCTGGTCCTGTGGACTGTGCGGTTCCATTGCACGGTCGTTGTCACTGCGTGCTTCGACTGCAGCGCTGGCCTGTGTGTGCTCCTGGTTTGGGCCCTGTGCAGCCTGGGGATGGCGGGGTTTGGGCCCAGGCCCCCTGCGTGCGCAGTGCTCTTCTCTTCCTTCCTCGCGTTGGATCTGGCTTCGTGTGGCCTGGGCATGCCGGTGTTTGGCCCGGGGCCTCCTGCGTGTGTGGCTTGTCCTCTGCCTTTGGGCTCCTTTGTGTGGGCTGGCTGGCTGGCGCGGTGTCCGGCTGCTTGTCTCTTCCGTGCTGGGTGCTGCTGTCTTTTGTTGCTCGTGGCTCTGGCACTTTCGTTGCACTGTTCCTGGCTTCTGTGGGTTCCTTGGCGTGGTCCTTGGGTTCCCCTGCTGCTGCTGCGCTCCGCTTGCTTCTCGGGGGATGCCCTGGCGAGTCTTCTGGCCTTGGCTTTGCGGGCTCTCCTGTGTTTCCTGTGCTTGCTTCGGTAGGTGCTGGCCACGGCTTTCTCCTTGGGTCTGGCTTCGCCTGTCTCCTGGTTCCACCGGCAGTGCTGCTCGGTCTGTTAATGCTACTGCTGCGGCCCTCTTTCTGCTGGTTGCGTCTACCTGGTGACTGTGTCCTCCTGTTGCGCGGCTGGTGCTGGTGTTCGGCCCCTGATCCCTTCGGGTCACGTTCCCGCTATGTGAGATTCCTTTCGGTGGTTGTGTCTCTGGTGCTGGTTGTGGCACCGTCTTGCCGGGTCTTCTGTGTGGGTTTTTGTGGCTGGTGTGCGTTGGGCTCCTGCTCTTCTCTGTTCTTGGTGTGCGGTGCGACTGGGGGTCTGCCTCTGGTTGTCCGTTGGGGGCCTTGGTGCCCCGGCCCCCTTGCGGCCTAGCTGTTGGCTGTGGGTTGGTCTTTCTGCCCCCGGTGTGCCTGACGCCCGGGTTGGTTGCTCCTCCAGCCCTGGCGTGGTGGCTGGTGGTGCGCCTTGGGCTGGGGGGGGGCGTTGTTCCTTTCTCCCGTCCCCCCCTGGGGTGCGCTCCATGTGGCGGTTCGCCTGTTTTGCTTCCTTTTTCCGGTGGTCCCTGGGGGTCCGATATTCGTGCCGCTGCTGTTTGGGCCGGGCTGTCTTTCGCTGGTGCTGTGTCCTGGTCGTTGGCGCCTGGTTTCCTCTCTTCTCTGCTGTTCTCCCTGTTGGGGGTCCGCCTGGGATCCTGGTGCGGTTGCTTGGCCTTGTGCCTGTTTTCCGCCGCCGGCCTTTTCCTCCCTGGGGGCTCCTGGTCTCATCTGGTCTCAGCTGTTTGGCGGGGTTGGGCCTGGCTGGTGCCTGGGTGGGGGGGCTCTTGGGCTTTCCTGCTCTTGTGGGCTTTTCAGCACCTGTTGGTGCCTTCTTCGGCCCTGCATCCTTGCCTGTGCGCTCTCTGGGTGTCCTGGCATGGCACGCCGGTGGTTTCGGCCGTGCCCTTGCGTGCACTCCTGGGTCTGCTCTTGCCCGCTGTTCTCTTCCTGGGCTGGGTTTGCCTCTGGTTGGGTGCCCGCGTTTTCCTGCCTGGTTCTGTTGGGTTTTCTTTGGCTGGTGTTGGGCTCCGGGTTTTCCCCCGTTGCCCCGGCGCTCCTCCTTCGTTGGCCCTTCTTGTGGCTGGCGGCCTTTCCGCCCTGTTTGCCCCTGAGCTGCGTCTGGCCTTGTCCGGGCCTGTGTGGGGCCCTGGTGTTCTGTACTTCTGGGTTGGCGTGTCTGGGTGTTGCCTCAGGTCGCTCCTGGTCTGCCGGTTTGCGGCTGGTTCGGCTTGGCCTCCGGCTGTGCCTCCTTGGTTTTGCTGGGTGTGCTGTGGCTTCTGTGCCGGCTCTGGGGTGTGTTTGGCCTGTCGTCCCCGGTCCCTTTTCTGGTGTCGGTGTCCTGGCTTGTGTGCTCCTTGCCTGTTGGATGGCTGGTACCTCTCCTGTGGGGTCCTGGTTCTTGCAGGTTTGGGGTGGTCCTGCTGTTTTTGCCTCGTAGTTCGGTCTGGGCCTGTCTTTGCCTGTCCGCCCGCTCCTGTCTTCCCTGCATGCTCCCCCGGGTCCTGCTCCCGGTATGTGTCTGTCGATCGGTGTGCCGCCCCCCCTCCCCTGTCGGGATGCGGTCCTGTGGTGTTTGTCTTGCCACTGTGGGGGTCCGCCCTCCTTGCTGCTGGTTGTCTGGGGTCTGGTGCTGCTTGTGCCTCTGGCTTCTCTGCTTCCTCCGGTTTCCGCTTTGGCTGTTGCCTCTGTTTGTTTTTGTCCGGCCTGCTGTGTGGTCCGGCGGTTATGTGCTGGGAGTCTCTGTCGGCCTCCCTGCCCTTTGCTTTGGCCTGTGCACTGCGTGGGCTTCTCCTGGGTGCGGGTTGGGCCGCCGGGTCCTCCTGCCTGGGCGCGTTGCTTGGCTTCGGCCTTGGCTTCCTGGTTCCTTTTTGTGTTTGTTGCACTGGTTGTGGCTGTTTTCTTGGCCTGCGGCCATTCGTCCCTGACAGCTCCTGCTCTTGTCTCCTCTCCGGAGTTGGGTGGGGTCGGCCCTGGTTGGTTCCTGGTCGGGGGTGCTGTGCGCCCTGGGTTTTTTTTCCCCTGCTCCTGCCCGCCCTTGGTGCGTGCTGGGCCCTGGAGTGTGTGTTCCTGTGCGGTCTGTTTGGCTTCCACCTGGACTTCTGTTTCCTCTCTGGCTTGGCTGGTTTGGGGGGTTTGTTTTCCCTCCCTTTGGGGTTGGGCGTTTCGGGGTTGTGGCTGTCGGCCCTGTCCCACCCCTTCCGTGCCTGTGCGGTTCCGGGATGTTGGTCCCCGGTCTTTGCTGGCCTCTCTGTTGTTTGGTCGGCTGTCTGCCAGGTCTTTCTGGGGGCGTCTCTGGTTGGCTTGTTCTTCTGCCATTGCGGTGTGTCCTTGTCTTGTGGCCTTGGGGGGTTGGCCTCCCCTGCGGCTCTGGGGTTTCGTGTCGGGCCCTGGTTCGGTTTGCGGCCTTGTTCCTTGTGGGGCGTTTGGCCTTCTGGGTCTCTGGCTCTTTCCCTGTCCTTTTCTGTTTGGTTGGGGTCTGGCTGTCTGGTCCTCCTGGTTGGTGTTTCATTCTTTCGGAGGCTGGTTTCTGTTGGGTTCGTGGGCCTGCTCCCTGCTGGCTCTGTGGGCCTTGTGGGGCGACGTTCCTGGGGTTGTGTTCCTGTTTCTTGTGTGTTCCTTGGCCTTTGATGTCTCTTGGCCTGCTCCTGGGCTCTCGCTCTTGCTCCCCGTCCCGGGCTGGGTGCTTGTCGTCTGGCGGCTCTGGTTTGGTGCTGGCCGTTCTTTCCTGGGGCCTGGGTCACCTCTGCGAGGTTCAGGGGTTTTGTCCTCTGGGCTCTCTGGGGGCCAGGTCATTATGGCTGTGCCTGCGCCCTGTTGGCTGGCCTTGGCCTCTTTCCTTTTTGCTTTCTCCTGTGTGATTGGGGCTCGCTCTGTGTCTGTGCTGCTGCCGGGTCCTGTGTGCCTCCCTGGTGGTGCTGGGCTTGTCGGCCTTTGTCCGGTGGGTTCCCTTGGACGTGTCCTGTTGGGGCTTCGTCTTCTCTGGTCCGCTGCGGTCCGGGGTGTTGGTTGCTTGAGCGCCTGTTTCACTTCTGGAGCTTTGCCTTTGGGGTCTCTTTGGGGTGCCTCCTTTTCGACTTCTTTTTTTGGCCTGGTCGCCTTTTTGGCGTGCTTTCCCCCGTTTGGCGGGTTGGGGTTTTCCTTTGGTTGGCCTGGGTGCTCTGTTTCCGGTTTCTCTGGTTGGCTGCCTCCTTGTTGTGGCTGTAGCCTTCTGTTTTCCTTGGCCCGGTTTCCTGTCCTTGGTTGTGTCCCTGCTGGCCTGTTCTGGCTTGCAGGCCGGTTGTTTCCTGCGGTTCCCCCCTTTTGCTTTCCTTGGGTTGCTACCTTTGGTGTGGTTTCCTGGGTGTGCATGAGGGTTTGGAAGGCCGGATTTTCTGCTTTGGTATTCTCCACTTTATTAATGAATGGGATGAGGACATAAGGGACCTGGGGGTAATGCCCTATTACTTACCGGTAATCTTCATTACTACGGATCCCGTTGTCCTCGTCCCATTCCTACGCCCCGCCCTCCCTCCCGGACGGCCGGCCTTCCTGGGGGGCTTGGTGGTTCAGGCAGAATGCTGCCGGCTAAGTGCTGATTATGTACTCCCAGTGGGAGAGGCGGGGTTAGGGTCCCAGCATTCCTCTGGTCTTTTTTTTCTGTCGGGAGATGGTTATCTCCACTTTGTTAATGAATGGGACGAGGACAACGGGACCCGGAGTAATGAAGATTACCGGTAAGTAATAGAGCATTTAGTGCACACAATAAATAAGGTATCCTGTGGTATTGTTATTTATCAGGTACCTAAACTCATAATCTGGGCCTAAATATCTGTTTACTTGTGTGCTTTTTCTGATACTTTCACTGAGAATGCTCCCTATTAGTGACTTTTTCCTCTCACACTGTCATGTACGGAAAACAGTGCAGAACCCGAAATCAGATCACAACTCAGTTTGTTAATTTGAGTTGTATAATACTTTACAGGCGCATATGTTTATTTTTGTTGAAAAATGAAACTCATGTTTAAAATTCAGTGTTTGATATCAACTCCTGCCCCCATTCTTTTTTTTTTTTTTAAAGGAATGTTGTGAAGCAGTGGCATTATTATCAACTTTTTAATTTTTTTTGTGCAATTACAGTTGTAAATTGAACGCTGCAATTCACTTTGACCCTCAGTGTGTGTACACATAGAAATATATTTCGAAGTATGTTACAAAGTATGACTGGTGCATTTCTTAGTATTTTTTTCTATATGTTTCCGACAATACTTGCTTAATGTTTTGAAAAAAAATAATAAGATTTCAGATCAAGCAGCACTTCTCTCCCTCACTTACTTTTGGCTTTACTGTAATCCCACACTATTTAACAATCCCTTGTGTTACATCCTGAAAGCTTGACCCAATAAATCACGCCTAGTTTCCAATAGACCTTGTACATATATACATTTAGCAAACCTATTTACACTGTGTGTATGGTATATACTGTAGTGTAAACTAATCACCAGATGCATGAACATGGATCTGTTTGTACCTCACCATGTACCCCCTGCTCTCCTTTCCCAGGTTGTCCTTTGTTTAGCCCCTTTCCTGATGTAGCAGGACATTTTTTCTCTTTATTTTCCAAGAACGGATGTACGGGTATATGTTTAAAACCCCATGCACAATTTATGTGGTAACAAATAAGGTACTTGTTATACAGTAAAATAACTGTATTAAATCTTCAGTTTATTAAATATTTTTAAGGGAAGTCCCACCAAGGGCCTTTTGTGTAAAGGGTTGACTTGTTGTTTCCTACATGTTTGCTCCTACTTCCGTGTGGGATCTGGATGACCAGAAACAAAAGCTATGTGGTCTTTTGCAAGATCAACCTCTGTCCTGTCATTTGTTTTGCTACACGCTAGAAACACAGAGAGCCAAGTGTGGAATTGTAGTGCTGTATAATCTGGCTGCATCAATGTGCACTCGATGTAAAGAAGGGACTGCCTTTTGCAGTGCCCACTTCTAGATGATTGCTAATTGACCTTCTCGTTTCCCCGTTTTAAAATTGCCTGATGTCAGCTGCCTCCCATCCACACACCAGATTCAGCCATCTCCCCCCTAAGAGGCCGACCACCGGGTATAAAGTGTCCCTGGAAAACTAGTAAATTCCAAAGAACAGCAATATTTTGTATTCTTCTCTTGGTGAATTCCGAATTTCTCCACTTGCTCCATCATCACGTAATCTATGAAACAGTGAGCAATCTGTAAAATACTCATTAGCGAAATGTGATATATACTTTTTGCTCACACATTTTAACAACTTGACAAACGTCTATGTTGTGAAGTTTAAAGAGTTAGACCACTTTGTAAAACTTCGGCTGTGGATGAAAATTAACATAAAAATATATAAAGAGTATAATTTTTCTTGAACAACATTTTTTCTAGATCATTTTTACCATAAAAGTCTCACTTTGCACATGCCCTGTTCACATATGTTTAATTGTAACTCAATTTTGTTTTTTTGACTTGTCGCTCTCTTTTCGCTAAAATCCACGCTAGCCAGGTAGCTATCTGCCCGCATGCATCCATTATGAATTCAGGGACTCGAAGCCTATACATTCATTAATTGTTTCATCTGTAGTGCTCTTCCTCCCTGCTTAGTGACAGGAGGCGACACTGAAGGACAGTAGCACAATGTCTACAAAACATTCAATGCCACCAAGAGACATAGATTAAGAGCCACTTGAATGATGCAACTCTGCGGCTGCATCAGTTTGCAAATAATATGGATTTACAATCAATCAATCAGGGAGTTTATAAAGCACGAGCTACTCACCCGGAACGGGTCTCAAGGCGCTGAGGGAGGACGGGGGCAAAGGGGGGGGCGTTCCGCAGATTCCTGTGGGTTCACTGAGTTCCATCGAACAGCCAGGTCTGGAGGTCCTTTAGGAACTTGGGGAACAGAGCAGTCTGTCGGAGGTGGAGGGGGAGGGAGTTCCATGCCTTGGCCGCAAGGAGAGAGAAGGAGCACCTTACTTGCCGCATAATACACCATCTGCTGACCAATTTACACATTTCAACAAAATGTTTATTTGTTTCTAGCGCAGATGGTGTAAAGGTTACTGAAAAAGCACCAGTGGTGCCACATTATGGCAAAGATTAGCTGGTCAATTTTCGGGGTGCTAATTCATGTATTCATCTGTGAAACATGTGCTAATGATATAACACTTTGGCCCAGCTGCATTATTGTGTGTTATAATGACAAAACTGTGAAATAATATTGTCTCATAATGTGCCACATTATACTTCATAATTTATCTTCCCGTTCCACATTATTTAGTCAACCATGCTGCCTAATTTGGCCCTCCATTGGTGCATAATTTTATGAATCCAGAATAAACTCCAACAAATATGCCTCGCTTCTCCTTTCCAGCAACAGCCTTTTTAGGTCGAGCCTCGAGTAGCGCGCAAGCGCTGCCCTGCGAGACTTTATGTTAAGGGGCTTTTGAAAGCTGACCAGACGCTCGTAGCGTCATGGCTCTTTCCTGCGGTTACTCGCACGGCAGACATCTGTTTCCAATTATCGTGCCCAGACGCGGGCGCGATAATTGAAACCACATGTCTCGCTTTGGCGCGCGCGCGCCCACCACTCGCGGCTTGTTTGTTTTCCAATAGCGATCGCTTTCACTTTCGCGAACGCTTTCACTGCCGCTTGTTTATTTTGCCTTCTCATATATTCATGCAAATGGTTAGATCTTTTAAACCCTCAATCTGTACCATACCCAGCACATCAAGCAAATATATTGGTATTTACTATTTCTATTTCTCGCACCAAAACAGTGAATTGTCTACGGGTGCTATTAATTATAGCTAACCATATTACATATTACAATAATGTTATCGACCTCCAAAAGATGAAAGGCAGCGACAACCCGGGTGTACCTGAACCTGCTGTGTACACACAGATCTTAAATCACAGGAGCTAAGCCTGCTCAGCTACCTCACCAGAAAGGTGAAAGAGGCGCTTTTGATCTACGGTGTGTCTCTTTGGCCTTCCTGCTATCGATTATCAACCAGATTGGTGGCTGACAAGTCAAGTGCAGCAAATGGTGTAAAGCGCCACCGCGATAGACACAAGCAGCCTCTCAATAGAAAGATTATACTCCTGGGCTCCAAAGCCCGGCAGTTTAACTACCCCCGCTTACAAGACACCCTGAGACGGATTCCTGTGGCAGTCTGAGGGCTCGTGTTTAACACATCACTCGTCAGAATCGCATTTTTATGGACACTCCCTGAGCGACTCTTAAGTTTCCTGTCAGCCGCTGACAGACCCTGTTCACGCTCCAATCCAATAGTTCTCCTGGAAAGCAGACTTTTACGACCCATTATCGATATCATTCTTTTCAACTTGCTTGTACCGCCCCGGGCCACTGTAAACCGTCCTGGACTGCTGACGTGTACATATGCCCTTTGACTGCACCACCGAGCGAACTCCAGGAGAGGCCTCGACTGATGCTGAATGGTCACGAGGACCATCCTGTTTGCTGCGCGTGACCTCAGCATGTGACCGTTTTTCTAATTTCTCAAGAAAAGAATTCCCAGCTCGCTATGATCTCTTTTGCCACATGCCAGGCCTTAGCCCAAACTCCACTGCATTCTAGTACTTTTGGTGCTTCATATAGAAAACGGAACTCATAATGAGACGGGGCCCAGGGGAGATTTACCTGGTAAAGAGGTGTGGGGAGCTATCCCGCTTAATAAAGAAATTCCAGGCAGTCTGGTAAAGTGCCATTTTTAGACCAGAGCAAGAGATGGGTTTAGATTTCTCACCACCCTGATGCTGTGCTTGAAATGGAAAATAGAAGTGCAGGTACCCTGTAACAGAGTACCTGCTTGTTACTGAGAAGTGCCGATACTCTCCAATTAAAAGTATCACGTCCCTCTTGAGAAGTGCAGGTACTCTCCTTCTCAAAATAAACAAGCATTGGCATAGCCAATAGGTCTCGCTTTTGTGACCTTATAAGTGTTTAGTTATCCAGCACAATATCCTTGGTGCAACAACATCAAGTGTTGCATGGCTAAACACTTATAAGGTCCCAAAGGCGAGACCTATTGGCTATGCCAATGCTTGTTTACTTCAAGAGCCTGAGCATTGCTGCCAGACTGACAGTAAGAAAAGACTAATGATCCACTCACAAAGATCTTTCCTTCTTTGGAATATATATATAGGGTACAATAAAGGGATATATGGATGATGCCACTAATGATTGTGGTCATATATCTACTCCAGGGGCACCTCAGCTGTCAAAGAACCAGAGGAGACCTCTCTCCTTGTCTTATGATTGCTTTTTTTAGATGGCTTTGATGCAGAACTTTTGTTTTCAAGTGTTTTGTTATTTTTCATATAAAAATGAATGTGTAATTATTGTTCAATGCCCGTATAAAACATACGCATGACCCTTAAGCGGGTTGGTGCTGCCCCCTTTCCCTTGTAGTGGACAGTGCCCTAAATTGTCCCTACCTGGCAAGCATATTTCCTCCGAGGTCCTGTCTCACCCTCATGCATGAAGCATCAGGAGTGCACTGTGAAACCCTCTTTGCTATCTGCTCTAGTGACATGCGACTGCTCCACCTTTCAGGCATCTACTGAAAACTGCACCACGGAGCAGGTGAAAAGCTTCCAGACTGAGATCCTTCTCGCAACCATCAATATCTTTCATGTCATTGGCCAGGATGGAGGCCAGACTGTTTCTGCAAGAGGGAGAGGTGAGCATTGGTACTTGTGGGTGTTATTGCAAGGAGGTTTGTTGGCTTTATTTCTAGTCATCATATAGCTATAATACAATAGAGGCCACTTATCGCTGCTCTTTTAACTTGAGCCCACAACATATATTACAGGGTCAACTTCACCAAGATTCAGGCTGCAAAATATTGCTATGCGCATAGCACTGGCCACTGTGCATAGGGATCACTCTGTCAAACTGGGCTTGGATCCATGTACAGTAATAATTATGGCCAATTACCTGGACTTCTTTTTCAAGGACACAGTATCACCCTAATGCCTAAAGATGCAGTCGCCACTACCACGTTTTATCTGATCTACTAACTGAGGATCCATCCGAGTTACCATAACTTACCAGATCTACTGATGGATGATCTATCACCGCTACCACAACTAATCGGGTCCAGTTTTTGAGGATCCGCCACCCCTACTAGGATTTTTCTGATTGACTAATTGAGGGCGCCTGAACTCATGATGGCTTAAATTCAAGTTCTTGTATAACACTAGCACGTGTATGGCACATGCCTTGATTCAAGCTGCATTCTATAACACTTCCTAGTCCCAGTAACAAGGATGAAACATGTCTGCTGCTAACTAGGACATGAAAATCTCCATTGTGTCTTAATAAAATCCATTCTCATTAACATTAATGGTATTTACCGGCCACGCGATACAGTTTGGTGGTTTGTCTGTTTCCAGAATTATATAGTAGTGTTGTTTTGTACCCTAAAATTGATTGCTAACAACTCAACTGCTTGCATGCTTACGTTGGGCACAGTTGACCACTAACTGACAGCGTTGGGTGGCGTGGTTGATTTTTAGGATAAGCACCCTCAATATAAGATGGCACAAAGTTGGGTAGTTATTGAAGATTGGAACTGTACCCCTTTTGGGTGTGCCTCAGCAGTTACCATTGCTACCCTTACGATGATTCTGATGCAGCCAAGCAGCCTGGTATTACCAGTGCATGACCCTCAGTGGTAGACATGCAGCCGGATACAGTAGGTGTACGGGACATTTGGAAGCACGCCAATATGTAATGAGCAGATTTTCATAATATGAAGCATTGTCTGTCTACATCAGCTTAAAGTTTCAAAAAATTAAGGGACTGGGAGCTAGGTTTGAATGAGGTCCTGCACACAGGCTCCCGAAAGACCACTGGCACACTGGCCACTCACACTTATTATTTTCCGCAGCTACAGAGCAACGACGTGCTCTGCCTCCCCCGTCAGCCCTAGGCTTGGGTTCTAGGGGTGAGTACCTTCAGGCATGATTTCTTGCAGATAGTTGATGTCTTGTTTGTAATTTATTTTAACTGTCACAACGGCGCACGTTTCTCCGCTCGCTCAATAGCCGGCATTACCGTCTAGGCCACGTGCACATTTTACCGAACGCCTTTGTAACAAAAGCACACACCACGATGTTACTGGCATTCGCAGCTACAACAGCATCAGATCACAGTATTGCAGGCCTATCTGGCACCACCACCTAGCACCACTTGCTAACGTTGCCGAACAACTTCTTCTTAAACTATGAGCTCACACTACGACGCTACTGGCGTACTATGCCACGGCGGCAACTTTTCACAAATAGTGTGGGTACCGCCGGCTTACCATTTGGCACTACCACCGATTACACATGCACAGATTGCTGAGCATTACCTTGTGGTTTGTGGACATATAGCACGGTGTTATTGGCACCTTTGACATCAACGGCATTTGATAACTCTGTGCACTGACTAATGTAATGGTCGCATGCTTCCACCTTATGCCAATCCTGTTTCTTTAAGACGTTTTTGACTTCTGTTTTGGCGTCCGCATGCTATTACCTGTGAGTATCTGTGAGTACTAGAAACACGCCCGAGTCACCTATTACACGGCGTGAATCACCACGGGGCACAAGAGGTCCCACCACAGGTTCAGCAACTGCAGCCCCTTGTACTCGCTAACCAGGGAACTTAGCCTGCTATTATTTAGCTGCCAGTACACGCGATAATTTATGTGCATCTTCACTCCTCCTGGCAGGCAGTAAGATTCACTACAAGTGCACGATACCAACCAAACTGCACAAACTGCACAAGCATGTCCGACCATAGGTCTATTTCAACTGTTTTAACCATTGCTTGTATCCATTGATGCTCTCTGTGTTTGCAAGTTTGTTTTTAACTATTGCTTGGTTGTTCCGTCTTTTCCCTTTCTCCCCTTCTAACCAGGTCTACTTATTACCCCAGTACAAGCCTACTAGGGTATTCCCTGCCGTCTCTGGGTACTAGCCATAATAATAGCAGAACCAGACGGTAGTGCACCACTCACATTTTAGTTTTTTTCCGGTCCTGACGAAGTGCCACTAGATCCGTTCGGGGCTAAAGAGGCACGAAACATGTTGACCCACTTCACTTTGGCAGCCCTTGAGGAACATTAAATCCACATAAGGGCCCACACACTGTCTTTTAATCAGGCTCGAGCTACCTAAGCCAATAAACCAGACCAGAGTAGGACTGCTCCTGACCTATTTTATCTCACCTACCCGTGCACTACCCAGCCCTCACACCCGCACGCACCCAACGGCTTCTTCAAAAGATCTCCGACAAAGAGCCCCGTTTACGGGAGCCCATCAGGCATTGCAGCGCCGGCCTGACGAGGAGCAAGGCCCAATGATGAAGCATGACATCCTCCGGGGTGTGTGAGGGCATCACGAAGAAAGACCTCCCTTTCCCCTCACATCCAGTTAGGAACTGCACACCCTGCTGATTCTACATCAGCTTAAACTCTTCTCACAAAATTAAGCCCCTAATCAATCACTTTGTTGATTGATAGCGATTTGGGCTACTGCAGTGCTTTGTAAAACTTGGTGCTTTAATTTGCCTGTCATTCCATTCCTCTGGCTCACAAAATATGCAAACTACAACAAGAACTTAGTGTATCTATCTTCCATTCCTAAACTTGGATCTGACTGTTGATATGTGTATTACGTATTTGCATTGTGTGGCATAGCTAATAATTTATAAGTATTCTTTAAGAAAAGTGTTATTTTCTTTCTACAAACATGCCTCGGTGATCGTCTGTTAAAGTGGACCTGCTCCAGGTTCATGTGCAGAACATTATTAAACACTTGAACACATCAATGCTTGTATTTAACTTTTTTAAAAGGATTGTAATTACAAATTTCCGCTACAGCAGTGCTCCATGATTGTCACATTCGCTGGGGGCATTTTTGTAAGTTTGGTGAAGTGCTTAATTTGAGCCAGTGGTTTCCGGTGCTGGGAACCGGCACTTAATTTTCAACACTGGCACTTATAACAGTCTGCCACTTGGTGGTGCTGTCTCTCTAATTTAGAGGTGAGCACAACAACAGATGTATTTTAATTCATATTGAATTAAAATGATTATTACTGGCCAACAAAGCCCTTCTTATAGCTTTGGGGTTCTGGAATGGTTTGAATTGTCACACTTGTAAGAGTGTGATGGTTAATAGTGGTGTTGGTACTCTCATTGGTAGCGATGGCATGGGCAATGGGTGGTGCAAGCTGCAGTGGCCTTTCTGATGAGGGCCCTGGCACTTATTTATTTATTTTTTATTTTTTACAAATTAAGCTCTGGTTTTGTGGGCTTTAGCCTGCAGAGGCAAAGTAAGTGAAGGCTTTGGTTGGCATGTAGTGTATTTTTGCAGAAAATGTCTGCTCACCAAATAGGCCCACCAAAAAGTACAGCAACAGTGTGCACTGAGATATGAGTGTGAGTTTTTAGACTGTGTTTGTATGTGTTTGGGTCTGTATGTGTGTGTGCTACCACACACAGATAGCACCAAGAGTATGCTCACTCGAACAGTGTCTATTCGAAGAATAGTTCTAGTACATACAGTGAGGAGTGCATGTGTCTATCTGTACATAGGGGTGTCTTTGTGTGTATGTGTGAGAGAGAGTGATGAGAACTGGAAGGATGTGCATACTGGGATTCTGTACAAAGAGCTTTGACTTTCTATACTGAGTGCATTTGTGTGTGTGTGTCTACCGAAAGAGTGTGAATAGTGTACGCTCTAGATCAGAGTATACATAGAGGGCAAGGAGGGTTTTCATTGAGACTTGGGGCAGGCGTAACTCGCATAATTTGATGTAGCGCAACTATGCAAAATTATACCAGAATTACGCAAGATTACGCAGAATTACAGAAGGAGAGTTACTCGGCATTTAGTGCTATTTTCGTAGCACAATATGCAAACTCACTTCAAAAATGGACCTGAGGATGCATTTTGTGCTAATAAATTAGTGCTAAATGCACTAGAGCATGATGAGCAGCCACTCACCATCATTAAATTCATTGTTGCTATACTTCTACGGTAGGCTTTTTGTGCCAAATTACTCATAATTACGCGAACTGGCATACTCGCATAATTTTCAATAATTTTGCATCAAAAGAGTAATGCAAAATTACCAAAAATAATTCTGATTACTTTTACACAATTACATTTTGCCCAGGCCTTATTAAGACCATGAGAGTGTACACTTGTTGTCTATGTGTATGCACAGAACAGAGTGAATATATGCAGTGAGTTAGTATGTTAGTCGGCAATGGTAGTGAGCTAGTGTGTAGGTCATCACTGTGTGTGTGGGCAAGTTTGTGTCTTTGATCTTGTAGAGACATGGTTGTGGGTGGGTACCATGATGATTACTTCCTTTGAGGCCCCAGAGCTGGAACACGTTGGAGGAAGGTCGAATACCATCCGGATGAAGGCTGGATGCGCTTGTTGATTGAAACAGAGTGTGTGCAAACTGATCTACAGGGCTGTTTACTTTGAGAATTTATAGGTTTCAATAGAATGTGTGCCCTGAGGCAGTAAAGGCTTGATGTATGTGCAATATGTTGGCAGAAGGGGTGCCTGCACCAAGAATAACTGTAAAGGTCTGCCCTGGCAACCCCTTGGACTCTACGCTGCACTCTATACACGTCACTAAGTAAGTAAATCAAAAAAATATGTGAATTAAAACAGTGCAGGACTTAGTGGGTGGAGCAATTCCAATAATAAGAAAATTATGTACACCAGGGGTGTGTGATGAGCTCACACTTTAAGTGCCCCTGGGGCTCTTTGATATTACAGAATGGGCCGCAGAGGCTTACACAGCCCATTCTGTAATACAGATAACACTGGTGTTATAAGTGCACTGGAGTGATCCCAAGGGGGAGTTGCCAAATTTATATGGGGCATTGTGCCATGCAAAGCAGGAAACACTTTTCCTCTGCACCAAAGCCATATCACAGAGACAGGTGCAGTAGCAAAGGAGTTTTTAAGAGGCGTATTAACTGTGACATGCACAGATGCTGCATAAGCAATGCGCCCCCACCAACGACACCTATTAGAAGTGGGGAACCGGAGACGCAGGCACAACCCCACACATGTGCCTACAGGTGGGTAAGTCACTCATTGCACCTACCTGCAGGGGAATCTCTGCTCCCCTTTTAAATTTCAGACTGGTTGCTGCCTACACAGTGAAAGGCAAACTGGAAGCTTTAAACAGCTGGCTGAATTTCACTATTGTGCTGTTACAAGTGCAGGCACAGGTTTGTGCCTGCACAGGGAGCAGGTCATTTGCGGTGATACGGTGCACTGCCCCAGACTTACAAGTATCCCAAGGCTAAGACTGGAACAGTGTGCTGTATCCATCATGTGGCACAAGTGTTAGTTAGCTGACTTTAGCCCAAACCTTATATAACGTAATAAGTAGTAGACAATGTCCTTCCAAAATGGCTCTGATCAGATGCAGATATATGAATGTTTTTGCTCCCCTCAGGTGAAAAGACAGGGACAGCTGACGCAGATGGGACCAACAGTGCAGTCTCCACAATTGTCAGCAACATTTCCTACTTCTGCCAAAAACTGGTGGACAAACTCTACTCTGGAACATTCAACTCCGACCCCAAACAAATCCTCCTCTTCATCACGGAGCAGATCACCATGGTGAGTCCTGAACTCAGATTGAGTGAGTCCCAGTACACTTCAGGTAACCTGAACTTATTTTATGCAAGAAAAGAACAGCAAGAGGAGAGGTCAAGAGGGCTAAGGAAAAGATGATGTCTGCTTCACATTCCACTGAACACCCTCTCCAATTGACAGTCATTCATTCATAAATGTATGTAGATTTTGTTTCGAGCGTATGCATGACACCTCCATGCTTTTTGACAGAGCAGGTGGTTCTGCACAAAGGAATGAATCTTGATCTCTCATCTCATTGGTCTTTCACAACAAGATATGATTGATGTGGATTTTGTGTTTTCAATGTGAATTTGGGAGACCCGGTCCATTCTTGAAGGTTGGGTGGACCCTGCGATGAGCACCGCGGTGTCTACCTTGAACAGCGGTCTCTCCCACTCACTCATAAAACAGAGCAAGATGACAATTCTCTCCGGTGAGACTAGGATATTCTATAAACGTGGGCCACTGCCTCTGACAGATTTCTCTCAGTCTTGTTTTGCAGTTGAACATTGGATTTGCAAATGAGCATTCCCTGAATTTAGGCGGCAACAATGAATGCAAGGGGGCTGTAGCGTGGACAAATATTAGTTCCTGTGGATTTTAATTTGATTCTTTCCATTACGTTCAGAAAGAAGAGCTTGTTTAGGTCTCTGGTGTTATGGTCTGACATTTTCAAATTCAGACATAGCGTGGCCACTTAGAGCTGGGGCTCTGACATCACAGGATCATATTCTCCCACGCCCCTTGATTCATTATTTTGGAGTAGTCTAACAGTGATATTGTCTTGCCCCTGCTGAATTCTATCCTGTTTTTCTAGAATTCTGCAATGTCCCTTTTGACATCTGACAACTTTGTAGTTTTGCTCTTGGTTATGGCCAGGGTCTTCTCTTAGAACAATAATTAAAAAGTCAAACCAGATCCTCATGGTTTGGACCATCTGTGCGATTGCTGAGGACAGCGCCCATGGTATGGTATGGTATGGGGGGTATTTATTAAGCGCACGGCTACTCCGGGGAGTGTCCCGGCGCTATCCTTGACCCCTGGACAGAGCGTAAGCAAGACCTAGACGCCCAAAGGACGGCGAGCCTATTGTTGGAAGAGCCAAGTTTTGACATTGCGTCTAAAACTGAGGAGATCATGCTCTTGTCTTAGCGAAAGTGGGAGGCTGTTCCATAGTCTTGCGGCTGCTACCTGGAAGGAGCGTCCTCCTTTACGAGAACGGCAAAACTTAGGCACAATAGTCAGTTCCTGGGTTGATGAGCGCAGAGTTCTAAAAGGTTTATAAGGTTGGATTTTATCCCTGAGGTACGGGGCGCCAATATTATTTAGGGCCTTAAAACTCAGAACCAGAGCTTGAAAACTGACCCTTTTTTTCATGTTCCACCTGTAATAGGAGAGCGAGTATGAAATTAGAACGGCCCATGGTCAGCATGATTTAAGTTTCGCCACCATTCAAACAAAATTAGATTTCCATCTTACAAAGTCGAATGTGTCTTGTGAAGCCTGTGATTTCAATGTCAGGTGGGGAATCATTCCCTTAGCATAGGTGGGCCTGCGTATCATCATTCCAGGTTTGGGGGACCAATATCCACGGATTGCATGCAGACTTTGTAACAGTTGCACTGCAAGTGGTGTATCATAATTCCTATCAGTTGAAGCAAATACACTTTAGGGCTACGCCTGAGATCCTAACCTGTTTTCCAAGCTGGTGCAGTAATCTCTCATAGTTCACCTTGTTATTTTTTTTTGTCCTCATATCACCAATGTCTACAAAACCAGGCCATTCTGCGGAACCTATTCCAATCTCCAATCTTAGACCTGTTGCATACCATCTCCGGCCCTGCCGGACCAGACCTACCAGATTCCTGGTTACTGGCTTCGCGCAGGTGTAATCATCGGACCCCTCAATAAGTCATTGCCTTCCACTCCATCTTTGGAAGTCGACCCATATCCATCGTGGTTAGCCCCCCCCTGTCCCGGAAGCAGTGTCCATTTTACAAATGCTTCTAACCGCCTGAACCCAGTCAATCCCATTAGGCGATAAATAATCCATCCAGCGCTTGCAGTTCTCTCTTTTGGCTAGGAGCATCATATAAAATAGCATGGCCCGCCAAGATTTGGTTAAAGGCTGACTTGGGCGGGCTTTCACCCCCATCAGCACCAATATTAAACTTAGCGTTATATTGACCCTACAAATGTTCTTAACCATGTTCTCTACCTCCTGCCAATACACCTGTAATTCTGGCACTCGAAAAACATATGTTGACCATCAGCTCTCAAAAAACCGCACCTATGGCATTTTGGAACCAGCTCTTGTACAAATTTCGCTATCCTAGAAGGCGTCCTATATAGCCAGTTGACAGTATAAACATGATTCTGTTTAAAATTGGCTGGCTTAACCACGGAGTACAGTAGTTTTAATGAGGATTGCCACACTGTATGTAACTCGGTCCCCTGAGTAACACCTTCCCATACCGAGTATGGTGCCTTCAGTTTCCTATCCTCAGTATCATGTAGTGTCCAGTACCAAAGAACCACCTCCTTTTCTCTAGGAAGCCTGTCCTGCAGTTTTGACTCAAATTCCCATACCCCCCTTATTTCCTTGACATTAGCTGTGACCCAAGATGATAGCTGTAGGGGCTCCTCGAGGGAGTGCTGAGGGGCGGTGGGGCGGGGTGGGGGAGGGGCAGGGTGTAGTAAACTACGGCATACGGCCGAACAGAGTTAAGTAAATAAAAAAATAAATACAACGAATTACATTGCGCGCGCTGCAACGCCAAATGGCGATGCAGCGCGCTCAATGTAATTCGTTTTATGTATTTTTCTATTTACTTAACTCTGTTCAGCCGTATGCCGTAGTTTAATACCCCCCACCCTGCCCCTCCCCCGCCCCGCAGCACTCCCTCGAGGAGCCGCCACTGGCTGTAGGTACTTAAATCTGTAAAGAGAATTGCCAGTCTTTGCAGCTAACACTTTCCAGGACAGCATACCCTGTACTGTTAACAGTTCTCCCCACACTTCTATCCCAGCTCTCTTTAATGGAAGACTCAGCCCATCCTTAAGACACTCCGGTGTACCTGGTGAGTCCCAGATTGGGGAGAAATCCGAGAAGTAACCCATATCCAGAATCCTTCTAACTCCAAGCCAGAGAGCCAATGTGCCTTTAGATCTTCAACCGAACCTTTTTGAAAAACTTCCTTCACCAAACTTATACAAGCAACCTTTAGTATTCCACTCCCTAACCATCTCTTCCAACATACCTCACCATATTGTGGGCCCTGGTTTACCAAGGAGGACCCTGCAATTTTTAAACTGAAAGGCCATGCAATATAATTTAAGATCTGGAAAAGCCAGTCCCCCTTTTTCAAGCTGACGCCTTAATTTTTTCCAGGCCATCCGAGCCCCCCTCGATGCCCAAATAAAACTGACTATTTTCCCCTGGATCTTATAGATTACATTTCCCGGAAATGTCAAGGGAACACAGTTGAAAAGGTATTTCAATTTGGGGATGACCACCATTTTGATCAGATTTACTCTCCCATATATGGTCAGAGGCAAGTTCTTCCATCTAGCAAGTAGTACATCAACTTCCTTCGCTACCCTCTCCAGATTATGCCGAGGTATTGACTCTATTGACTTTACAATAGTAATTCCAAAGGTACCTGATCTCATTGTGCTTCCCCCCTCCAATCTGTTATATTCCAGCACATTACCCCGGACTTCAGATCATTTACTAAATATCCAGACAATGCTCAAAATCCTTTCACCAAAGCTTCTGCCCTATGTATGGTTTGGTCTGAGTCTGAGGTAAATATTATGAGATCATCAGCATACAATGCAATTTTATTTTTGTAGCCACCCGAACTAAATGGAACGACCTGCCCATCCCTCCGCAAAAGCTGAGCAAGTGGCTCAATATAAATATCGAACAACAATAGGGAGAGGGGGCAACACTGCTGAGTTCCCCTAGTAACTGGAAAACTCCCTGTGAGAGAGCTGTTAAGGAGGATCCTAGGTGTAGAATGCTCATATAGCCATTTTAATGTTCCAATACAAAGAGGACTAAATCCAATAGCTGCCAGGACTTCCCACAAAAAAAAACCCAGCAGACACGATCAAAAGCTAATGTGACAACTGCCAAGGGGATCGACCGGGCCGTGGCAAGATCTGTACTACCAATTAACTGCTGGGTAAGCTCATGTATATGCCTCCCAGGGACAAATCCCTTCTGGTCTGTATGTATAAGCTGGGGTGCCAGTCCAATCTAGACTAGTGACCGTATTTTTTGCTGTGGAAGGTGTACCCTCTCCCCTGCCCTTTTAAATACCTCCACACATCCACCAGCTCTAAGTCCTGCAACATATTCCTGAGAGCCCTTCTAATTCTGGGAGCCTGGGCACCTGCTCATCTAGTCGATCGATCAAGCTAATGTCCAACAGGATATTAAAAACACCACCCATGATCACCAGCGCTGAAACCTCCACCAAGTTAAATTCCAAATTAACAATATGCTGCAGATCATCCACGTTTGGGCCATAAAACCCAATAAAAATAAACTCAAAATCTACACATTTCAATCCTGCTAAGACCCACCTACCAATGCCATCCGTTTTAGAATACTTAACCTCCACCCCAGAACCCTTCCTTATCAGGATCAGAACCCCCTTACAACATTGCTCTTGATCTGACACTACGTAACTCTCAATCCATCTGTGCCTAGAGAAAAGCTCTTTACTCTCTCTTGCTACCAGATGCGTCTCCTTGAGAATAATAATGTGCGCATGACTCTCTTCCAGATATCTCAACACCACCCTCTGCCTGGCACGAGACATAAGACCGTTCACATTCCTGGTTAGGAAGCCTATGTCTTTGCCTGCGCTAGCCATCCTCCCCCTGTACTATTTACCACCTCCTACCCCCACCACTTGCGATGTTGACATAGCTAATTTGGTAATACTGAGGACTTATTTTTTTGTTATTTATGCAACTGCTCCCCAACCGTGTTCCACCACCACCCCAAACCCTACCTCTCCCCCATGGCCTTCCCTGGGGAACCCTCTCTATCCTTGTAGACATAAATATGCCTCTTGAGAAGCCTACTGGGGATTACCAAACTGAGCTCTAATCAACACATTTTTTGCCACGCTATAGCACATCTAGAGTCTGACTCCCGGCTAGAATATCTCAAGATCATCCTATATTGTTTTTGTCTTTTTATAGAATCTATTAATACATCCACATCCTCAACTATCCTGTAGTTATACATTTGATTGTTCCACATTATGCGGAGCATTGCAGGGAATTTCAGTTGCACCTTTGCCTCCAACTTCCTCAGGTCCTCCATCCTATTGCCAAGCTCCCATTGCCTCTGCTCTGTTGCTTTGCTTATGTCAGATCTCATAGTAACAGAGTACCCCTTAACCGCATAAGGCATGTCCCTTAAAGCCCTACTAAGGATAGCCTCCTTGACCGAATACGAAAGAAAATTCACCAGGATCTTCCTTGGCTTAGTTTGTTGAAAGTTCTGCCTGAAAGGGTCCCTGTGCACTCTCTGAATCCCCTGTTCTAAGTTTATATCCTTTCTGTCCTTAAAAACTGTATCTCGCTGTAGGCCAATTATAAAGGCCTTCATACCCGTTCCTTCCTCCATCTCCGGGATATTCAGAAATCTTAAGTTATTCCTACGAGAGTGATTTTCCAATCTCTCAATATCCTCCCTTAAAGATTGGTTTTTTTTTAACCAGAGAGGTGATCCCAGTGGCATTTTTTACCGCATCTTGCCTAATAGTTCCAACTTCTTCTTCCAGCGATTTAGTTCGGGAGGCAAGCTCGTCAAGGTTCTGCCCTAGCTCAGAACATGAGGCTTGAATACCAACCTGATTGGCCTCTGAGACTTCCAAACGACTCTTGATTTCTTCTTTTAGCCCCAAAAGAATACCTGCCAGTGAGTCTTCAGGATTTTCCTTGGGGGCCGTTCTCCCTACTCCTTACAGGTGGATCCACCGTACTTTCCTGATCTTCACCCGTTGCCAATGCTTCAAACCTGTTCCTGAGGGGGAAAGGATCTGCATTAATTTGGACTCTTCCTGAACTTGTTTCACCCTCGTTAACCTCCATTTGGGGAGATACTCCTGTAGTTTGTGACTCATTAAGAATAGAGGCCTCAACAGGCGTTTCCGCTCTAGAACTCTTCATTAGAGCTGCTCCAACTGCACACTTTCCCCTCTAAAGTTCCGGTAACACTCAAAGAAAAGATTTAAGTGAGGGAGTTATTTTTATCTGTTAAATACTTTTTTACCTCTCTCCCCGGAATTCTTAGTGGGGGATTTGCCCAATCTTTTATTTTGCTGGGCACAGGCCACTCCTCCTACACCTCCGCCATGCTTCCCACGCTTGCCCTTCCTAACGTCCTTTACAGTTTTTGCAGTACCTGAGGGAGTCTCAAAGGGGAAGTCAGAAACCTGTCCTGCTTTGCCACCCCCTATAATCCTGGTGGTGCGTAGTGTTTATCTCGAGGGCTTAACCCCAGCCTTACCCTCAGTTTTTCCCACTGTTAAGGCGCCTTCCTCCATATACTGGAAAGATCTTACCCGCACTTCCTCTGTTCTGCACTGCCACTCTCCCAGCCTCAAATCCCCAAATGAGGAAGACCGTCCGCAACTCTGAAGAGGTGAGTCCCAACCTGCAGTGCCACTTGGGCTGCCTCTGCCACCAGCTCTGACTCCAGCTGATCGATAGCACCATAGTTCCCTTGCTGCCTCATCCCAGCGTGCGCCCAAGACTACACCGCTGAGGGCAGCCTGCGCTTCCTGCACAGTGTCCCGGGGCCCTTTACTGCCAACTGGGACATTCATTGCTACCGCCGGTGGCCACCGATGATCCCGCGTCGCTTCCGGTAAGCACACCTACCTGCTGGGAGCCGGGAGATTAGGTTGCGCGTCGCGGCGAAATCAGCCTCCCAGGGCGCCCGCAGCTGCTTAGCAAGCAGCCGCCATGTTCCCCCTCCACTTTTCTTTTTGAGGATCTTGCCCACAGTTCACCTTATTATATTTGTCAAGCAAGATCTGAGTCATGGGAAGATTGGAGATGGTCTCTGTTGCCAGCTAGCATGCACTTGATAACCCGTAATATTCTGAACCCTGACCTTTGATCATGGTGGCTGTTGCTTGCCTCCAGTTTGTTTTGGGGCAGACGATTGGCTTCATCCATCATGATCTTCCTGAGGAAAGGGAGGATGGATCTGAACTAAAATATTTTTTGAGACATGGGACATTCTTGCATAAGATATGAATTTGGTCAAAATTGAGCACACTGATGCCTTTGGTGTATTTACACTAGATTGTTTCTGTTACAGCAGGTAGCTTTCATTTATTCTGGAGTGTGTCTCTCTGTACTTCTCTTGACCTTTTCACCCCTGACCCTTTCTCCAAGTGATGAATGGGATGTCTATGTAGCACTGGTAGCATGCATGCTCTAATGGGCAATACATCTCAATGCCGCGTAAGGTCCAGGTAGGCGAGGGGAATTGTCTTTACTGTCTCACTTTTAAAACCTTCCAGCTATATCTCCCCAAGTGTTTATATTCCTTTCTGCTATACATCAGACTATTTGTTCTTGCTAGTGTTTCTGCAGCGGACGGGGCCTACTTGTTGGTGTCTCTATATCATTCTGTGCCTAATGTTTGTATAGCATTCTTTTTATTCCTGGCCAATGTTTCAACATCATTGTGTTTCTTCCCTGTCATTTGAGGGTCGCCAGGGGTTGCACCTGCGACCTCTGGCTTGTTCTTTGCGACCCCCTGCCAGTGAAGATGCAAACACTGGCTTCATTTTAAGGATCATGAGGGGCTGGCTGGCTGAATAATGTTAGATTTCTGGGGTAAAAATGTGCACCACAGCTTGTTTTTTATATTGTATTTCAGATGTGTTTCCACAGTAACTAACATGGCAATAAAATACGATAAAGAAGAAAAGACAAAATAACTCATTGACATGGGCAGGCTAACGAAACGTCCGTTTCATCTTTAAATCACAATAGTGGGTACAATTTATGTAAAATGTATTGTCCGGTACCTTCAAAAGTTAGGCAGAACGAACACGTTACATCTTTCACCATAAAGTTATGAGTAGTATAAATCAGTAGTCAAGTCAAAACAATCTTCATTCGGTTAATTTTAACCATAAAGGATTTTCATTAAATTACACATTATCTATTTACATGCATTAATAAATAGTCTAAAAGACATATGTATTACATCAGATATAAAATGTACATACAGATAATTATAAAAATCAGTAAATATGCAACATGCCAAAGCCAGAGTCAGTGTATTATTGGTGAGGGGCATAGGTTCCAGTGCGTTACATTATACCACTCCTTGATCACCTTCTAACCTCTTGTTTTCCTCCATCTTGGCCAAGTACTCTATAAGAGGCCCCCATATATCTCAGGGACAAAATATGCTGGGTTGGAGCATGGCATTGGGCTCTGCACCTTCATCGTACATCACCACAACCCCAACCCAGTGTGCTTCTTTAGAAGTTGCACTATGCATCCATAACATAGGTACTCTTCATTCAGCTAGGAGTAATGAAATCTTCTGACTCTCTTTGGGATTTCTTGCACACAGCCGATCAGGCCACCAGTGGCACTATTGGCTTACCTACGTCTAACATCATTGTCAAGGTTGACAAAATGGTTCTCCTGTACCTCTGGGCATCTCCAGGCTAAATGTATAAAATCCACCACTGGGGTCAGACAAGGTACATTGTGCTGTGGTTTTGTAACAAATTGAAATGTAAGGGATTGTGTCTAATAGATCATTCATTATTTTTTTTTATCTTCCTGCATGCTTTCTAAGCTTTATTTTGAAAAATGTGTAGAACTTTGTAGGTGGAACAACCCTCAAGAGAAGGCTCAGCATCTCTCTCATTATATCACTGTAATTAAGAGGTCCACAGAAGCCAATTTGGTTTGTGGAGTGTGCTCTATACATGCAAAACATATGCAGTGTATATAAAACCAAACGATTGCAATTCTCAGAATATTTTGTCTGTAAATCTATGCTACACAAATCAATGGCAAAACTAAGCATGAGGTCACCAGAACAGACACACCGGTACCTCAGAACACACTCGGGGAGTTTTACCAAATCTCCACACAACCCAGCGCAGCCTCCCGCAAGGCTGCTCTGCATTGCGCGACAGGGAACGAGCAGGAGAGCACATATATTTTCAACGATATGGCTCTCTCCTCCCCTTTCCCTTGCGCCGGAGCTGATTACAGCTGTTGTGCACCACACACCACCTTAGTGCCATAGTGCTAGGGTGTGTGTGTGTGTGTGTGTGTGAGTCTAGCATAGGTTTTGTACAGTAAGGGTACCTTTCCTGTACAAAATACTATGCCTAGACACAAGGGAAAGTTCTTCCCACTTTGTATGCGTGCTGCACAGTGCAGCACGCATGCAAAGTCAGAAAAGGAAGGAGAAATTAAAGCATTTCTCCTTCCTTGCGCCTAGTTTAAAAGGGCGCAGTTTTCTCACGCTAAACCCAATCTACTGTTTTTAGTAAATTGGGTTCAGCGTGAGAAACCTTGAGTGGTTGTATGGGAACGCCCATGCAACACCCTTAGTACGCCCCCATGGCGCAAAGTAATGCGAAGAAGCGCTATGCGCTGCTTCACATTACTTTTCCGTTATTTCAAGTGCTAAACAAGTTTAGCGCTGGGAAGTAAATTAGGAAAAAAAGATTTTGCGCCGTTTTGCATCACTTTTGTGATGCAAACACGGCGCACAATGTTAGTAAAGCTCCCCTTTAGTTCTTAGTAGCAGAGCCCACAGGATTTTGCATACTGTGTGACCTGAGCATGCATATATCCTGTGTGCACACCAGTTTTAAGAGGAAAAAGAGCCTGCACACATGTTATTATGGTACTGTAACTGGGCATTTGATGCTATGATCGCGCCTAAGCAAATGATGGTAGTGCTAGGGCATTTGAGGCTGTACTGCTTGCCTATGGCTGCCTTGCCCTTCGTCTATCATGTTTACACCTCTGCCATACCATGGAAGCACCCCAGTAATACTTGTAATCAAAACAAGAGTTTTATCTGCTTCAGTATTATTTCCTACATTTTGCTACTATTGCTTTTATTGTGTGTGGATTTTCGAAGTTCAGTGTTGTCTCATTCTGTAATATCAAGAGTCAAAGGTCACATGACATCACTTCCTTTGATGTAATTTGGGTTAAAGGTAATTTCAAGTCACTTCCTGTGAAGTGATGAGAGGTGGGGTCAAGGAGAATGATGTCACTTCTGGTACCAACTGGCATTTTGTTGAATCCAAACGTCCATGGTAAAAATAGACTTACTTTTCAGTAAACCAACTGTAAAACTTTTCAGCATTTTGTATCTTAGCTGGTGAGTTCCCATTTAAAGCCTTCATTAACAATATGAGTTTAAAAAATATATAAATAGATTTTACCACTAAGGGAAGCCATTTGCCCTAGAATCTGGTCTTTTACTTTGTATCTTGTCACAGAAACAATGGGAGCTGTGCTCAGTACCCAAGGAGGTAGCGAGAGCTGTGTGTCTCACATATACGTCTCACATATATGTTGCAGGTCGTGGATGCCCCCGTCTCCCAGAGGGAACAGCTCTTTAGCAGCCTGTACAGCAGCTTAAACCGTACTATCCTGTACTGCCTGTCTGGTGCCCGCCAGACCCTCATGGACTTGCTGAATTTCTTGCACATCCTGAAAGTGCTGGTCGAGCGCTGGGACATCATCTTCGCCACGTACAACTCGAACATGAGCTTCATTACCTGTTTCATCCACTGTCTGTTCCAGATTCGCTCCGGGAGGTAGGCAGAGACTGTAACTTTTACACAGTCATTCCTTTATGTTGGAGCTTGGGTAAGTACTACTACTTGCCTTGTGGCTACTTCAGAACATTTGTTTGTACTTTTGAGCCTATAGTAGGCATTCCTGAGTTACTTCGTCCGTAGTTGTGCGACCGAATTGTGTCAGAAACCCAAATTGCAATTCGGTGATGTGTTAGCGATTCGCAGTTTGGGTTTCATACATACCAAAATGCTATTTTGTGGTTGCAAACAGTCCAATTCTGCGAATCAGCTTGTTTGCGAACGCAAAAAAGCTCAGTACATCTGGCCCTAGGTTCTTCATAAATTAGCCAACAATTTTGTGTGGTTGACGGAGTACGCGAAGATCCAGAACTTTCAGAATGTCTTCCTGAGATTTGGCAATGCTGAAGCGAGACATTTGCAAATGGTTTCAAAGATGCAAACAGACTTTTGAAAGTTTGGACTGACTATGGAGTCAAAGAAGTTCCTTCTTCGTTTGTTAATCCTCTATAGAGAGGTTGATTTCTTTAATGCCTGTGAATAGGAAAGACCAAAGAGCGTTTAATTTAGATCTAGCAAAGTCAGATGAATCAGATTCTCACTGTGGTTCTTCTCTCCTCAACACATAATGCATGGTCTAAGTGTGCCCTGGCATGTGAGTTGGCCGCTTGACCAATTTTTGTAGAGTAATTAATGTCATGATAATGAGAAATTTTTGAGAGTGTTAAAAATCTGAGTGATGCATCAATACTAAAGTCACCTAAAGCTGAGATGACCTAATTTCTACAATTAATTTGGCCATTAAACCTTTAGGTAAATGAACTGTTAGGAGATGGGAGTCTGTTGAGTGTATTCAGGAGGTAACTATGCACTGAACTAGAGCTGCTTGGTGTAATGTGATGAGCAAGTAGCACTTCTTCCAGTTGTAGATTACTTCAATTTATTCTGGAAAAATTGAAGAAAATTTAAGTGTTTATTTCCTGGAATAGGGGTCATTTTGTGAAATGTATACCTACAATGTGAAATTTACTTCACTGGTTGCCTGCATGGAAATTGTATGCTAGGGCATACCTCACATACAAAAATCACATAAGATATTTTAAAAAACTAGCTTGAACACAAAATGTCTTGCAGCTGCATTACTCCTCAGTTTCATAGTTACTGCAAGACATTTTCTGCTTGAGCCAGTTTCCCGCAGGTGAACAATTGTGAGAAAAAGCATAACAGGGAGGAAATAAAATTTCATGAAATACGCAAAACACAGTAAGTTGGAATTACTTGATGTTTTGCCTGAGTAAAAAAAGAAAATACTCAGGTCTAGCATTACTAACCTACAGGGAAGAAATAGTTTGAGTAGGTTCAAAATCATCATCTAACCAGGCTTCAGTAAGGAAATAAACATTGTGCAAGAGTTAAAAATTTGCCTAAGTCACTTTTATGTTTCGTAGCTGGGGGTGTGTTGAGCAGAGCACATACCAACTGGAATTTGTACAGTGCCTTGATACTATCTGGATCGTTTTTTTCATTATGGTGAGAGAGATCTAAATTGGGGCAGGAGAGTAAAACATTTGGCATTCTAAATCTAAAATACGTTATCAATACCAAAAATGGAGAGGCAACACTAAAACATTTAGCACAAAGTATCCAGTATAATAATTTCTCAAATTAATAAAATTGCGTCCATATCAAAGAGACCAAAGAAGTCCAGTATATGAATCCATCATGAAAATCCTTTCTTTTCTGACTTGATACATTTTCTATAACATACACAACAGCCAGTGTGTTTCATTCCTACATAAGTGGAACTTCCTCAGGGCTATAACAATAGAAATAAATAACAGAAACAATACATTACAATCGTAGGAAATATATATGTACAATTACAATCCAAGACTATATTACATACTTAGCAATGACTTATAAGCCAAGACAAATCGAAGCCCTTAGATTGTAATGTGCTGTATTTTTTTATTGTGACAGTCTGGTGGAAGTTCCAAACATTGGCTGCTATGTATGTTAAAGAAGATTTATCAAGTAAAAAAGAAACAAATGTAATGATGGATTCATATGCTGGGCTTCTTTTAGTTTGTGTGTGTTGATAGACCTTTACATTGGTTGACATCAGTAGCAGTGTGTGTTCCCAGACAGTTGCACTGATTGATGTCAGTAGGAGTCTGTGCTCACAGGCCATTGCATTGGTTCATATCAATTATAGCGTGTTACTAGTTGACTGCTTTTTTTAGGGGGGGTGAACATTTTATTGTATATACAGGATTCCCGGCCCTCTTGAGTCTTGCCTGGAGTAGATGTAAACCTGCATTAACATATCTGCAGATGGTCAACTCCACGGAGGTGTGTGTTAACATTTGCTGTTTTCTTACATTTACCCTGCACCACAGAAAACTTCTTAGGTTTAAAGCTGGCCATTGATTGGACATTTTTATTATGTATGTTTTATGTATTTTTACCTTGTAGTCGTTTGTATTTTGTACAACTTTTTAAGCTTATTGCACTCATTTATATTTCTTGATACTGTTCTTTTCTGGTTGTTTGTACTTATATGACTGAATAAAGCTGTATTTTTATAAGTATTATTATTACTACTAGTTCACTGCATTGGTTGATGTGACTATCAGTGTGTGTATTTGTTGATGTCATTTACAGTACGTGTCGAAGATCACAACATAGGTTTCTGTAAGTTGTAGTGTGCATTCATATCCCATTGCAGGGGTTGATGTCAGCAGCCATGTTTGTTAACAGGTTACTACATAGTTTGATGTAATTTGCAGTGTGTTCATAGACTATTGCATTGGGTGATGTTTGTTGTGCACACCTCATTTAACCTGGTACTCTGATTGCTATCTAACAGTTTCTATTTCACTGTAGTTATCCAGAAGGCTTTGGCATAGATGCAGCATCTCATCCATCATTCTGGCACCTGATCTTCCAGGGCAAGAATGAAGAGATGAAAGGTGGAGAAGAAGAAGCATTGTCGGAGTATGATGGTAAGGAATCTTCCAGAATAGAGGTCACAATCAGAACACATGCTCACACAATTTCCCAGAGGCCTGGTGAGGCAGATCAGTGGATGGTTCTAAAGTAGGGGACACAGCTATATTATACACACAGGATTATACACACAGGGCAGTTCTCAAGCTCAAAACTGACTAGCATACACACTTGTTACCAAAAGGATAATCCCTTACTTGCACTAATACAGGTTGTGACATCTTTTTCTGGAGTCCCAGCGCAGTCCGGGAGCACTGGGACTCAATTGTGTCAATTGCAGTCATTTATAACTGGTTTCTGGGCCACATTACCATTGAATCCAAATTTATTGACTAAGAGGGTGATGAGAGTTTGGCAGAGAGGGTATTCCGTCACAACTTAGGGTCCATGTACTAGAGGTGGGCGGACTGGCAGTATGTCAATGACGGAGAGTACTCCAGCTCTGTCACCTGACATATTCCTCTGGCATTCCACCAGAGTATGGGCTGTTGGAGATTAGCCACAGACGGTCTGCCCAATTATTTAGAGTGGGTAATAAGATGGCTTTTTTGCTATGCGCAAGGGACAGTAAAATTAAAAAATAATGACCCCTCCACACCAGGGTAGATGACTTCCCTGAGGTGGGGGGGTCATTAGTCTTTCATTTCTCAAAAGTAAACTCGCGCTTTGGGAGTTTGTTTTAAAAAAAACTTTAAAACTGTGTAAACATTTGATGGGCAGCCATCCTCTTTGATGGAGCTATCCGTCAATCTTTTACAACAGTAGCAGGGACCACTATAGTGGTGGCTCCTGTCAGTGTTAAGAGTTGTCAATGGGGGAGGAGGACAAGTCTAGAATTGGTGAGCAGAAATCCCTCAGGATTGTGTGAGCAATATCCTCTGCCATCCTTATGGAGGAATCTCCATCCGCCAAACTTTATATCAGCCCCTAAGTATTGCCTTTTTAGTGCTTAACTCCTTTGACAAATAGGGTAATAGACATGCAGTGCTTATGCAATGAGGTGACCTAACTTAGACACAATAATGCCAGTCAATACAGCTACCTCCCAGTCAGTACTTTACTTATAAAAGAAAGTACTTTTGAGCTATATGAAAAATAAACTACACATTACATTAGATAGGCAAAGGACATACATAGTATCTTCCCAGCCAAAGGTCCAACTGCAAACAGTATTATGGCATATAAGCACTAAACACTTTAGACACCATTAACATGGAGGCCTATTGTCAGTGTTATTCAAAGGACAGTATTTGTGAAACTCACTCACAACTTTGTGGTGTAACTGAATGAAAACCAAAGATTCTTGAAAAAGGATTGCATATCCAAATATTAGAACCTATTCACAGTCTCTCAAAGATACACTTCTAAAGCTGAGAGTTCTTGTTTGTTATACCTCAAAGAGCAATATTCTATCTATACTTGATTTGCAGTGACTTTGGGCCTGATTAAGATTTTGATGGACGGGTTACTCAATGTAAACTCAATGCAAATGTGACATGTATCCTGTCTGTCTTATTACATGTGCCCTAGGAAATAATGGCCTTGTAATAAAGCGAACAGTATATTCATGACGTATGTGACTGGGTAACTCGTCCACCAAACTTTAAAACAGTCCCTTAGTTTCAGGTACTGGTGGAGGAATATTAATGATGTTTCCAGGCACCTGCTGTGGAACTATCCAGGCCCATTTCAACCACTGCAGGTTCTGGAATCTGAACCCACTTAATATTTGATTGGCAGAGGGCAATGGAGGGAATGCCTGTCCCTTCAGAGTGGCGCTCGCCCTTCTCTTAGAACTGACTGATCAATGTACAACTGCTTTTCACATGAAAGCCTTCTGCATTTTGGCTTTAAAGTTCTTGTTTGAATATTTTCTACTACCACCAAGATCTGCACCTGCTCCACCGGGGCTCTTGTCCCGGTCTTCCATGCACACAACAGTGACCCTCCTAATCATTGTGCCTTAGTACCCTCCGCTCTCAGCGATTGTTTCCATTAATTTTCAGGGTAGTTGATTTGGTGGTAGGGTCATTACATAGTCCTTTGCGCAGTCTGACTTCCCTTCCGTGGCAACCTTCCTTCTGTCTGTATCAACGAACACCTTTTCTGAGGTCTAATGAGCATCGCCATTGGGTGCCTTAACATGGCATTTGAGTTGCCTTATAGTGCCAGTACTTCTTACCAAAACGTACCTACTAGGTTCTCACATTTGATGTCTTGCTTCATGCCAGCAGCCGGGCTTCTTACCCATTTAAAGTATGAAAGTAGGTTTTTTATCATTTCGGCCCAAACACCTTAAATTATTGACTTTAAAATGGTTTCCAATTGCCAGCTATCCCAAGGAAACTTCTGAGAGAACCAACCACTAGATGATTTGATTAGTCTTTCACCCTTTTACCCTACACCCCTATACCTAGGTCAGATTATTGCGATGTACATCAGGACTTCTATAAACATCCAGCAGATTTTTTTCTGACCTCACCCTGCCCAGGCATAGTTCACCATCTTTCAGGTTCCACCAAACAAGCTCATGCACAACCTCCGTGGCAAAGTGGGTGAGATGGGCTACCTATGTGCTGCGAGGCCAAGGTGTAATCCCTCCTCAGCTAACTCCTTCCGGCCATTACATTCATTGCACCATAGGTTTTCAGTCAGCCCTTCGACTTGTACACATTACACTCCTTGTTAAATGCTTCAAAACAGATCAGGTGGGTAACCAACTTTGGTGCAGAAGCCTGGTGCACAGTGTGGGCCTCTACCCCAGCAGCACCAAGTAACATGGTTGTGATGAACTGAGCACAATCTGTTACAGTCGACAATTGTGCAAGAAACAGGGGGCATGATTCCCAAGAGGGTTGTGCATGGTTGCCAGAGGAGGGAGTGAAGGCAGCCAGTCTTCCTCAGCTCCACAGACATGACAACACTGCCAGGAGGCTCTAACACTCTTAATGGAAGAAAGAGTCACCTGCCACTGAATCCTTCCCAGTTGACCTAAGCCAATTGCAGCATAACTACTGTGAAGGAAATGGGCCCTGCAGGGATCTACTCTCCTGGGTGACCAACCTTCCCACCATGGTGAATCCTCTGGGTAGACTGATGGATCCCACCCATGTATGTCTCAGTAGTTTCATGTCCTCTTGAACTCGCTCCTCAAAGTTCTTTAGAATGTTCCCTTATGGTATTTGTTGTCCTCATATCTATATGTAGCCTTGGATGGAACTTACTCCCCTGTTTTGAGATGCATTGCCAAGCAACCTGAAAAGAGCTAATCTCAGCACTCCAGGCGCAGCTAATGGTCTAACACTGTCTATGGTGTGAGCCTCAGTCAGAAGATCTTGGGTCCCCTAGGCGATGCCAGGGAGTCAGTTCTCAGTCCACTACATGTTCACTGCCTGCCACTGTGTTGGGATTTGGTACTGGGATCTTCCCTGTTCGCCACTACTGAGGGAATCCTGGTTAGTTTTCTTTCCTCTGCTTAGTAATATGTTGCAATTCAGTTGGCTGCTATGTCTAATCAGAGGTCATAGTCAAATACTGATGTGCAGGGACCCAGACAACTGCTGGGCACAGGTCGTCCCCATAGAGAGGGACTTCTCTCATGCAGGTTCCGACACCGAAGCCTACGAGGTGGGAATCACAACCTGCCCTGGAAATGAGTAGCCCGCCAGTCCCTTTCCCAGAACTGGGCCCCCGATTCAGTGCACCAGGAAACATTAGGACACCACAGACAGCTGCATGTGGCATGCATCCAGGAACCTCTGGGTTTCAAGTCCGGGTCGGACTGGGCACCTGCCTGCCCTGCCAGAGTGGAAGCCAGGTGTGCCAGTGGCTTACCTTTGCTGGTCCTGGGACGGCTAATCAAGGTCTGACCTTGTGGGGGGGAAAAGGGGGAAGCCACAGCTGTGCCCTCGGGGTGATTGACATTTACACAATACTCAGGGAGGCCTATCCACAGGAGGAACTCTGACCACAAGGTGCATTCGAAATGTCAGTGTGTTGTGTAGTTTGTAATAATTCTTCATTGACATCCACATCGAGTAATAAACTGCCAAGGGTAACAGGCAACTTTTGCAATGTTCGTCCATCTCCAAGCACGGAAGAGGAGGGAGGAAATCAACATCATCTGTCCTCTACTCAAACTTTGAGAAGGCCCTGGACTCCTAAGCTTTTTTCTCTGGGAGGCAGCCTCGATGTTCAAAAAGAGTTTCCAGGTACTCTGCCTAGGAGCCCCACCCATGCACCAGGCAGGGGAGTGTTCCCTACAAGGCAGTAGAGGCAGGCAGACCCACTGCTGACCTCCCTAGGCAGGACTGCATGAGTCTTCCACCCCTAGCCCAGCCCCATGATACCAGAGTAACCAGATACTTGGCAACGAGGGACTGTCAGCCACCGGCTGTAGCCTGGTGGGCCAGAGCTTGACCCCTGCATGTCTAGAGTCCAGTGCCTAGGTGGCGGCCTCAAGCCATGCGGGTGGACATGCCTCCCTGCCCATAGGAGGTGCCGGTGAAGAAGAGCTAGGTTACCCCCTGCTGTCTCATGCGGTGACCACTGGGGTGTGACTATGGAAGTCTGGGAGGCTGGCGCAGCTCCCCTCCCCCCTTGAAGGAACAACCACATGCGCCTACTGAGGTTTGTACTCTGGGATTCGAATGACCCAGAACTTCATTCAAAAGGAGCTGTGATTCCCTTGTGGCTTTGGCCCCGTCTCCTTCTCATCCATGCTGTCCTGCCCTGCTGGGTGTGGGGGTCTAGAAGACACTCCTCAGTTGTTTAAAATCCAAGCATGCTGGGATCTGGTGCTTAGGACCCAGGCAGCGCCGCCTCTCAAGGCCCAGCCCGTGAAGAGACTTTGATTTGGTTCTTCAGGGACCGTGCTGGATGAGTGTTGGTTGTATCTCGGGAGGGTTTTCTGTCACATTGGGCTCTTTCTGGGCTGGGTGCCTCTGTTGCAGGCCTCTCCACCAAGCTTGCCCCTGAGGCACCTGAACATAAAGCCCGGGCCACACAGATGCTGGTCCTCTGGCATCAGTTGGATCTGCCAGCGGAGGAGCCTGCCACACACCCTGTCCTCATCCAAGCACACAGCAGCTGCGGATTGGTCTGCCATCCAGCATGCAAGGGGACGGCCTTTAGTTTCCCAAAAGCAAATTTGGCGGGTCATGGCAATAACGCCACTGGATTCATAGCCGGCATTGTTTATGGTTGGAACTATGACACCATCTGATCATCTTCGAACCTCTGACTTTGGTTCTTGATTAATGAAAAGATTCTTGGCAAATGCTTTCACTTTTGTTCACCTCTAGTGGCATTATACCAATGTCATTGGCCGTCCCTCTTAATCATGTCCCTATTCCTGAAAAACAACAAAATAGAAACTGAGTCCTATTACATTATTCCTAGCTACACCACAAATGACTAAAGTTCTTTGAACACCCTAATGCTTTCAAAGTAATTGCTAGAGACCTACATGACACTTAGTCAAGATCATCAAGGAACTGCCTTAAACAGCAAGGCTCTGTCCCATAGGTCCACCAAATCTCACGTTTTTTGCAAATTTTGCAGAATGTCAACCAAAATAAAGTCCCAGAAGGAGTTCGTTAAACCCCTATAAAAACCTTCAATATGCAATGCTAGGTAGGAAGGCCCTTACTGACAGTATTTCTGAAAGGCGCATTCTTGAGTCAGACAGTCCGAGGTGGGGTGGTAGCGTTGTGCTTGAAAGAAGATCTAAAGTTAGCCAACCGGTCCATCCCTAAATAGACAAAATATGCTCAATCGATCTGACTGTAATGCTGGTTAGACCATCATCAAGCACGTTGTCCTTCCAAGGATGTCAGCTTTGCACCCCTGCCTGCTCTGTGGGAAGGAAACCTAATGGAAGTGCCAATAGGGCAAACCTGGAAGGTAGCCGAAGACCCAGGCACTTGAGGTGCTCAGGGCCCCGCACAAGAAGAACAATGGGATGAAAAATGAATTAAGAATGCTTTATCTCTATTACTCTGGAGGAAGGACACTAGACTTTTTTTGTAATTGTGGTACCCTGAGTGGCATAAAGAGACATCTGAGTGACTATATACGACCTCCTAAAGCACTGACTGGGCTAGAAGTTTGAAAGAGCCATCATCTGGATTTCCAGAGCTCTTGTTTGCTAGTGAGGTTAGGAACCAAAGGGCACAGAGGGACACTGAATGTTGGTGGCTAGAACCTGAGCCTTGGCTTGGGCTGTAGCCAGGCACAGTGGCCTCCCAAAGCTCTGACAGGTCCGGTCAGAGCTTTTCACCCTACTGAAGCAAAGGATCTATCCACGGAGCTGTGGATGCCCATCCTGGAAATTTTGTAAAACCACAGGTCAGAGAAGCGAGCACAGGCCCGGGGGCCTGCACCCTTGGCATGCTTTAGCAATAATCTAAGACTTGGTCAGAGCTTTTCACCCCACCAAGCAGGGGAGCCTTCCCTTGGCCTGCAATCCCCTGTTGTGGGCACTCTGTGGCACTATGGGCTGGCGAATGAAGCCCAGGCCAAAGGGTCCATACCCCCACCCAAACAGAGCTCTGACCGGGGACTTGGTTGGAACTTTTACACTCCACCTGAGGTGGGAAAACCTCCTTGGTCCTATAGAAGTGTATGCTGGGTAACTTAGGACACCAGGGGTCAGTGACTGTCGCCTCATGCTCCAAGCCTACCACAGCTCTGACCAGTGAGAGCTTCCCACTCTACCAATGCAGGGGGACCTACCCCATCCTATGGAATCCTGTCCTGGGCACTTTGTGACACCATGGATCGGCGAATGGAGTCCAGGCCTAAGGACCTGCACCTTGGGCCAATTGGAGCTCTGACTGGGACCAGTCACAACTTTTTACCCTATCCAAGCAGAAAAGCCTTTTATGGCTTGCGGAACCCCTTTCTGGGCAAGTTGTCATGCTACAGGCCAGCGAACAGAGCCCCGGCCCCTTGGCCTGCATGCCTGGCCTGCTGGAGTTCTAACTAGGAAGCCAGTCTGAGCTTTCAACCTCTCCTGAGGAGAGGAAGCCTCCCTAGCCCTGTGGAAGTGAATTTTGGGTAGCTTAGAACGTAAACAGTGAGTGCTTGGCACCCACACCTGGGACCCTTTGCCCATGTCCAGGGGAATGCACCCTGAGTCTGCCAAACCTCTGACCAAGCACCCAGTGGGAGCTTCCAACACCACGCTGAGTAGAGAAGCCTCCCCTGGCCAACAGAATTGTATCATGGGTTGCTTGAGACAACAGTCATTGCCTGGTGCCCATGGTCCAGGGCCATCATCCTAGGACTATTGTATCTCTGATTGGGACCTGTCAGATATTTCATCCCTGCAAGGGCTGGAGAATCCTCTGCTAGCCCTTGGCACTCATCCATGGTCTGGAAGGATGTCTCTGGTCGGTGGATGAGCCTGGCAGGCCTCATGGAGCCTACAGTTAACCTTGTCTCACACTCTTGACTGGGGAAAGGGTTTGCTTGATGTGGTAGTCCTTCTGAAGCCACCAATATATCAAAGATGACTAAGTGTTGCTGTAATCTGGGTACCCAGGGTGGCAGAGGGGAACCTCTGAGCAGAGTCACCTGATCACCTAATGCCTTAGATGTGAGGAACCTTCAAATGAGCTCTAATCAGACTTCAAGGAAAGGCCTAAAATCTCAACTAGGATTCCCAATCATGAATCATGTGTTCTTTTTATATATAAAACATCATTAGTAATGATGGCATGACAAATTCCGCATATCCTTAGGTGCACATCCTTGGGCGTGACAAATGTCACACAGGTGTTATTTTGCACACCTCTACTTGGGACTAGAAGATGCAAACAGGCTCCGTACGTCATACAGCAGTCACACAGATCTTCCCCCTCACACAGTTCAATCACAGCAGTACTTTCTTCAGACCTGGCCCATACTGGTGCCCAATCTATAAGGTGAATAGCAGCCTCGAGTTGTTTGCTCTAATCATGGAAAGCCCCTCCATGAACGCTAGAAAAAGGTATAACACTATACTGGGCAAGGACCCAGTACTTATGGGCAGACTAAGACCATTAGATCTCTTCCCCCTTTGAATCATGGCTGTGGGTGCATTGGGAGGGGGGCCTCTTCCAAGGTTAGATCAGCATGACCACTGTATGATCTGTACATGAAGGAGTCGGGGCTAACTGCTGCTTCTGCTTTGTCAATTTGAGTTGGTCTAATGAGAATGTGTATTAACCCCAAGCCTAAGGCCAGGTCCCAAAGGGTTACAGATCCCTGGCAGGTTGAGAGGAGGGGCTGATATAGATCGGGCTGAGGAACTGCAACTTCTTCAAAGGGACTGCTAATTACCTCTTTCACTTGTGGAGACAACTCTAGGCAGGGAGGGGAATGGGAGACTAAGTGCAGGCTCCAGGGCCCATCACAGACCCTCAGCAGCCTTGCACAAACCAAGCCATCATCTTTCTGTCACCAAACACTTCAAGTCCAATGACCTCACCCATTCTTTCAGCCAGCCATATTTGAAGACCTCACAATCAACCACACTCCAAACACACGGGTGCAGACACTCTCTTGAGTGGTGATAGGGACAGAGGACCCTGCTTGCATGCAACTAAATGGAACTTCACCTGAGTGAAACAAGTAGGCGGTTCCCACACACTGTACAGGAAAAAACCCTATCCCTAGAATCTTGATTTTGCTACGACCACTGCCAGCCTCTAGTAGCTCAGGCAGTAGCCAACAATGCAAAAAAGATGGGTGATCTTTGAGTTCTGACCTTCACCTCCGAGCCCGTCTCTGACATCATATGTCATGTCATGTTAACAGAAGAACTCTCAGTGGGCTTGCATGATTGTTTATCTCAAGGGAGGAAAGATTGTTTAATTCTTTTGCTACCCATTCTCCATGGTGAAAGCAAGGATTACTGTGCTCCCAATGACAGGGAATAACAGAAAAGAATGTGGATGACATAAACCTATTGCATTGTTAAAAAAGTATGGATGTCAAGATTTTCATTAAAGTCTTGCCATCGAATTGGTACACCTAGATCAATCCTACCATTTTTGTGGGTGTTGGGTTAGCTCAAGCAAAAGGCAATGCTCCTCTCCCTTGAAGCCAAGAAAGCCTTCAGTAGAGTGAAAGCGGGACTTTTTTTAAGTGAGCAACAGAGGAGCGAGGATTGAGAAGTGCCTTTGGGAACCTGGTAAGTGCTGGGAAAGCAGCACCAACTGCAAGGGTCACAATCACGAACTTAGACTGACAGAGGGTGCTGGTAAGGAGGGTAACAAAACAGGGTCATCCTCTCTAGTTCCTGTTTTTTATAGGACCCTTGGCATGGAGAATCCAAGACAAAACCAGAATAAGGGGTATTCAGCTGGGACTGGTCTTGTCCAAACTATCAATATTCATTCATAATATCCTGGACTTTCTGTCTGATCCAGCCCTATACCTGCCTGTCCTACTGCAGTAACTGCACCAGTTTGCAAGGTAAGTATGGTAAGGTAAATATGTCCATGTATGAGACCTTCAGCCTCACCTTCTAACCAGGTATGCTTTGCCATCTAAAGGGGACTCCTCCCTCCATCTATTTGCAGCTTCGGAAATCAAAACTGAAAGGCATACCGCAGTGGCACAACCTAATTTGGGTGCATATCATTGGTTAAAATTATAATTTGACCAGAGATACTTTTCCCTTTTCAAAGCCTACAAATTAAATGCCCCACAACAAACTTCAGAGAATATAGAACCAGTGCACCAACTTTATGGGGTATGAGGAAAAAAAAGATTGCGGCTGAGACAAAACTTTCTTACTAAAAAATGGGTGCATACTGGACTTTACATCCTACTACATGCTACTCCAACTAAGAAACATGTGGGAAGGTCGAGGGGTGAAACCAAATGCCATTGGTGCTTTAACCATGAGCTAGCAGGTTGACAGTGCAGGTGAGGAAAAGTGATAAAGCAGATACAGCACACATTTCTTTGATTCGGGGCACAACCCTGGACATTTTGGATGCCATAAACCTGAGCATGCTCTTAGAAAGCTATCCATCTCTCCTTACTTCCCATTTCAGAATTCTGATTTTTCCTTCAGGATTGGACATTGAGACACCTCAAAAATGAGAAGTGATCAGATATGGAAAATGGGGAGTCCTCTATAAAAAAGCAGTCCTAATGCATTTCGGGCAAACAAAATGAGATTTCGACCTAGGAGAGAGTGAGATGTTTTGGAACACACAAAAAAATTCTTTACCTCACTGGTCTTTACACCACTCAGTCAAAGCAAGAGCATCTATAAGGCTTACCCCTTTTGAGAAACTTCCACAAACGTCAGGCCCTGACAAATACTTAATGTCAAGAATATATCTGATATTGTGGTCCCCTGAATATAAATGGTCTTTTCACTGCTCATTGGAAAGGCAATTGGGCATTGTGGTAACCACTCCTCATGAAGGGCTATGAGTATGGGTGGTATTAAGGCAAGTTAGCAAATTTAAATGCAGGGTTGCATCTCAAGAATGCCGCAGTATGTGTGGGGAATCTATCCCAAAATCACATAAGGGGAGAGGAGTTGGCCTAACGGCTAGGGCGGTCGACCTCGAATCTGGGTAACTGGGTTCGAGTCTCGGCAGTGACACTGAACATCCTGTGATTCTGGGCAAATCGCTTAATCTCCCCGTGCCTAACAAAAATGAATGTGTCCTCATGTAATGCAACTGGTGCTATGTAAAGCGCCCTGATACCCGATTCGGGTCAAGTTCGCGCTATATAAAACTCTGTAAAAAAGAAATAATTGACATGTTTTGTACAAATATAAGAAATATTTATTTTTCTATGTTCAGCAATTAAAAACAGTCATCTTATATGTATTACATACAGTTATTGTAAAATTATTTGTAGTGTACAAAATCTGAAAAGTTTAATTTCTTTCCAACTGTGTCACATTCAGTATCCACTGAATTTACTAAAATTGTTATAGGACAGTCATAACATGGTTCACAGCGAGAAATCTACACTTCTTCAAGGCTGTGTTAAATCAATGAAAAAATAAAACAGAAACAAAACAAAAAATTCATTTAGAATTATAATATTCCAATCTCCTATGTTTCCTTGTATTTACCAGATGATAAACCACGCAATTAATATTGATCCTTCTTTGGGTCGAGCCTGCAGGCAGCGCGCATGCACTGCTGTCGCTTGGTGACCTATTGTGTCTAATTTAAAAAAAACTCTAAAAAGGGGCATTTTGCCCACCCATTACTTACCATTCTTTAGCATCACTATCATTCTTCTTTGCTACCTTCTAATTTGACAGCATATGTGAAGGGTCACTTCCTTTTCTTTGTGTGGTGCCTGGACCAAATACACATTAATTTATCTTAATTAGTGACCCTCCGCTGCTCGTGATGAGAATGTGGTACTATTTCTTCTTTTTGGGCATTTTTGTATAGCTCGAACTCGACCCCACCTGAATGTATTGGAGCGCTTTGCAAGTTCAGTGTGCTTTACTGTTTTATAACTCATGGGAAGATGAAGTGATTCGGCCAGAATCACAAGATGTTGAGCAGGGCCGGACTGGGATCGCAAACCAGCCCTGACAATTAAGTCCGAACAGCCTTGGGAGGGGGTATGGCGTGAACACTGCAGCTGCATGAGCTTTCGCTACAAGGGGCCGATTTTGCAGCACTGCTGCAAAACCGACCCCCAATAACAAAAACGGCCCCACCGTTCCAAAACCGGCCCCCACCCTTCCGGCCCACAGGGGAAACGCCCGGGGCCCGCTACCAGTCCGGCCCTGATGTTGAGCCGACGCCGAGCCTTGAAGCGGGTTCGCCAGCTCCTAAGTCCGCAGCTTTGGCCATAATGCTACAACCGCTCGTCTTTCTCAATTTAGCCTGCTTGTTTCCCATGGAATGTGGACATCGAAGACAGCAATGTCATTAATGACGCACTTTATCTTTGTCAAGCCTTATGTCTGACCACCCAATATACACCACATGCAGTTTTTTTTCACGGTAGGGTTCTAAAGCCTTGGAAGCATCCGTAGAACTAAAACGAAAATCTGGATGGAACCATTGAGCGACCAAAGGAATTTTTAGCTAAGAAAGTTTAGTACATAGCACTTTGGGTCATAAATAGAATGACTCCACATTCGTAATTATTATGCATTTTGTTTAGAGTTTTACTCGTTTTTTTAGAATGAAGAAAACACTGCTTAGGTTTTGCCATCTGTATAACAACTAGTCCAGGTGGGTAAAATCACAGTGTAATTTGTCTTATAATGGACCACGACAACATAAGGTGTAAATCCAGCTAGTGTCTTTTTTGCAGAGTTTGAAAACAAGAACGAAAAAAGCAGGGCTTCATCAGCCAATGGCAGAGATTATCTGGGGACGTGTTAGCCTAGGCAGGGAAGTCTGAATTTTTCAGTCTCTGTTGCAGAACACTCAAATGCGGAAGAGGCTCAGTCTGCAGAGGAGAAGGGCAGAAAACCTGTGTGAATTTGCCTAAATGCAACGCTTTGTCATTTTGGCTTCAAACACATGAAAACTCTCAAAAGAGCCTTGAGAAATATCTTAAGGGAATGAAACCTACTTGTGCAATAATGGATTGACTTCAATGCCATATCAGATCTACCAGTGGATCAAGAAGTGGTATGCAGTTCCTAAAGGGGATGGGAGGGAGGGGAAAGAGGGACAAAAGAAGGAGGGCGGAAAGAGAAGGAGAGATAGAGGGAAACCAGGTAGGAGAAGGATCAGAGGGGGGAGAGCTCCAACAAGTGAGCAGGGCCCTCACACACCCGAGAGGTGTCATGCTCATCATAGGGCAGCTCCTCGTTGAGCCAGCGCTGCAATGCCCAACGGGCCCCTCAGATCTCTGGCAAAGAGACCCCCTGAGGGGCCCGTTGGGCATTGCAGCGCCGGCCCAAAGAGGAGCTGCCCTATGATGAAGCATGACACCTCTCGGGTGTGTGAGGGCCCTTGCTCCTTATTGGAGCTCTCCCCCCTCTGATCATTCTCCTACCTGGTTTCCCTCTATCTCCCCTTCTCTTTCCGCCCTCCTTCTTTTGTCCCTCTTTCCCCTCCCTCCCATCCCCTTTAGGAACTGCATACCACTTCTTGATCCACTTGTTATTGGGCATGTATGCTGGACCTGCCTCTTAAAAGCCCTCGTTCCTCAATTTTGTTCAATATATCAGATCTACCAGCCTGAAGGCACACAGAGTTATTGCCCTTAATCCCAAAACAGTATACTCAGCGTCGAGTGAAACGAGCATTGGGAAAGCCCATAGGTCTCACCTATGTGAGATCTATTGGTTTTGTCAATGTGTTTTAGCCATGTTGTACAGCAACTTGCAACATGTTCTAAAAGCAAAGAAAATAAAAGCACTATGGTTCAGCCAGTGTTGACTGCATCACAGCACTTTCTATTTTTATTTAACTTTCAGCCATGTTAGGCTGCTGTACAACATGGTTAAAAAACATTGACAAAGTCAATAGATATTGCATAGCTAAGACCTATTAGCTTTGCCAATGCTTGTTTACTGATATCACACAGCCCTGATAAAGCGGTGGACTCCTCACTGCAAAACATGTGTTGGCTGCCGCTTGACAATTTTTGTAGATGTTGTGGATGCTGAATTGAACATAATTGGGGAAAAATGAAACTTTTCTTATTTTGTACAATACAAATAGTTTCACAATAATTATATAAAATACATATAAAATGATTGCTTGCTAAAGGACTGTGGCATGAGCATGCACACAGTGAAAGAATAAACTTCTTGCTCAGAAGTGCTCATGCAAGCACATGTACAGACTGGGGTATATTAACTCTTTCCTAAAAGCATGAATACACATGAGCACCCACTAAACACATGCAGCCATGCAGTCTCTTACATACTCCCTGATATGAACATATTCACTATTAGGCCCTCAAATACATTTCAGGGACTCTCATGTGCACTGACTTTGTGGTCCTCATGGACAATTGAGTAAGTTACACCTAGTGTCTGGCGATCAGAAAACACATTAAAATTGACAGATACATAATAACAACACAGAGCTACACACAGACACTGCAGTGTTGAAATGCTGTTGATATAGTGAACTGACACTTTTATAGTGAGCAATGTCATTAGACACCCACACAGAAGCACACTCATGCCCTAACATGACAGTAATGTGAATGTCTGTACCTCAGTCCAGGCGGAGGTCCTCAAGATGGTGGAGAGAGTGTGGGAGCTGCTGATTTCCCAACGGAGGCAGGCATTGGAGGACACCTACAAAATGGACCTATCCGTGAAGCCAGGGCAGCTGGAGAGCAGGCTGAAGATCTCAGATGTTACCCCCCTGTGGGAGGAGGCAGCAGCAAAGGCATGGCAGCATTACCTTGGTACGTAGCAGTGTTGCTAGAGTGGACCATGTGTTTACTGGCAAGCAGATCCAAATCTTGGACCTGTTCCTTGTTGTGCTGCTGTCACATACACAGCTGAAAGGTAAGCACTGCTGCAATTCATAGTTAACTGCACACAGTTCCTGCTCAGTACAGACGAAAACTCCATCCCAACATGATGCAATAACCAAAAATCCATGTGACTTGATTACATCACTTTACCTCCTGTTTAGGGGGATTACGGAGAAAGTCTGATGGGTCTCTTATAAAAACTAGTGGTGGGCGGAACTAGAGGAGTTTGACTCCTCGGAATTCTGCAGAGTTACATAAAAACTCCACGAGATTCCGCGGAGTTCCGCCAACGGACAGAAAATATGAATGCTGTGCTGCTCACACTGCAATTTAGAGGCAGTAGCGCAAGTAGCACTGAAAAATCAGCACGAGCAGCTCTGAAAAATCAGAGCGAATGGCACAATGTGGTGCGTAAGAGCGTGGGGCCATTCAAGTTGATTTTGCTCTCGCCCGAGTATAAAATCTACTCGAGCAGCAGCAAATCTACTCAAGAAGGAGTCTTCTGACTGAGACCGCTCGCGACTGCCCACGTTAGAAAATCACGCTAGGGGACACCAAATCTTGCTCGCATTCCTGGAGCCTAGCAGAAAATAAATTCCACCATGCGGCGATTGGCGGAATTTGGCCAGAACTCTGCGTTACTCTTCACCAAATTCCACCATTTCTGTGGCCAGAATGAAACATTACACCCACCCCTGATAAAAACAGAAAGTACATAGATTCTTGAGTGCCTCATGACCTTTGAGGAATATGCAATGTTACATCGCATGTGCTACAACGCATGCGATTACAACGCAGTCGTTACAACGACCGCGTTGTTACAACGCAAGCCATTACATCGCAAGTCGTTTCTACAACTTGCAGTAGGGGGCGCGCTGGACATAGGAATGGTATAATTTACTATTCCAACTCCAGCGTGTGCAACTGTAGGGAAGGTGTTGGAATAGTAAATTATACTATTCCGTAGTTTAGCGCACCACCTACAGCAAGTCGTAGAAACGACTTGCGATGTAATGGCTTGTGTTGTAACAACGCGGTTGTTGTAACGACCGGAACGACCGCGTTGTAATTGCATGCGTTGTAGCGCATGCGATGTAAACGCTGTTTCCCCCTTTGAGTAGCCAGTGTTGATAAAAACTATTCAGGTCATAAAATGTTTATTTCTGGTGCTTTGCAGCCTCCGAAAAGAAGACTCTGGCAAACAAGTGGGCACCCCCTCGGTCAAAAAACCCCCACCATCTCTCATCAGCGATGCGGAAGGTACAAGGGCGTCACACCAAAGGCATGGAGGGCAGCTTTCAGGTAAGTGACTCACATATTGACTATTCATAGGCGTTGTAAAATGGACTTCCTCTGATTCTTGCTCCAAAGAAATATTGCTGTGCTATGTCCACCAAGCATGCTTGAGTGATCTGATAAGCAGGGCCAGTTCTAGGATTTGCGGGGCCCTGGGCCAAAAGGGAATGTGTGAGGCCCCTCTAATTTACATAAGTGACCCCTTGCAAGGAAACCATTCAGAGACACTGCGGGACGCCCACTGTCCAGCATTTTAGCGCCCTCACAGCTTTAACTTTCAGCCCACAAGCAATTCTCACACCTTCAGCCTGATAGGTGTGAGAATTGCTTGTGGGCTAAAAGTTAAAACTGCGGCAGCGCTAAAATGCTGGACAATGGGGGTCCCGCAGTGTCTCTGAATGGTCTTCAATTGGGACAAGAGGAAGCGTCTCCCTCCCGTAGGCCTCCAGACACCATCCCTGAGAGGCCCGGGAAGGGGACCCCTCCCATGGACCCTAATTGCAAAGAGACATGATTCTTTTAGTTGGATCGGCAGGGAAACAAGAGGACACACCACTGGTGTGGGGCCCCATGCTGGTGGGCTGAGTGCGAGGCCCTGGGCAGCTGCCCACACTGCCCATGCCTAGCGCCGGCCCTGCTGATAAGTGCCTCAAAAAATGTAACAGTCCTGGGTAGGTAGTTAAACAATTCTCTCTTCCAATACTTCATTGTCTAAATTCAGAAATGAGAGTTCTATTTGTAACTTACATGCATGGGAACATGTTCCAGAAAAAACAAAACACAAAATCCAAAATCAAGCAAGGGGAGAAGCCTCCATGTACCGAGTCACCACCAAACTTTATTCGAAAAAGCAAACACCACCCACTCAACGGTTTCAATGAAATCTTTACATCTATCTCAGATCCAATCAGAAAATCAGCAAATGACCCTACAGTCTCATTCGCTTTAACCCACGTGTAAAGTCGCATTCAACGGATCGTCATTTTGGGATGAAGTGAAGCACACTTGGCAAGTAATAAAACAAATAAGAAAAATGTAAATAATTTAGGTTGAAAAGCTGAAGCTTAGTGTGAGACAGATCATATCTTTGATCTTTCTAGGAAATGCTAATGCATTGCAAAATTTTCTAAAGTACCAAAAAGAATGTTTTATATTTTACATTTCACAAATCACAAAAAGAGACATGTTTCAATCAGCACTCACCTGGTAATCTCATCACTGTTGCTTTCTTTTCAGTAACCTTAAGTCGTGTAGACATGGCAATTCATAAGGTTCAGAGTCCAGAAGTAGTATCTTTCCATAGATTAACATCAGTGCCTAATTTGCAAAACAAAAATAAAATAAAATAATCGTAGGGCCACAATGTTTTCTTAGGAGCTAGTGCAAGCGCTGTCAAACGCATGTGAAGGCTACTGTGTAGCAAAGATGCCTCCTCTTGATTCAACCACATGCCACTTTCACCCACCACCCTGCACGTCCTCTCTATTTGTTACACTCTTACATGATTATCTCACTCTTTCACCCTTGTTTCTCCTTTTTTAGGTCTCGCCTGAGACAGCGCAATCGCTGTCACTTGCGAGACATTTTGTTTACATACAAGAGTCTTGGAGCACGTCCATTACTTACCATTGGTTGGCTTCATCGTTGCTGTAATGTCCTTGCTTCTCATTGGTCAGTGAGTGCAGGTTTCAATTTCTCTTCGTGTGCTTGTCGCATCCATGGAGCATAGATCAAGTACAGCTTCCGGTCAGTGGCCAGTGTCCTTCCACTGGTTGCCCTCTTCCAAAGCTACTTTTTTTTATTTAAGGTGTAGCACCCCATAAGAGTACATGTGTTTGCAGGCCATCTCCCCTCCATCTTTCTCCGCATCGTTGCTTCCCTGTTCACCTCCTGCGTTATTGACCTGTTGTTGTTGCTTGTCCTATCCCCCTCAACCATTGTTAGTTGACCCATTTACCCCCCTCCCCATGCTATTGCTTGCCTGGTCCCCCTCCTGTCATCGTTGCTTGCTTACCTCGGCACCCCCCCTGACACCCCCGTTGTTGATTGAGCTGTTCCCTCAGCCCCACCCCTGTTTGTTGCTGCCCGTTCCTCTCTACACCCTTCCCCTGTTGTTGCTTTCCCTGCCCTCCAATCCCCTTCCACCGCTTGTCGCTTGCCTCTTCCTCTACCCCCTAATGCGTGCTGGCCGAATCATAGCACTTTTTTTCGTAAGCATTGGCAAAGCCAATATGTCTTGCCTATGCTATACAGCATGGTTGAAAGGAAAAACAAAAATGGCTTTATGTTACTTCCGGCGTTGACTGTGTCATAGCTTTTTTTTATTTTACTTTCAGCCATGCTGCACAGCTGCTGCATTGCTGTAGAACATTCCTAAAAACATTAACAAAGCTAATAGATCTTGCATAGGCGAAGCCTATTGGCTTTACCCTTACTTATTCGTTGTTATCTTTACCTTCTTCCTTCTTTCTCTTTCTCTCTCTCTTGGTCAAAGTCTGATGATGAGATCCAAGTTCCCAAAACTGAGTGCGGATATCCACCACCTGCAACCACCGGCACAGATTAAGCACTGATTTCCTATTGAGTATTAATGACACTTCTTAATGGGGAGCACAAACTTTTTATGATGCTTGTGTGAGCTTCATTGGGGGAACTGTCAACACAGTGTTAACTCTCGTCCAAAGGTCTGCCACCTAGCCAGCACCAAATGGCATCACTTTCTCAGAAAACCATAGTTTATTTGATAATTTCTGCTCCTGTGGATAACACAATTTAGAAGTCAATATACCTTTCTCTGTGGAATACATGATTTTTCTTCTTCTGTTGTTGGTACTCATAGTCCTTGTACAGATGCTTATTGAAGTTCATTTCATGGTGTTAGGTTTCATCAGTGTGACACATTTGTGCTCCGCTAATAGCAAACACGTTTCACCCTCTTTTGGCATTCAATCCTAGGGCTTCGCACAGCGTAAGAGATTGTGGTAAATACTATTCTTGTCCTTGGTTCCTTCTGATGTAGTCCGATTAAGGTGGTAGCGTATCACAGTCAGATATCAAGTTGTGGTTTGTTAGTAAAAAGCCTATGTGACGCTCCGTCCGCATTGTGTATGTTCACCATGCAGTCACTACGCAACTCTCTTGCACTTGTATGTGGATATCTCTTGGGCATCCCTCCATCAGACTCCACTATTGTAGTATGTACAAAGGGTATTTGTATGGAGCCCTAGATTTTGAGTTTAAAGGCCTCCCTTGGGATTAAGAGCTCATCAAACTAAAAAAACTGAAAATGTTGGGGAAGTGTGGGACAAAAGATAAAAATGGCATGAATGGAATGATTGCCCATGTGGTTATGGACTTTGCTCCTTATTTAGAGTGTGGCAGACATGTTACTCCATCACAAACGTGACGGCTATGCCAGCTACCTTAATACAGGTGCATTTTATCCTCTGTATCCTCTGGTATTTGTAATAAGGCGGAGGTTAGGTTTGTTGTGATGAGTAACCTGTCCGTCAAACTGTAAGTCAGGCCCTGTGATTCTTTCATCCTCTAACAGTATCAACGAAGAGACCAAATATGTTATTAACAGGATAAAGGTTTATCCTTCAATACCTCATTGATTCTTTGGGTAACCTTGTCAAACAGTCAAGATTTGGCTCATGGGTGCTGTGAAGGTCAAGCCAGATACGGTGTCACCCTATTGATAGTCACATTTACAGTAAAGATCAATGGCTAGTCCGGCAGACTTCAAAAGGATTACTTCTTTAACTACGATCTTATGATACAAGAACAGAAAAATGAGAAACAGCGCACATAAAGTCTTTAAGTGTGTCGCCCTAACCATTCCATAAACTGAAGGAAAGAGCATTTGGGTTGGGCAGAACTTTTGTATTTCGCGAACCAGACAGCTGTTCAGTCTGCATTTGTTGCTCTTGAAACATTTACCAAAGGTGTGCATATGTCTATGTTACCTGATGAGAATTCAGCACCATGGCTAGGTCCTGGGATGTTGTTTGAAGCTGGAAATGTTTAACATGGCCTCCGGAGTTTGGATTCTGGGAATGTAGTTTCCTGATGATCCAGTGCTGGGACTGTTTTTGAAACCCCCTTTGTAGTTTGTGATTCTTCTTGGTATGACTTGTGAAGCAGCACAAGGACCCATTCTTGATACTGGAAACATAAAAAAATTGACATCTCAGTTCGATGCAAATTATATATATTTTGACCACTAAGGTCACCTAGGCCCTCAAAGGTGCAGTTCACTGCTGCCTGCCAGAACCAATATTGTGAGATCTACCAAACTTTGCCTATATGCCTGTAGGCCCCGGGAGTCAAAGGAACAAGCTAGCCCTTACAGAGGGTTAAAGTTACCCAAAACTTAAAATTTGGGGTGCATCTCTCCTCAAACAACCAACTCAAGCAGTAGCCGGGCAGAAACAGCACTCATGGCCTCTGAAAGATTTCAACTGACTTGGTACAGCCATGGGAGAACGCAAGACATGTCTGCCTGCTTCCGGTATCATGACCTTTTGAGCCATTTGGCTGCCATGGTTCCCCAGTTCATCTGATGAGCCACTTCAGATCTAGCCAGAGCCGGTCAATGGTAATGTCTCCCCGAAACCCTCCTAAGTCGCTCCAAGTTTCCAAGACAGTCCGCGTCTCTTCCGGATGTCTGTCTGGGAGGGCTCATTTATCACGCGGCCGTCGAGCTGTCAGCGCTGACATGATCAGGAATAACAGCGCATGAGTAATGCTCCCTCGGATCCCGGCTCCTGTAATTACTGCCTCTTCCTCGCAGAAGCAGGACAGGAGAAGCAAAGACATCAATTTCATGCACTCCTGCCTGAGTAATGTTTCCGAGCTGCCTTTCCAGATGGTAACCCCTTCACTGGAGGAGCTAATGATCCGGGCTTATTTAGGGAAAAGCCAATAACGCAGTCTTTAACCTTCAGCAGCCAAATACATGTTGTTCCGGGCGCTCCGTGGGACGAATTAATGAAAATCAATTACACTGCTCACTGAGGCGTCGTCGGCTGTAATAATCAGAATTAATTAAAAAAAATAATTAAGCAGACCCTAGGGCGAAGACTTTGTTTTGTATTATGACATCACTGTGTAGGTGTGAGGATTTAGGGAGACGGCGCCGCTTCGACAGGATGGGGGGATTGAGGAAAGGTAGACAGTGTGCAGCTGTAGGGCAGGCCCGATGCATCATGGGAAAAGCACGGGGTGGGTGGAAGAGCTAGGATGATAAACAAGCTTTGGCAAAGCCAATAGGTCTCGCTTATGCTTTGTTAATGTCTGAAAGCCATGCTGTATAGCAGGGCGGCTGCTCTGAAGCATGGCTAAAAGTTTGGAAAAAAGCACTGAGCGGGTCATAGTTCTTTTTTTTCTCAGGAGCGGCTCCTCCATAATGGCAGGGGAGCTTCGCCCTACTCGTCAGAGTCAGTCACAGAAAATAATAAAATGATAATAAAACAATATTTTATTTTTCTGTGACTGGCTGTGGCTTAGCCATGCATGTAGGGCGGGGCCGGGACCGGCCATGACAGGGAGGAGTGGTGGACACTAAGAAATGTAATGTCAGTTTGGCTGGCTGTCTTAGGCCGGTCAAACAAACATACACACTTCTATTTATCCAACCCAGCTGTGTTGCACAGCCAGGTTGGAGAAAAGCCTCAGGCTCCCAGGCACTGTCTGAGTGACACACCAGTCCGCTCAGACCAATCCTGGTGCTGCTCTCATAGCATGAGAGCACTGTCTAGATTGGGTGGGGAGCCTGTGCTTTCCCAGAGACTGCTTGGAAAGATGCACAGAGGCGGGCGTCGGAGACAGCGAAAGGTATGCTTTTTAAGCTATTATTTCCCCCTAAATTCCCTGTTCCACCCCTGCCCAACCCCATCCCCCACTCGTCCCCTACCCCCTCCCACTTTCGTTTTGTGGCAGCCACCACTGTTTTTAGGTCTCGCCTACGCAGCGCGCATGCGCTGCATAGGAGGAGACCTTTAGTAATCGATTCACCTTTTGGGCCAAGAACGTGCACGCATTGCATTGCTTTCAATGGCAACGCGTGCACGTTGGCGATTCTCTTTGCGGGAGCGAGCTTTGAAACCATCTGTTTGTAATTAACAGATGGTTCCTGCTCGCTCCTGCAAGGGAAACAGGCGCAGGCCCCCTCCTCTCTCCCCTCCCCCTGCTGCCTCCTCCTCTCCAAACTTTTTTTTTTTTACTTTTAGCGCGAGGCGAGTGTTTTTATTCCACTTAAAGCCCTGGGTTTAAATAAGAATGCGATGAAAGAAAATCTGAACTGGGCGATCCCCTCAGGTGCTCTTTGAAAACTTGTCAAATGTACATCACAGCTGTGTTGTCTGCTGTTAGTAGACCCGGTTGGGGGCGTGGGAGGGGAGAGGCAGAGCAGCTTGTAGGAAGTCCATAAAAAAACCAAAAACATTTGTCCTGCAAGGCACTTCATTTTTGTTCTCAACATGATGTAGAAATGGTGGGACTCGGGCGTTTTTTGGTTTGTAGCCCGGCTTTTTTAACCCGCCTTTCTTTGGTATGAAGCTTCTTTGAAAGCTTTGTGCAAGCCCCCACGTACCAGAATCCACTTTCACCAGGTGTCCTGACTCACAGCCTGCTCTCCGGGCTTGTCTCACGAATGGCGTTCGCTGAAGCACTGCGCGCACATAAGCATGGGTAAGTAGAAAAACCAGCGTAAGTTGTATTTTCGATTTATGCCGCATGCAGTTGAGGCAATATGCACTCCGAGTTATATTCAGGGATCACGCCCGGGGCGTGCGGTTTTTTCTCCACTTTTCTGTTTTATTTGTGGGCCTCTCCACTTGACTCCGAAATACTCAGTCACTGAGTTTGTTCACTACGAAGACCCAGTCCCATTGGCACCCTCGTCGTGCAAAAAGGGATATGCCCATCGCATTATCTCGACAAAGAAAGATTTATTTTGTGCAAGAACAACAATATAATGACAAAAGTTGGAAGTTTCCTTTGTGGAAGGAAGCCTGTTCGTGGCACGATGAAATCCGAGAACGTTCCTTAGACAATCTTTTTAGAATGGGAACTGAAACCCATTCTCGTTATTGCATTCGTAATTGTGCATTATCATTTCAAACACTGCTACTACACGAGAGGAAGGCTGTGGTGGGGTAACTGGACACCCTCCCTCCCCCTTTCTCAGAACTGAGAGGAGGCGATGACGCTTTCACCTGTTGAGCGAGTTTTGTTTGTGGTGTTTTTTTTTATAGTAAGTTTCAGAGGAATGTACCTTTTTCGCCTTGCTTCAAAATTGAGCTCTCCGCTAACACCTTCAGTGTTTAAATACGCGGTATATATCCTTAGGCCCAGACTTTGTAAACAACCCCTTAATTTAAAAACAAAACAAACATGTACCTGCCCTGTCGCAGTTTCTTTACAGGAATACACGGGGCTGACAGCTCATTCCACTAAGCAGATCTTCCTGATTCTAATCTTGGATTCTTATTTGCCAAGCCAGTGGATTCTTGGACTTGTAGTCTTTTGCTGATAAAAAGGATCTGTGAAAGGAAAACCCAGCTCTGTAAACTTGATACATGTCGGTAGGGAATGCTCCCCAAAAAGAAGTGTGTTCATCTTTGTGGCTTGCAGGTGGGCTGGGGCATTCGGGATATTTAGTGTGCATGCTGTTCCAGATCCTGGGTGTGAAGATGGACAATGCCCTTCTTCAGATTTTTTTTTTTTCCTTCTCCTTTTTGCATTTCGTGGTCTGCAGTGTCCACGGGCAGTGATTAGATTATTGGGCAGGTTTGCCGCTGTATTGTTTTGGAATGTCTTGTAGGTGATGCATCTGCTCTTGAAAACGTTGAGCCGAGAGCGGGAGCCTTTTTAGCTCTCTCACTGTTGGGGAGATGTGGTTGACCTTCTTCAGGTCCTTATTGAGGCGTGCTGCTGTCTAGGATGCTTAGGTTTACATTACTAGATATCGCTGCCATAAACTCCCCAATGCAGCCAAAACCTTCATCCAGTCCTACGTTTGTCACCAGCATTTTACATTCTAGACCTTGTAAATTTGGATTTTCAAATATAATTAGGGAGTTACATGTTCCAATACTGCCAGTGAAAAACCCAGTAGGCGCCTAAGCTACCACAATGGCACCAAGGATATTGTGCTGCATAACTAAACACTTATAAGGTCCCTAAGGCGAGACCTATTGGCTATGCCAATGCTTGTTTCATATTGCGGGTTGGCAACATGGCAACAGGATTAAGGGTGGAAGGGAAAGGGCAACACGGACAACAAGAGGGAGGGTGGCAGGAAACAGGACGGTCATAATAGCGATTTTTTTTTTCTTATGGCGGGTGGGGGTGCAAGGTTAAAAGGTGGGAGGTGTTAAAAAATACATAGACTGCAGGGTGGGGGGGCTTTAAAAACAATACGGGCAGGGACAGGAGTTAAAAGCAACACGGACAATGAGGGAGGGAGGGGGTTAAAAGCAACACGGACAAAGGGGGAGGAAGGGGGTTAAAAGCAACACATGCATGGGGAAAGGGTGGGGTTAAAATCAAGAAGGACAACAGGGGACGGAAAGGGTTCAAAGCAACAAGGACAACGGGGGAGGGGGTTAAAAGCCACATGACAGTGGAAGGCAAGGAGTGGGTTAAAAGCAACATGGACACCCTGGGGGGGGGTTAAAGCAAGCAGCCCAGACCACTGGGGGGGGCATAATGGGTTTAAAGCAGGTAACATGGCCATGGTGGGGGCAGGATCGTTTTAAAGCAAGCAACATGGAAACCGGCGGTGGGAGGGATTTAAAGCAAGCAGCGTGGACAAGGGGGACGCAAAGGGTTTAAAGCAGATAACATGGACAAGGGTGGAAGGAGGAATTAAAAGCAAGAAACATGGACAAGGGGGGTGAATGGGGTTTAAAGCAAGCAACACGGACAATGGGGGTGGGAGGGAAGAAGCAATATGGACATGGGGTTGTGGGAGGTAAGAAGCAACACTGACAGTGATAGTGGGAGGGAAGAAGCAACAGGACATGTAGAAAAAAAAGAAAAATAGTACTTATCACCGCGCAAGTAGTAGAAGAATACTGATCAAGGTATAGCAATCAGTATTTAGTCCTTGCTCTACACAAAAGAACAGGAAGTGAAGCCAGCACGTGCTGGCCAATTAGGAGGCAGCAAAGAAGAGTGACAATTTAGTCAACGGGTGGCTCCAAGAATGGGGGATGGTAAGCAATTGTAGGGTGCTGTATACAATATCTTTCAAGTGATAGCACATGCATGCTATCTTAGGCAAGTCCTAAAAACCACTATATGCATTGAAGCAAGAAGTGAGCAGCGAGAGCTGTGTCAACTTAAGAATGTTCCAGTATTAGAGCCTATGTGGCTTCGAGTACGAGGTCTTTGTTATTGTGCTCTATATGTATTCTAAGGGGAGACCATAGCACCAGTGCTAGAGTTCTGTAGTTATTCCAAGTGGAGGTTCTTGTACCGGAGGCTCCAGTATAAGGGGGCATACACTTATTCCAAGTGCAGGCTCCAGTGCTCTCATTTACTCTAAATGGACTCTTTAGTGTTCTATTCTGTAGTTTTTATAGGTGGAGGCTTTGTAATCATAAGCCGGGGAGGCATCTAGTCTGGATCCTGTCCCCCTCCAACTCAACTGAGTCAATGACATCATAACATCTCAAAATCGGATATATCACACTGGTGGTATTCATGGGAAAAACAACAAAACCAGTTAGTTACCAAAAACAATACATTGTTCTTACATTATTAAAGTATTAAAAATGTATTACTTCCTAATCCAGACAAACACCACACTGTACTATTTACATCAAAAGCAGGCCCGCTGATTGCACATTCATTTCTCAAAGCACACCAGTCCCATTTCTATTCCACCCATCTATGCAGGAGGAACCTCCTGCGTCTTGTGGGATGATACCAGAACTCTTCTCCACTGGAAATTCGTTATGGCTCCGCCCTCACGCCCCAAACCACCATGTTATAGGCTCCTAACCCTAGCAGAGTGACCAACAGCTAAAGCCCCATCCACTACACAACTACCTGAAGCCTCAAAACCTTAATCCCCATCCTGGCGGTATAATTATCACAGAATGAAAATGTACAGTGCCAACCTTAGTGCTATCTGAAGATGATTATGGAGAAAAACTCTTATTGGACTGACTGTGATATGGTCTGCTTCACTGCTCTACAGTCTGAACTCACAATACTCCCAATCTCCTATGCTTAGAGTTGGGAGGGTGGGAATTTGTGCAGGTGGTGACAAGGGCCAGAAGGAAAAGAATGAGACCAAGACAGCCTCTGCCTTAAAAGGAGATCACCTGCCCACTATACAGACCCATCTGTGTTGTCACTGCTCTCAAACTGGGCTTCCTGCTTACCTCCTCTGGAGCTGAAATGAAGTGAAACCCGCAACTCGTGTGACTTCTGCACGACTGCCCCGGGCTGACCAAAGAGTCCCATAAGGGGTCCGGTCTCTCAAAGGCCCTGTGGATATTCAAAGTGGAGACTCCAGAACCCCTGAGGTATTATGAGTTCAATTTTCCAGGGCTGGAGGTCCTTTGGCTCCTCTAAGTAGAGGTTTCCTCCCTGGAGACCAGTGTTTATTCTAAGAGGAAGCTTCACGACCAGGGGCACTGTGGATATTCTATGTGGCGGCTCCAGTGACGGAGGCCATGTAGTTATTCTGTGTTGAGGCTCCAGTGATGAAGGCCCCGTAGGTATTCTGAGTGGAAACTCTGTAGCTAGAGGCCCTTTTGTATTCTACAAAGAGGCTTCAGTGCTAGAGGTCTGGTAGTTATTCAAAGTGGAGACTCCTGTGAAGGAGGCCCTTTAGTTATTCCAAGTGCAGTCCCCATTGCTAGAGGCCTTGTGGTAATGATCAGTGAAGTTTGCCTTGCTGGATGCCCTGTACTTAGAAGTTCAGTTTCCTTTGAGGAAGGCCCAGTAGTTATTTAACCAGGTTATCTTTTTTCTGTGTGGCCTCCCCAGTGCTGGAGTCCTTGGAATTATTCTAAGTGTTCTAGGTGGAGGCTTCAGTGTCTGGCCCCAATAATGATCCTGTGTGGAGGCCCTATTGCTGGACCCTTTGTTATTCTAATATGGGGAGGCTCCACTGAGGTAGGTGTGTGCATGTTTTAAAAGTAGCCTCCAGTGGTGGAGGCTCTGCTCTTAATCTCAGTGGAGGCCCCTGAATTGCAGTTACACCTGTTCTTCTAAGGGGAGACGTTGGTCTTCGATGAGATGGTGCTGTTTGGCAGGTTCCCGTGTTGGTGCCCTTTAGCGGTTCTCAGTGGACCTTACCTTGCCCTCTAGACCTCTACTTTTCATGCAGCAGCGGGTGAACTATGGAATCAAACCACCTCCAACCACCCCGCCACCCCCCACACACACACCACACAAGCTACACAATTTGAACCAGGCTTAATTAGGCTCAGGAAAAAAATTGAAAGCCGGGCTATTTTCCTTATAAATATACACTTACTCCTATGGTCCAGACCCAATCACGGTCTATTCTGTTGCCGCATCTGCATCTTCCATCGACTGCTGGAAGGAGGGGCATAATATTTATAGAACAAATTCATGCATCTCGGCTGTCTTAGTTATAGCTCCAAGTGACTCCTAGCGGTATGTAGTGAAGCGCTTTACAAATGGTAATACTACTACTAATAATAATAATAATAATATTAATCCACAAACATATTATTAGGGCTATTGTAATGTTGTTGTTCTTATTTTCATTCTTATTCTTGCTGTTACATGAAGCCAGTTCATCAACCTGCGGTTACATGTTTTTTCTCTGCATTAGTATAGTGCTAAAACACTGGACAAGGGCTTCCAAGCGCGTTGTATCTTCAAACAGAATCTGGGACTCTGTGGCTGCTGTAACCGCTTTATCCCCGTATTAGAAGGATAATTAACATTGCTAATTATCTCATTAAGCTCATTAAGTGACTACCAACAGCGGCCCCTGGAGCTGACACGTGTTCTGCTGTCAGACAGGCTTTGATTCCAAGGAAACAATTAAAATGTAAATCAGGGAGTGTGGCGGGGTCTGCGATCAGCCTTCCCTGCTGCAGCGTCGACTCGCTGAGGACACACAGGGCCTGCCTCTGGGCGGCGGGGAGGCGGGGAGGCGCTGCACGAGGAAGCAGGCCTTGGATGGAGGAAGTCGGGCTCAGCACTGGAACCTCGAGTTCATAGTTCAGGAGCTCGGGGAGCAGCTAGCAGGAACCAGGCTCACACTCAGGAGCGTAGCTATCAATAGTGCAGGTAGTGCAGTGGCACCAGGACCATGGGCCGGAGGGGTCCACTGCCATGGTCGGGTTGGCCTATAGGGTAATCCGTGCCGTATGGGCTGGTTAGACAGGTCAGAGTGGTTTGTGGCCCTATTTTATGGTCCATGCTGTCTTCCATACCTTGCAAAACACTTACGCAAGTTCAAAACTGCCCCAAATTGCAAATATGGGCCATCTTGTTACCTATTTTAATTCACTAATGGAGGCCACTTTCATTTTGGTGCCCGGGCCTATTTTCTGACGCAGCTCGACCCTGTCAACAGCATCCCAAATATAGCAATTTTTTACTACCAAAGCGTGGACGGAGGACCTATTTTCCCAGGGAACCTTTGCTACGTCACTGCATAAATCATGTCTCCGCTGCAAGAAGCTGATACTCACTGCAGGAACTGGGAGTTCACACTTCCGGAGGACATGATGCACACTGCAGGGGACAAGACGACACTACTGAAATATTGAGAATCCCTCCATGGGCCCTCAGCGGCCCAGCAACTTTGCCTGGGGCCCTAATGTAAGAGAGGAACATGGGCCCCTTGCTTCCTGGTTAGGTAGTAGGGCAGCCATAAATACAGTGCGATGATCCACTCAGACCTCTGGTTCTCGGGCCACTGGACCTGTTGCACAAATGATAACTATGCCCCTGGGCACACACTTCAGGAACTTAGAGAACTCACTGGGGACTCTCAGTCCACAGTGCCAAAACGTGTTCTTCACCCCAGAAGGTTGAGACTCACTTTAGGAACATGGGCCCCACACTAGGAAAACAGGATGCACACTGCATGGAGCAATGCCAGCACTTCATAAATCTGAGATTCCATTCACTGACTTGAGACTTAACACTTGAAAAAGGGACCCACAGTTCAAGAACAAGGGACGCACACTGCAGGCACTGCATCCGTATAGAATCACACGGCAGGAACCCAAGGCTTACACCGCAGAAAGCTGTTTCTTTGCAGAAACTCCATGTCACACCACGGGAACAGGAACCCAGATCCACACTGCATAAAGCTCTGGATCACTGAATGAACCAGGGCCACACTGCAGTAATCCGTGGCGTACACTGCAGCCACCTAGTTCTACAGGAACCTGAGCCTACCACTGCTGGAACCTGGTATCTACTGCAACAACATGCGCTGAAGTGCACCCCGCCTGTGGTGTGCGGCATGAAGGAGTGGGCCAGTGGTTGGAGGTTCCACTATATTGGTGACCAAAGGGGTAGAGCGCATTCTTTGTGTGACCGGGTGCCCATAAAATTGGACTTCTGGCAGAAGCGATCAGGGTGGGGGTATGAGGACTGGCGCAACTGTGGGCGTACCCATCATGACTATAAAAAGATCAAGACAAAGGACAGCTGATCTGCCATTAGCACGCAGCCATCTCCTGCCTGCTGATCCCTGCCCTGGTATTAATGTTTGCCTCTGTGTTCTCCACAGGAACGTCTGTATTTTTCCCAACCAACTCTAGCCTCAATATTAGAATCAATTGTTTTTTAGTTAAATATGTTTCGGTGCTTCATTTCTGTTTACAAACTTCAATATTTGGAATATCGCAAATCTATTGTGTTTTAGGCGAGGTGCGTTCACGGTTGGCAGCAATAATGCCAGTCAAATTGGCATCTTGCATCAAAAGGGCTTTGGAGTTTGATTCATAACAGGGGGGGTGAAGTGGACTCTCAAACATCTGTTTCTGACCCTCTAATTAGCCGCAAGTTCAATCTTGTGGCTCCTGGCTCGGGGCAAATGAGAAGCTGCGTAAGGGAACCAAGCTATGGCCTGGTTGCCCAGATACATCTCTCAGAAAGTGGCCGGGGGCTGCTGAAGGGGATGCCTCTGGCATGGTTATACAGGTTCGCGTTTGAACATGCCTTGCTCCTTGTTAGAAACGGGGTAGCGTGGTGCGGAGCGGGAAGGCCAAACTCGGAGGCATTGTGTAAAGCATCTGCGCAGCACACTCACATGCGACACACTAGGCACACTACAAAAAGAGACCACACCAGGTGAGGTGAAAAACAGCATATGTATTATGCAGAACACGTCATGAGGCAATCACAGTTGTAACATTGTGCCAACTGGCACCGGGTAACAATTTACACAGGGATTATTTACAGGGCAGCGCCAATCGGGCCGCTGCCAAAACCATCGCTCGTACAAAGGGATGAAGGTAAAGTCCATCAATAATAAATGTATATCCGCCAGTAACCTCCGGCAAGATCGTGCATTTAGCGTCAATGCAATAAACATTAGACGTAAACCCAAAGCATCAATACATTAGCACAAGGCATAACCTTAGGCATGACAACCTCCTTAGGCCTGAAGGCATAACCATTAGCATTAGGCATAGTATGCAGAACACCAACACTGTAAGCCTGCGGGGGAAAACATTATCATTAGCATTAGGTAGGACCATAAAGCATCCTCACACGGCATTAGGCATAAAAGCACATTAGGCACATTAGGGCATCAACAGTACCTTTATGCATATAAACACATTAGCCTGTGGCATCTGGTTGGCATGAACCCATTAGGCGTAACATATAAATCTCTTCTGCATCACATGAGGCCTAGAAGGGAAACATCCCTGCATCATCATATCAGCATCAAAGCATGAGGAACATATAGGCATGGAGGCATAACATTAGGCACGAACCTCAGCAGTGGAAATAACCTTTCCCCTAAAGGCAACCTCACATTTGCACAGCTCAAAGTAGGCCTGCAACCTGAACAATCCATTAGGCATCAAATCGGCAGGGTAAATGCCTTAGGGGCAAGCTGCACACATTACCACTGCCCCCAACGTTGTAGATTAGCCTTTGGCGCCACTGCGCCTGGGGAGCCCCCTCCTTCCAGGGACTCTAAAAGGAAAGTTGCCCAATCGTTGCAACTGCCCACTGTCTGGCGGGGCAGTTGTGGAAAGCCCAGTCAGCACCGGCACTACCGTGCCTCCAGAGCCACCACTGGGACTCTAACAATCACCTTGCCCCATGTTGCAGCTGCCCGCTGTCAGATGGGGCAGCTGTAAGTTCAGCACGGGCACCACGGTGCCCTCAGAGCGTCCACCGGCGGGGGCGGGCACCGACAATGTGCCCCGACACACCCCTCAACCCCCGGCAGACTGAGCCCTTCGTTGGAGCGACCCGCTGCTAGACGGGTTGCTCAGACTCTGTGCCTTACACAGGCACCGCCACCAAGGACCACCACGGAGCCCCACTCACCGGCTGGGGCAGGACTCCTCGGTTCTTCGCTCTGCTCCCTCACGCTGGAGCAGCTTCCCCGGACTTCACCCGGGCCCCCCTCCGGGACCCGGGACTTTGGTGTGGAGCCTGCGAGGCTCCAGACGATCCAGGCGGCACGCGGGGGCTCTCCTTCCCTCACGGGGAGCCCCCCACCTACGGAGCGAAGTCTCCGTCGACTTTTGGGGCCGTTTGCCAGCGCGGGGTAGGCTCCCGCCTGGCCCCTTTACAGACCCGGGGCTCCCATCAGCTCACGGGAGCCCCGCAACACCACCGCCTCACTTCCGGCTTCCTCCAGGCAGGGGGGAGGCGGAGATGGCCCCCACGAGGCTCCGGCCGGCAGTGGCTTCCGTCGTGCGGCCCCCGCCCACCTCCAGGCAGGAGTCAGAGCTTCCTCGTCGCGTCGGTGGCGCTCCGTCTCCCCGGCGATCGCAGGAGTGCGGGGTGGGCACCCGCTACTCAAAGAGGTATCAATGCGGGGTGGGCACCCGCTCTTGGTTTACCCAGGCAGGAAGGCTCGGGGTAGGCTCCCGCTGCCCTTCCAAATAAGCCGCTCCCAAGGCAGCACTCTAATGCGGCACAAGCGCGGGGTAGGCTCCCGCTAGCAAAAGCAAACATGAGTGCGGGGTGGGCACCCGCTTTCATTTAAATCAGCAAAAGTGCGCAATCACGCGGGGTAGGCACTCACGAGGGACCACAAAAGCGGGGTAGGCTCCCGCCGTTTTTCAAACCACCAGCTCTCCCTGGCCACACGCGCTGCCGGGCCCAGGCTCCCCCACCTCCTTAGGGGAATGAAATGTAGCGCTCAACAGGCGCTAGACAGCACCACCAGCTTCAGGGACAAAAGATAGTGGTCCTCTTCTGGCAATGTAAGGAATGGTGCCCACACGGCGCTGGAGTGCGGCAGGGAAACAGTCAATCCAAATATAGCGCTCCCAAGGCGCTAGACAGCAGGCCAACCAGGATTGCAGCGCTCCTCTCTTCTGGCACCTCAAGTATAGCGCTCACGAGGGACTAGGGTGCAGGCAGGCAAGTACAGTCCCTTGAAATATAACGCTCACGGGGCGCTAGGGACCAGGAGACAGTTAATGCAGGGCAAGATCAGCCAGCAGTCGGGCAGCTCACCAGACATGAAGCAGCAGTTCCTAGGAACAGTCATCCTCCATTACGATGGCAATCCGGCTAGCGCAGCAGTCTCTACTCCAGCAGAGTCTCTCACTAGCCCTGTGGACAGTAGAGGGGTACAGATGGGCACAGGGGCCAGCACACAGGCCCTTGTGGCGGTACCTCCTGGCAGGGCGTCCCCTCTCAAGCAAAGTCCACGCACAGTCTGAGCACATGGAGGCACAGCCCCCCTATATATATCCCCCTCACCCCACCTACCAGAAAGGGCTAGAACCTTCCAGAAGGCTCCTGGCAGTTCCAGTCCCAACTGTCACTGTGGGGGAGGTGTAGGGCACCCTGTCTGCCAGACTTCCCTCCAAAAGCTGGGGCTGGGTGACAGACAACTAGACCGGCAACCCACCTCAGGCAGGCGGCACAAAGCACACAGCAATGGCGTCCATTTTAACAGTGAAGTTACTGCAATGGTGAAAATAAAGGTGTGTACACCATTGCACAGCATTTATCATCCTCCTCTCACACCACTCATGGCATATACATTTCCTACCATGGGGGAGATGTCCCCTAAAAGGGGGGGGCTTCCTAATATAAGCCTATGTAAGGCAGAAAGCACACACACTTGGCACTGCTAACCAGCGCTAAAGTGTCCAACGTCCTACAACCACTCATTCCACAATAGCAAAAAGGCTAGGGGGAAGGCGAAAAAGTTCGGGATGACCCTGCAAGCAGGGCCAAGTCCAACACTCCTCCTTTAAGGGAGCTGAGTATTCAAGTATTTTGCATGAGCCCTTTCGTTTTCCTGTTGGGGCTGGAAATGGATTTTTGGGGACCCGTTGAGGAGCCAACCATGAGTTTAAAATATTAACGGGTAGGATGTTTAGAGATTTTCTATATCTAGTGGGCTCTGAGTGCAATTTTTGCATTGTGTTTTTTAATTGTCAATATTGAGTGATATTTGTATACCCTCATAATTTTAAGTGTGTGTTTAAACGCTACCCAAGATGTTTATCTCTAACCTCAAAATTCCTAACTTGGGCTGCTTGTTCCTTATCCTTGCTCTGGGTCCCCTCCACGCTTGATGGCTACCCTCCTTCTGGGTATCACTGCGGGAGTCGAGGACTCAAGCTGCAGAGGTCCAAGGAATTCATTGAAAATCACCAAATGGCTCAGTGGAAGGAAATGTTACTTTGATATTTGTTATTCCTAAGGAGAATTCTTCTAACGTTAGCGTTCCCATCACCATTCCTGCTCTTCTTCTTGGCAGCAGGGAGGAGCCTAGTAATGAGAAGGACAGAGAGCTTCCTCGGAGGTCAGGCTTAGAATCCAAGGAACAAGTTCCTTAGGAAATACCAATCTCACAAGGGGGGGCACCAGATGAGGATGTGATGCTGCCACCTTCAAAAACGACAGTCATCACGCCCTGTTTACAATAGGGGGCATACTGCAGCCATTGCACTTGCTTTGAGCGCACAAGCTCAAGATCTACAAGCCACGCAGTCTGGTGGTCAGTCTCGTTTACTTAGCAGTAGCTTGCTTCTGTAGCTCCTGCTATTGGCTCACTTGGGGGTATTGGCTTCAGCTGTGTTGTTCGGTAGTTCTGGCACTGACTCACTAGGGAGAATAGCCTTGTTTCACAAAATGGTACCAGCCACCTGAAGCTGGTACATCATCTTCACATTGGGGACCAAAATAAATTGAGAGGGTCAATGACATCAAGCCACAAGGACAGCAGGTCGGGTGTTCCCCCTTCAATGTCCCAAAAGAAAATATGTGTGTAAGAGAAGCTCATTGAAAGAAAAAGTGCTCTGATACCAGCTAGTAGGATTCACTTCAGTCAATCAATCAATTAGTGGCTTGTATAGCGCGACTATTCACCTGTAAGGGTCTCAAGGAGCTGGTGGGAGGGGGAGGGAGAGCTGCTGGTCCATCGAGGGTGCTGTGGTCAGTCGAAGAGCCAGGTCGTGAGGTCCTTCCTCAATTGAGGCAGTGACGGAGATTGCCGAGGTGGAGGGGCAGGGCATTCCAGGTCTTTGCTGCAAGGTAGGAGAAGGATCGTCCTCCGGCTGTGGTCTTGCGGATACATGGGACGGTAGCCAGGGCCAGTTGGGGGGAGCGGGGGTCTCTGGTGGGCGCATGGAATGTGAGCTGGTGATTGGGATATGCAGGTCCCGCGTCGTGTAGGGCTTTGTAGGTGTGTGTGAGGAACTTGAAGGCGATTCTTTTGTTGACTGGGAGCCACTGGAAGTCTCTTAGGTTGCTGGAGATGTGGCTGTGGCAGGGTATGTTGAGGATGAGTCTTGCACTTTATGAAGGTTGTCGTAGACACTGGTCATGCAAAAGTCTCCATTCTCCAGGAGATGATAATGGCTGTTAGGTAGATTGAGCATTACATCCTTGCATAGAGTTCAATGACAGCCCAGTAATTTCAGAAACTTCAGGGCCTTCAAGCTTCATGTTTGGATGCAGCCTCTCATTTCATAATGAAAAGGTACTAACTGCAACTCTGGTCAATGTGTTCAGGCACATCTCATTAGGCCCATCTCATCATCTGTACCTCAGGTCATGCTCCTTTGCGTGCTGTATATATCATTGCAAATACTACTCGTGCCACGTTGAATTTGTATTAATTTTCCTGGAAGATACATCACTATAACACTAATCGCAAGCATTCTGGAGGCACTACACTGTTGGAGCATCGTCTTGGGTCAATTGTCCTAAGGCTGTCCCCCAGAATGGGGAGAGCCAACAATATGGAGAGACGGTGGGGCTTGGAGGCAAAGATGGTGGATCAGCGGCCACCAGGTCCATTAATCTTGCCTGCCACCTTGCTTCTGGTGTTCGTGTCGAGTTGTGGGTCTCATGGGGCTGCGACACCAGGGTCCCACAAACCTACTCTTAAAAAAGGGCAACGAGGCAGGGCAACGTCTCTTTTCTCATGCCCTCCTAGGCATTCTGCTACCTCCGTCCCTCGCAAGTCTGCAACCCACTTTTCAGAGGCTGCACCAAAGGGTGTCCTTTGTTTTCCTCCCACCCATCCTGGTTTCATAGATTTTTCATAGTTTTTCTTCATGGTGTTATGTTTCAATTTTGTTTCTTTCAGGTAATAAGATTTCTCTTGTGGTTCTTACTTTTGTTGTATTGGGGTGGGCTGAGTTTGAAGTCTGGTCACCATGGCATTTCACAGAAAGCAAGGCATATAGAAGATCAGTTTCATGTGGACCTCAAAGGGGCCATTTACAGGAGGTTATGCAGCCCTTACTGGCTTTCCAGTCCTAGTAGGTGCTCAATTTTTGGTGTCCCTTTGGGGGGCAGTGGAGGGTGTGTTCTCCACCACGGGGCCAAGTTATGGCCCGCTGCCCAGACCATCTCTCTGGTGGGTGATGGGGATAACTAGCGACGTCTGGGGGATTTGCCTCTAGCATAAGTGAACAGAGGCTGGTTTCACATAAGAATGCATTTCTCTTGCTTCGAGGTTGGGCCTGTGTCGGGCCTGGTAGTGTTAGGTGTGCCAGGTGGAGGTGCGGAGTCAAACCATGAGTTCACAAAAATGTTTTGATGCATGGGAAAGGACTGGTTTGTACGTAACTTGATGTCTAGCTTACTATATATTCGGGGGGAAAGTTGTTTGTATACATTTTGTAAACAAGTGTCCCTATGTGATGTGTGAGGATTTCTATGACTTCTGTTTTGATAAGGAATACGGACTGAGAAGTTATTTTCTAACCAAAAAGAACAAGTGGGTCTCAGGGTGTTATTTAATGACTGTGTGGATGTGGAGGTTGGTGGCAGCTGGGGTATCAGTGTTAGAGGCAATCGATGTGTCCTCTCCATATCACAAATTAGCCAAAATGTAATGAAGACTTATTTTTTGCTGAAATCTATTTGCTGACCCGTGCTGCTTTCTACCCCCACACCATATTTTATTATTATTGCAGGGGAATCTTTCAGTTGACTAAAAATAGCAGACAATCATTGAGTAATATTAGGAAAAAGTTACATTCTTGACATAATTGACTAAGCGAGATTATCAGGACTGTAACTTGCGACCTACAGGTAACATACTCATATCACCAACAAAAATATTAACCGACTGTGCTATGTCGCTTAAGATGCAAAGCTATAACCTGCATGAAACACTCTGTGCTCTACAGCAACAGGCGCATTGATAAAATAAAGAAAGCATTGATAAAATAAAGAAAGCATTGATAAAATAAATAAAAAGGAAAGCAAAAGGTTCTTGATGATGCTTCAAATATGTGACCAGAGATTACCAAGTCTCACAGGGAGGGACAGGGGGCTTGATAGGTCCAGCACACGGGCCCCGATCAGAAGTGTTAGACAAAAGGTGTGCTGTCGCGAACTGAAAGGGGAAATTAGACCTGTGTCAGCTCTAGTGAGTTGTGCAAAAGGGTCGACATGTTTCTTGCCTGTTTAAAAAGTCCAACTGGATCTCGGCAATTCTTCAGGACCTATAAGCCTCGTCTACTCTCAAAGGGGCGGCAAAAAATATCAGACGGAGGAAAAAGTCATGTCCCCTTATGACAGGATGCTATAATCGTCCTGGTGTGTGAATTTTTTTTATTAATAAATCAAACGTGAGGTACAATTTATAACTTCCGGAGCTAGGTGCACCGGAAGGATGAGGTAGTAATGCCCCAGCAGGGACAAACCGGTGGACTTGCTTAAGTCTCGAGGAAAGCCACTTTGAGTCCTCGAGGTTCCCAGTGCGGGACCTACCCGTAGCCAGTTGTCCTAGGGTCAATATATTTTTTTCACACACCAGGACGACTGGTGGGCTGGGCGTCTAAATGTTGTGCATCTTGAGGGAAACCTTTCAAGTCAGGACCTGTAAGATCATGCTTCCTGAACACATGTGCAAACACAGACTGTGTTTACACCCTCAGGAGGGGGGTTACAACTGCTCTGTGTTAAAGTCAGAGGGGCCACAGCCCCCCTTGTCAAGTGGTGTGCACAAGGCTCCCGTTCTTACAGTAGCGGCCTCAACCCCTTCTACCTGGCACTGGCAGGGGACTTTCTGCAGTTCATCGGTCTGATACTTTTTGTTATGTTAATAAGTGTGACACAGACGATCTCAGCTCTTTATTTCAGGTCAGTCTTCATGGGAGTTTGGGAGTCGGAGCAGTGGGAGTTCTGTATCTTGCAAGGGCAGGACTGCGATAATAGGTTTAATGATGCTTAAACAAACCGCAATCAGCTGTCCTGTACAACAAGCCTCCTGGTGAGAGGACAGCAGTAGCCATTAGCTCTCTGTGGGGTGCCAGCGGTGGGCCAGGAGCTGCAGACATCAGCGGGTAGAGCTGCTGTGTATACAATTAATTAGTAGCCCACACAGTTGTCAGGCAGCATGAAACCTGCACAGGCGGCAGGTACCCAGGCAAGTGTCAGGCAGCATCAAAGCATCAATGAGCGCCGGCGGCTGGGAGAGGGTCAGGCAGCAGGAAGCCAGCTCTGAACTCAGGTATCTGGGAAAGTGTCAGGCTGCAGGAAGCCGTCACTCAACGCAGGTATATGGGACAGGCAGCAGGAAGGCAGCACTCAACGCAGGTATCTGGGAGAGAGTCAGGAAGCCAGCACTCAACATAGGAATCTGGGAGAGGGCCAGGCAGCTGGAACCCATCACTGAACGCAGGTATCTGGGAGAGGGTCAGGCAGCAGGAAGCCAGCACTGAACTCCGGTATCTGGGAGAGGGTCAGGCCGCAGGAAGCCAGCACTCAACGCAGGTATCTGGGAGAGTGTCAGGCAGATGGAACCATTCACTGAACACAGGTATCTGGGAGAGTGTCAGGCTGCAGGAAGCCATCACTCAACGCAGGTATATGGGACAGGGCCAGGCAGCAGGAAGGCAGCACTGAACTCAGGTATCTGGGAGAGGGTCGGCAGCAGCAAGCCAGCACTCAACGCAGGTATCTGGGAGAGGGTCAGGCCGCAGGAAGCCAGCACTCAACACAGGTATCTGGGAGAGGGTCGGCAGCAGCAAGCCAGCACTCAACGCAGGTATCTAGGAGAGGGTCAGGCAGCAGGAGGCGCTCTTTGAAGTGTCTGGGAGAGGGCCAGGCAGCTATCCCTGAACACAGGAGTCTAGGAAAGGGTCAGGCACATGGCCGGAAAGGACTTTTATTCCATCGGGCATTTCCCAAATGGGCTGGTTTTTAAAGCCCACACTGCTACTGGTGCCTCTGTCAGTTCCCCAGCTCCCCAAGAGTAATTGCACTAGGCATGGGGAAGCTTCAAGAGAGGGATAAAGAGAAAGAAGGAGAGAGGGGGAAGGTTTAGAGACAGCTATCAGAGAGAGAAGGAGAGAGGGGAAATGGGAAATGGGTGGATAGAAAGAGAGAGTGCACGAGGAGATGAAGGAAGAGGGACTATTTTTGCCAGGGCTGCTTTGGGTTGCTCATTCCCACCCTGGTCATACAGAGAGAAACCAGCATTGAGTACAGGTATCTGGGAGATGATCAGGCAGCAGGAAGCAGGCATTGAGCGCAGGTATTTGGGAGATGATCAGGCAGCAGGAAGCAGGCATTGAGCGCAGGTATCTGGGAGATGGTCAAGCAACAGGAAGCAGGCATTGAACGCAGGTATCTGGGAGATGGTCAGGCAGCAGGAGGCAGGCACTGAACGCAGATATCTGGAACATTGTGATGGGCATGATACCAGCACTACCCTGGCAAGTGCCAGGCAGCGTGAAGAATTCATCACTAAACCAGGGGCGGCTCCTCCGCAATGGCCCCACTGGCTCAGAGCCAGCAGGTGAAAAATAAAACGATTTTCTATCATAGTTTTATTTTTCATTTTACCGGCTCTAAGCCAGTGTGTGCAGGGAGGGGCGGGGCTGGAGAATTGGAGGGGGAGGAGGAGTGCTATGTGCACTTCTAAGTGAGCATGTGTGTTTGGCTGGCTGTCTCAGGCCGGCCAAACACACATGCGCACTTAGGTTCTCCAACCTGTCTGTTTAGTTCAGCCTGGCTGGAGAAACTGCACTGACTCCCTGTCCTGAGTGGAGCATCTTTTCAGCACGCTCAGGCCAAACCCCACGCTGCTGTCATAGCATGAGACCAGTGCGGGGATTGCACAGGGAGTCTGTTCCAGTGTATGCTGGGAGCCTGGGCCAGGAAATGCACACAACGGGGCGACGTGGGAAGTGGCCGCCAGCTTAAGGTAAGTTCCATTAATTAAAAATTATTATTAACCCCTGTGCGATCACCCCCCCACGCGCTCCCTCCACCCTTTGTTTGTGGCGGCCGCCACTGCCCTAAACGCGGTTATTTTGCAAAGTGCCTCGAGTGTCTGTCCAGCACAGAATTAAAGAACCTGGCCAAGTGCCAGCATCAAACCAGCACTGAATGCTGACACTTGGGTAAGGTTCAGGCAGAACGAAGCCAGCAATGAATGTAGCTACCTGGCAAAGCATCAGACAGCATCGATAGGGCATGAACGGAGGGACCTTTCCAAGTGTCAGCCGACATAAAACAAGTACAGAATTAAGATGGTTGGCTGAATGTTAGACAGCAAAAATCCAGTACTAAACGAGGTTGTCAGGACAATGACAAGACAGCAAAAAACCTTTTGGTCACTTCCAAGCGTTAGTTCACCAGGAAGGGGCCAAGCAGGTAGAAGTTGGGATGAACATCATAGTGTCTACGTATAGTGGGGCCTGGTCCCTGATGGGGGTAGGGGGCGAGGCCTGGACCCCAGGCCAGTCATCTAGGGGTTAAAAGTAAGCCTGGGGGAATTTCAGCGCCAGAGTAATCAGAGTGATTTTGGCAATTCTGCATTACACTTTGACGTGGAATTACAGATGCTTATGCACTTACGCCAGCTTACGTAATTAAGGGTAATTTGGGTGGAAAAAATCCTACGGCGAGAGTACACTTGGGGCCATATGTACGAATGCATTTTGCATTTCCTGATGGTGTGGATCGCAATTTCGGACCATTAGGAAATGCAAAATTCCAAATTGGTATGTACGAAAGGCATTTTCAGTGGTGCAAAATGGCGATATCTATCTAGCAAAAATCGCATTTTGGAAATCGCTAAATAGGAAATCGCAAATAGGGACTTCCAAATAGCGATTCGCAAAAACCATGTTCAAAAGATTTCCTAATTGCAAATAGTTGCAAAATGACCATTTAGGAAATGCAATTACCATCAATTTGGATCTGGTGGTAACCAGGTACACATTTTAAAAAGATCATTTAAAAAGCATCTTGCTCATTCAGAATGGTGGCTCTGTATGTATTGTGTCCTGGTGAAGAGAATGAGGATTTTGGCTGGTAGGCAGAGAAAGAGGCGGAGACAGGAGACGATATTCAGGGTGAGGGTCACCCTTTTTGAACATACTGAGGAGGAGATATATGAGAAGTACAAAGTCAGTAGTGAGGTAATTTTGGAATTAATTGGTGAGTTACAACCTCAGCTACAGACCCCAACAGTCAGAAGCAATACAATCCCACCATTTGAGCAGGTATAGTGTTGCCTGCACCTTTTGGCTTCAGGCAGTCACCAGGGAGTCATAACAGTGGCAGGGGGAGTGTCACAAAATGCATTTTCTAGTTTTTTCACGATTCTGGGCATCATGTTTACCAAAGTAAACAAATATGTATGTTTATCAAACATGCCCCAATATTTGCAACAGACCAAATTAATGTTTTACAAAATAGCACAGTTTCCCAGTATAATTGACTGTGTTGATGGCACACATATTGCCATATGCCCCCCTTTGCCATGAATTTATATATAGATATAGGAAAAGGACCCCTTCCCACAATGTACAGGTAATGTGTGATGCATCATGCATCATAACTGACCTTGTAGGCAGATTGGAGAAGACCTTCATCACACTACCTAATGTAAGCTGATGAGCAATATATGCAGTGCTCTTTCCAACTGAGAAGTGATAGGGCTGTGTTAGGCACAATGCTGTGTCACTTAGGCTCCAGGTTTGAGGTGGGTGTATATATGTGCAGGGATACCATGTCACCAGAAATAACATTTCGTGGCCAGTATCCCTGCACATAAATCCGTCTATTATGAACATTTTCCCCCATACTGGGCAATAACATGTGAGTCCAGCATTGCCAGGTCCAAATCCATATGTGGTGTCCCTATTTTGAGGACAAATCCGCTTTGATTTACCACATGGTGATTAATTGGTGGTGAGGCAGTGAGGGTTGAAAGAAAAGCAGAGGTGGTGTGCTGGCAAAAGGGAACATGCAGTGCTCCTCTGTGCCATGGCAGGGTGTCCGGTGGGTGACAGGGGTGAAGGCCTGGCTGCATTTGCAACCCAAGCCTAATGAAAAATGGGGTTGGGTGTTCCCACACACAGGAAATCTAGATGCTGAAAACCAGGCCAATTTTATTTGGCTGAAGCAGTGTCCCACGAAGGAGCACCGCTCCGCCCAAACTATAGTTGGTCCCTTAGTTAGTGCTGGCATTAAAAAACTCAATAGATATACACCTACCAAGAATGAGAGATCATGAGTTGCCTGGCGAGTCAGAGGTAGCATAATGGAGCAACCTTTCCCAATTTTGCGCTTTCCTAATTGCTTTTGCAAATTAGTGGAATCCACTGTTACATACATCTCATTCTGCGATTAGCTAAAAGCGATTTCTAAAAATTAGCTATTTGGAAATTCCAAAGCCTAACTTTTGTACCTATGGCCCTTAGTGAGCACCAGTGACTGCTCTCGCTGCTGTTTATGTTGTGTTGCATTTAGAGTTATCAATTTTTTTGCGCTAAGAAAATAGCACTAAAAACAGAATTACTCTTCTCACATAATTCTGCATAATCTTGCAGACTTTTTGTGTAATTATTCATGATTACGCTGCATGGAATTATGCGAGCTATGCCCACCCCTAGTTAAACAATATGTCTCAGTTCTGATGTCTTAAAACGCTGATTGTGCTTAGAAGCAGACTTTTCCACTAGTTTTGAGTTCTAAAAATACTAGGTAATTGTCTGAAGGTGCTATGCCAGCACTGTGGGCAGATTCACTTATGACGTTGGATATTACTCCAGTAGAGAATATGGTTTAACAACTCCACTGCTGCAGTATTTAAGGCAATTTGTGCAACAGGGGGACTTCATATCCCACCCTGTACCGTTCCAGGAGGAGGGGCTGCATTCTTTCCCCACAGCCTAGAGTCTCAATAGCGGCGCTTCATTCCCACAGCGTGGGCTTCACAGCGGCAGTATTTGCAGCAGTTTCTGCAGCAAGGGTGACTCCATATCCCACCCTGCACCGTTCCAGGAGGAGGGGCCACATTCTTTTCCCGCTGGCTAGTGCCTCAAAAGCAGTGCTTCGCTCCTGTGGGCTTCACGGTGGCAGTGTTTGCAGCAGTTTCTGCAACAGGGGGACTCCATATCCCACCCTGCACCGTTCCAGGATGAGGGGCACCATTCTTTTCCTGCCGCCTAGTACCTCAAAAGCAGTTCTTTGCTCCCGTGGTGCGGGCTGCACAGCGTAGTATGTGTGGCAGTTTCTGCAACAGGTAGGACTCTATATCCCACCCTGCATCATTCCAGGAGGTAGGGGCCGCATTCTTTTCCCTCTGCCTAGTCCCTCAAAAGCAGTGCTTCGCTCCTGCTGCACGGGGCGCGCCCTGGCAAAGCCCAGGCCAAGGACGGGACCGTCCTGCACCCGTCAGTGCCAGGAAGAGGCAGGGCAAGGCCACACCCCATCTGGCCTCGTTGTGAGCCGCGATCTGGTGCCCCTGATGGAAACCATAACCTACACAGGTACATTTCAAACTCAGCCCCTGTCTGCTTTTTGCTTGGAGCACCACAGGGAGGTTTTCGCCTTCTCGTTGCTACAGTTAAGACTTCAGGACTGAGGTTTGAGTGTGGGGCCTCCTGAACTGTGCACTCTGTTTCTAGTCTTTTTTTAATTTAGTGTTTTATGGGCTATATTTTATTTGCTTGTATCTCAGTCTGTCCTTACACTATTTATATTGAAGGGGTCTTATGAGGGCTATTGCAGGTATACATCTCCAAAGCTAACCCAGTGTAGAGGGGTCGGCCTCCACTAAGTGCTTATTACCTCATGCTTCTAGTGTGTTGGAACGCTTTAATTTAGTAGTTTTAAGTGCATATTGGGTCCCTTTACAGAACAAATCCCCCAGGTTGTTACTTCTAGACCGTTATTGTTTTCCCTTCTTCAAAGGGGTATCCGAAGTCAGTGCCTCTTTTCCTATTGTTGGTCTCCTACAGTTATTGCATATTGCTACTCATCATGGTGAAAAGGAAGGCATCTGATGCTTCCCTTGCCCCTGCCGCTCCTATGAAGTGCACCTAGATAGATCATGAGTTGGAGAGGGCAGTGGGGGTTATAAGCACTGAAATCATCCTCACAGAGAGGAAATTGTCCCTAAGCTCCTGTAATAATCCTGTGCCCTTGGACGAAGCCAACCAGGAACTGTTGTCTAGCCCCCACAGTCACTTGCTCAAATGGTAATTTTCCTCAGTTGGAATTAGCAGATAATTCCCGCACTTCAGAGCACATAGAGTCTGTCAAGGCAAAAAAATCAGCGATGTGGATTATCTGACGCTCACTCAGACAGACTTTCTAATAGATAACATGCCAGCGGTGGCTCGAGGGAGCCCGGTGGTTCAGCCTTCAATGTCCTCAGAGATAGGCACTTCTTTATCTCCATCTGACTCTGGTCAGAAAGAGCTGCCAATCGACGACTACATTGAAAAAAAATTAAGGTTTTGATTCGGTCTGAGTACGCTCAAATTTTCACTCATTTGGGAGCCCTTGAAACCCAGCTCATGTCCATTTTGGCACAATGATTTCAGGCCCTGCCTAACCATCCAGATGGTATTTTGCCCAACCCTATTGCTCCATCCTGACAGCCTAATTTAATTCTGAAAGGGGCTCCTTCTTCTGCGTATCCTGTTCCTTTACTGCCCCCGGTCACTGATATACCAGCCTCCACTTCTGCTGTGGGGGGTGTAGAGGAACATGTAGGTAACCTGGACTTGAATCCTAACCACACTATCATAAATCTTCCCCCAGCTGTATGTCCTTATGTGGTGGTGCTGACTGGTCTACCCCGCTGCGTAAACACTGCGAGGAGGTTTATGGGGAGTTGGGCAATAAAGTATTGGATTGGCTAGCTCAGTATTGGGATTTTCCCCTTGCCCTTGCTGATGAAATTGTTTACACAAAGGATTGGCTGGATCTGCCCCGGTCCTATCGTCTCTCAAAGGGACTGGGTTATTATCAATTTTAGATCCCCGCCTCCGGCACAGCCGATACTGACCAGGATCCCGAGTCGTTCTATCCCAGTAAGCTCCATAGTACCTGTACGCCTCTGGTTTTTCTATAAGCCACACTCTGTATGGATTTACTTTCAGAAACAGTGTCCCGCAGTGCGGGGGAAAAGAAGCGATGTTCTTTTGGGGATGAGACCAGCCCCTTCACCATCTTCTACTTGGCCACCCCCTTCACCATCTTCTACTTGGCCACCCCCTCTGTTCCCTTTAAGGACTGTTTTAATGTACCTGTGGGGAACCGATTCGATATCCTACCAGAAGTGAATTGGCAGCCCAAATCTCCCCCAGAAGTATGTGTAATGAGTGCTGCAGGAGTCAGCAAGGTAAGTACGAAAGCTTTATTCAACATCCAACTTCACTCACGATTGGCAGTGTCCGCCCGGCTCAGATCCCAGAAGAAACTGGCACAGTCAGCTGCAATCTTCGCCTACCATTCCCTGCCAGCACAGGCCTTACCATTACAATGCAAGTTTGTATAACAACATAAATTAACATAAACATGCCGCGATGTAACTCGGGCCCACGAGCACACAAGCGCGGGATTCGTCGCGAGTCACACCGCTAACCGCTCTACACTACATATGTCAACTGAAGTTTCCAGGGAGGTTGTTACCATGGATAAGGAGCCTGAAGTAGTGGTAATTAGGTCCAGTTATTGTTTCATGCTTGAAGGCTGGAATGTGGCAGGTTTAAAGTATAAGATCTCAAATTTAGATTGGCTGACCTTTATTGATTAAATTTGATTTTGGTGTCATGCAGGAAACCTGGGCTATTATGTCAAGCCCATGCAGTGGATTTTCCCGTTACTTCTGCCCTGCTATAGCCTCTTCTCATGGGAGAGCCAGGGCGGTCTTTCCATCTGGGTCAAACCAAATCTTAAGGCTGTAATCTCAGTTGTTAACACAGGCAACCCTGCATACCAAGTGCTGCTTATCAAGGACAGTCAAGGCTCCTTTTGTTTTTATCTGGTAAACTATTTTACTAATGCCTTTTGTTCTTTATTCAAGGAGTTGTTCCGTTGTATTATGAGGTTGAAATCTGTAGGATCTGGCCCCACATTCCAACCTCGATTTTTGCTATGTGGTGATTTGAATGCTAAGCTTGGGGATTTGCCCTTAGAGTTAGGGTCTAGGGGCTCAGTAGTCGAAGCAGCCCGACCGAGGTTAGAGGGAAGGAGCTGAAGAAATTTGCTGCCATACATGACCTCGTAGACATAATTGATCATTTCCGGGGTGAAGGGTCTAGCATTCCCACCTATCGGGTGGGGCATCCACTATCTACTACATATTTGCCTCCAGGGACCTAGTGCTATGGTACTGTAATGGCTCAATCCTAGCAACTTCATGGGGGGACCATACTGCTTTATTTGTAGAAAGGGCTTTCCCAGTGGAGAGAGACAAACCCCCAACAGCTTGTGTTGATACTTACCAATATTCAAGCGATGAGCTTAGACTAGTTTGGCATCTTAAAGACCCTAGCTCCATGCTGGGTATACAAACGCCCCCTTTCGGTATTCTTGGGGTGTCTATCAGAGGATGCTGGGGCTGCTTTATTCACCTGCTCCCATATCAGGCATTACCTTTTGAAACCTCATCGTCCCACCGCAGACCACCCACGATGGATTGATACAAATTGTTCAGTGGCTAACCGCAGTATGAGGAAGGCCCTGACAGACCGACAAAGAGATGCTAGGGAGGTCTGGGAGGCTAGGCGGGATTACAAGCGGACCCTCATGGACAGGAAGAATTTCTTGAATAAAAAGGTCTGGGAAGAGCTGGAGTTAGCAGCTCCCCAGAATTGCAGTAAAACATTCTAGGGCATAGTTAATAGGTTCCGCCAGGGTGATGCCCATGCCCATGCCCCCAACCAACTCCTTGTCTGTAACATTTCTGGACAGGAGTAGGTTAAGCCTTTTACATCTATTTATCAGCTGCCCACAGATAAGGTGTGTAATGAAAGGCTGCATGTACAGTTAGTTAACTCCCCCGCCCTCCAGATCTCACTTCAGGAAGTGGAGGAGGCGATTAGGCAGAATTCTAGTGGTAAAGCTCCAGGACTTACTTAAATGTAACTCAGAGCTTTGGGGACCCATGCTCACTAATGTATTCAATAATTCTTGTATACCAGGGACCTGAATTCTTGGACCCTCTCTATAGTTGTTCCAATATTTAAAAAGGGAGATAGAGGGTCCCCAGATGTTAAAGGCCGATATCCTTAATTGATAGTTGATTGAAAATGTTAGGGAGGGTGATCATTAATCGTCTGCAGTCTTGGGTTAGTGACAATACATTTCTGTCCCCCTGCCAGTATGGTTTTCATCCGGAGCTAGGTACCTTGGAGCAGTGCCTGAACTTGCACTTAATTGTGAGCAAATACACCATTGCCATGCGCTGCCCAATGTACCGGGCCTTTAAGGACCTTCTTCCGCATTTGACTTCATAAATAGGGCCAAGCTGTGGTTGCTTCTCATACATTTGGGGGTAGAAGCTCCCTTGGTTAATTATCTTTATTCCCTTCATGAACATTTAGGGGATAGGGTGCATTACGGCTGAACCGGTGAAGTTTCTGATGCTTTCCTTTAGTGAGTGGGGTATGCCAGGGTTACATTTTGGCACCTCTGCTTTTTATTATTTATAAATGAATTAAGCATCCACTTGTCCCTGTCTATCAAGAATGTACCAAAAATTAATAACACATTTTTTTCGGCACTATTATATGCCAGCGATGCGGTTTTAATGGCTAGGACACTGCCCTTCACATTTTGGTAGAATCTTTTTTGGGCAATTTAAACATGGTAACTAACTATGGAAAGTCACAAATAATGGTCTGCAGACCAGAAAGGAGATGTCTGTCGTCCTTAAAGCTGCTAGACCATTCCCTGCACTCCAAACATAATTTTTGTTATCTGGGAGTCATTTTTGATTCCTCTAATACCTGGCAATCCCAAATGAAGTCAGCACATATGAAATTGAGTAGGTTGGCGTGGTCTCTATTTAATCTTGTTCTAAGGAAAGGTTGGGGCACTATTTGCCCCTACATTTAAAATCTTCACTCTTCAGTATGTCCCTACAGCTACTTACGGAGCAGTGGTTTTGGGGTACCATAATGCCTCCCCCATACAGGCAGAGGAGAAGAGAACCATAAGGTGGTTACTTAATCTTCTGCCAGCTAGTCCTCACTTTGGTTTACACTTTGAACTTAACCTAGCATATGTCCTTGACAGAATTAAGTTGGCCTCTCTCCTGCTCTGGGTAACCGTAAGATCAAACTCTGAAGCAGGCTTCGACAAAGAAGTTATTTTAGATTGTCTTAGTCTGGACAATGGTCTTTCCTTCGCCTGGTTAAAATACGTCAGAAAGTGCCTCACTGACATGGTCTCCCTGAAATGTTCACTGGCCGGATAGTAAGCAACCCTGACAGGGGACAGGTAAAGTCTTGTTATGAAGGGTTTAGTTTGTCCCGCAGACTGGAGGAGGTTTTTATTAAGCACTCTGTGCGCAACTGTATTATCATCACACTAGCCACAGGAGATACGGCATTCTACCTAACCTTGGAGCTCTCACGTTGGGAGAGGTCCCTGCTTTTTTAGATTTAGTATAGGTGCTGTGTGGCACGGCACCTGTTGTACATTTCTGAAGGGCGAATGCGTGGGACAGTAAGTTACGTCCTTGCCCAAGTGACGGGACGACAGAGCAATCTTTATTGCACTTTGCTTTTCTGTAAATTTTATTGTTGCTCTTTCCAACTCTGTCTTATATAAGCATATTCTGAAATTATTTGCTTTTAGTGTAGGTAGGCTCCTATGTGCGTGCCTACAGATGTTAGGTAGCCCTGACATCTGTTTTAGTGTTTGCTGCTTTCTTAAAATGTCTATACATAATAGGAAATCGATGGTGGGTTAATTTATTTTAATGATCTCTGTGATGAAGTTTTAAAGTTCCCGGATTTGTTTTCAGATAGCATTTTGTTAAACTAATGCACTTTACTATAGCAGTCTATTCTGCACTGATATTATTTTTAACACATTGTATCAGTATTTTAAACTGTGATTTATTTTCTTTTATGATTTTTACTCAAAATCGAATAAAGACTCTTTGATTGATACTAGGTAATTGCCTACTTTCATCAGGCAGATATGAATTATGTCAGCCACCATCTTTCCAAGCATACTTGCATTGATGAGTAAAAGCAAGCTGATTTGTCCCCAGCCAGCCTGTGCCAGACCTCCCCCGGCCCTCACTAGAAAAGGGTTCTGCACATCCTTCCTTCACTTTCCCTTGAAGTGTATGGACTCTCAGGTTCTCTAGTAGTAATAATGTTGACTATGGTTAAAGAATACATCTTGTGTTTTATGATGGGCAGTGATAAGGCTAGATCTGCTAAAAATTGAAATGTGTATTTCAAGGAAATAATTTTCATGATCTTTTAATTTTTCTTTAGGATTTCTCCTTGTGCTTAGACAAATGTTGGAGAAGTGCACAAGATGTATTCACCTGCCTCTATGAAGATCATCTGCAGGTAAGGGACAACAGGAACACCAACAAGCAATTATGGGGAAGAAAAGAACAAGCATTGGCATAGCCAATAGGTCTCGCCTTTGGGACCTTATAAGTATTTAGTTATGCAGCACAATATCCTTGGTGCAACAACTTCAACTGTTGCATGGCTAAACACTTATAAGGTCCCAAAGGCGAGACCTATTGGCTATGCCCATGCTTGTTTACTTTATTGGTGAGCGCGGTGCCCGTTTCACGGACACCGTGTCCTACAATACAATAGGTCTTGCTTTTGCTACAGTTTGACCTATTGGTATTGTAAATGACAATGCCTTTGAATATTATAAAAGCATTGCCATTTGCAATGCCAATAGGTCAAAATCTCACTATTACGAGACCTATTGCATTGTAAATGCTTTTTATTTTTTTACTGTCCTGTTCTCCACTCCCACAGCCCATAAGCGAAACTTATTGGTTTTGCCAATGCTTATTTAAAACTACACTGGTGAAAGGCTGTGTTCCACAATTTGGCAGTATTGTTTTTACAGCACCTAATGATGAGGTGTTAAGAGAAAATCCTAAACTGGATTATAGATTTAAATCAACACAGCGATTATTTCATGACAAAACATGGGCATATAAGGAAAATTGGAGAAAAATGAAAATGAAACTATGGGGTCATGTTTGTGGATTTTCCACGTATTGAGAAGTATCTGTTACCTAATAGATTGCTGTTATTTGGAGCAGCCCACCCACTTGACAGGGACACAATTGGCAACCTCTTCTAATATAAAACGCTTTGACGCCTCGTCAGGTGTAGTAAGCGCTGTAAAAATACAAAACATGCTTAAAGTGCGTGCGCACAAACCGCCGTGCACTCTAAACCTCCTGTTCCAAATGTTGCGGACCGCTAGCGAGAACTGAACAGACCTGGTTAGAGACCGCGCTGAGAAAGAGTGACCGGGCACAACCCTCGCTCTCTCTGACCACCGCAGGTCAGACTAGTTCAAACGGCTACCAACAACCACTCCCCCCCTACTCTAAGAGCCAGAATACCGTCTAGTACGCCAATAACTCGTATCATAGGGGCCCCGACGAAAAAGGCACAGACCGCAACAAAACTAAGACAGCACCAAGGAACTGTTGGAGGAAATGGAAGAACTTGTGCCAGTTCAACGTCCGGATCCACAATCAATCAACACTTTCGTCATTCTATGAAGAGCAATATGATTGGCTTAGCTGAGGTGACATACATATATGCTCCAATCCTAGGTCACTTTACGCCTCAGTAGTACCTCCCACACACAGACTGTGCACAGAGAAAGTTCATAGACAGTATTGGCTGTTTTGTCATCCGGAAGCTCTAAGATTGGGGGATGGGGGTTAATGTTACTTGTTAAACGACCAACAACGGACACTAGACTGATTCACGGACCAACCGTGTAAGTTACAGTTGACGGGTTGTCGTGTTAGTTAAGGGGTTGTAGGTTAAACTTCAAGCTTTGCGTGACAGACGAGTTGGGAGGTCATTAACACTAGTATGGTGGATGAATTTTTCGTGCTGGATTATTTTCGTTTTATCAGTATTAATGTGATGCCGTGTAAATTTGAGGAAGTTGAGAAGCTGCATATTTGGCAGAATTATTTTGAAGGACAGTGTTTATTTTAATAATGTTTCTGCTTGACAGTGTAAATGCGAGGAAGTCGAAAATCTGCGTACGAGCTCGCTAGTTCGAGGACTGGGCATTCTGCTCGTATCTGCACATCAGGACATGTATTTATGAGTTTTTATTTAGCGCGAACTTTACCCGAAGGTGTCGGAGCGCTTTACAATAGAACGAGATACATTACATAAGGACTTAAGAGTACATGAATAATATAAATTATACAAAACAAGTACACTCTAAATTCGCATAACAATGGTAGTAAACAGGGCACAAGTCCTAAAACAAGAGAGGAGCGGGGACGAGAGGAGCGGGGGCGAGCGAGCGCGGCAGCGTGCAGAGCTGACCACACGCTCGTGCATCGTGCCTGAAACGTGCGGGTAACCGCACGGAAAAGGCCATTGTGCACGAGCGTGTGGTCAGCTTTGAAAAGCCCACTACATAAAGTCTTCGCCAGAAGTAGCGCTTGCGCGCTACTCTAGGCTCGACCTAAAAAATGACAAGAAGGTAACCTTAGAATGGCAAGAATGTATGTACAAAGAGGAATTTAAAGAAAATGTTGGGAAAACTGGAGGAAACAGCACAGCAATATCACATACAGGGTTAGGAATATGCACAAACAGGAACTAGGGACATTTGATGGGAAAACTTCTGAAGGAATCAGGAGAAATCATCGTAGATTGTAAGAAGATGGGAACTTTTGAGGCAAAGTCGCAGGATGTGATGGTATCAATGACAAATATCTAGAAAGTGGCAAAAGGTGATGAAGAGTTGGTGGTATATTACAGAAGGAACTAATGTTAGGCAACAAGCCATGTCAGGGATATTTTTGCCAAGGGACAGAATCAGAGCTCATTGATATTTTAATACTGCTCTTTAAATATGTGGAATGGTGCGTCTGCAGTGGCTCTAAGTTTTAAGCATAGCTTTGACAGAGTCAATCATCTAACCTTTTTTAAGTATAAGCATCTCTCAAGCGGTGGCAGGGGTGTCTAACACAAATGTTCTTTGTTTCTGCATACTCGGGGCATGAATAGTTATGTGGAGCATTTCTTAGGTCTCTTTCTGAAAAATTGTAGAGCCTTTCCAAGAATCCTACTCAAAATTAATTTATCAAACCAAATAAAAACAAAGCAAATCAAACATTCAAAATGCATTTCAGTAGCCAATAGTACACCATGGGTAAAATTAATCTGAGATATGTGTGCACATTTGTATAATATACCAAAGCAAGTGATTCTCTGAACTGAACCTTTTGTTTTTTCCTAATCCCATGTCCATCAAGCAAGGACAGCATAGTTAATGCGAAAAAATGTGGAAACAGGAATGGTCGGCAAAACATGGAGTAAATACAAACTAAGGCTAAATAACATGAAGTAGAGGGTAAGGGAGAAATCCTTGCAGCAATGGAGATAAGTTCCAGAAAGCCATAGAAGCAATTCCCTTTCAGTCGTGTACGGTTAGTTTCAGTTAAAATCTGCGATGAATAGCAATCATTAAGGTAAAATTCCAACAAGTGGTAGAAAGGATCTAGAAGACTTCACTGAAGGAATCTACGCTTGTTCACAAGTAAGGGTGATTTGCAATAATTCACAGGAGTAATTGGTGCAAATTACAGAATACAACAGGAGGGATCCGGAATAAATCACAATAGTAACTAAGACTGAAAAAGGAAAGAATCAAGAATCAGTGATAAATGAAAACAATGAATATTGAGAAATTATCCAAACCATCATGTAAGGATCACAAAAGCCAATTCTAAAATATAGTGAAAGTATTTCATAAGGATTGTGAAAGGAATGGACTAAAATAAAGGAAGTGTCAGAAATAGAAAACAAAAAACATGAAGGATGACGGACACTTTGGTAAAAATATATTGGAAGGATCAGGGGAAATGTGAGAAATATTTTGGAGTACCTGCAATAGGACCAGAGCTAAGTCAAAAGAAAACATAGAGGAATGACAGCAAATGTAGGAGAGAAAACATTAGATCATTTACATGTCAAAGAGAAAACTCTAGAAATGTACATATGGGAGGTGTCCTGGAGTCAACTGCGCCATCTGCTAAGCTGTACACTACACTATTGTTGCTATGAGGGTCATCACAAGAGAAGGTAGAGGTTGCATTATGACCCAAGCCTTGCTATTGAGAGGCCCGTACTCCTGAAGCAAAAATGTAGATTTGTAAAGCACTCTTTATTTATTTTGTGGCAGCTTACATGACCATACCAAAAGTGCTGTGTTTTCTCTTACACTGTAGGATACAGAATCGGGGTCTTATGGCACCTGGCAAAAATGAAAGGTATATCCGCCGGTGACCCATAATTAGTGTTTGACCCAGGACCTCAGAAACTTCTAACTAGCCTGTTTGCTACATGCCCAACGTGGTTGAAAGATAGCCAGCTGTTATAAATGGGGTCTCTGGGTAGCTAGGGTATGCACCTCAGCCAGGCAAAACCCACCACTCTAGTCAGGGAAAGTAAACTGCACACCAAAGATAACCTGTGCTCACCCTCTGGTAGCTTGGCTCAGAGGAGGCAGGCTTATCATCAGAGGCAATGTGTAAAGCTTTTGTGCAGCACACTCACTGAGAAACACAAAGAATACACCACAAAACAGACTCCACAAAGGGTTATATAATAAATATAGTATATAGTGTACATTAAATACGACCAAAATGACATGAATTATAAATACTGTGCATATTATGCAATTACTGAAGCATTACTCATTTTCCTGTCAGTGCAAGAATCAAAATGACATACATTGACATTAGGCATGAAAATGCAGCAGATTATGAGAATAAAATCACAGAAATAATCACATATGACCAGTTGTACGTGAATCACAAATTGCCCACATTAGTTATGAACATCTGAAACATCCCACACGCCTTAGCAATAGAAGCACCTCCACTCCTCTTCAAGGCATTATGATAATCTCTTTAATGAATATCCCAATCTCGTCAGGGATTGCCAAATGGGCTCGCTCTCCAGGCTGGGAGTGGAGAGAACCGTGCTCCTAGCAATCCTAGAGCAAGTTGAGTTAAAAATGAGGAGATTGCAACTCCCTGTCCACACAGGAGACCTCAGTCGGTCGCTTTTAACCATGCACTCGCCACAAGACACCGTACCTGCTAGGTTGATCACCGGGGGAAAATGGGACCCACAACACGGGGTTACAGTGCACAGCTACAACTGGGCCTTCGGGCTTCTCGGGGGGCACTAGAGCCAAGGAGACCTCTAAGTGGGGGCTGCCGATGAAAGCAATGCTGCCCTGGTTTTCCTTCCGGGCCAGCGTGGAAGCTGGAGGCGGGCCTGATGCTGCCAATGCCTTTGCGTTGCCTTGGCGACGCATCTCGATGGGAGGGGTCTGGCGTCCTTGGAGCGGTTTCTCACTGAATTAGACAGCTGTTATCGGAGTGCAGCTTTACTTTGTCGAACCTTTCACTCAGCACAAAGCACTTCAGTTGTAGAAACCAAAGCAGCACTCAGTTTGGCAAAGTACAAGGGGACGATTAAACACACACTCTCATTTCTCCAGGCGCTCTACCACAAAAAGGCGCTACTCCTCAGCCAATAGGGAAACACAACACGTGGGTGAACGGTACAAAGGGGCTGAAATAAAGTGCTGTGCCTGCTAGGAATTTCACCAAGAAAGCTCTCTTTGACAGAGTGGTACAGGGATACGTTGAAGCGCTGCACTCGCTAGGGAAATCCACAAGGAAAGCTCTCTTTGACAGAGCGGTGCAGGAGTTGATTCAGGCCACTCACAAGCTTTTTTATGTCCTTGAGACCTCGTGGAAAAAACAGGCAGCAAACCAGCAAGCAGTTCGAGTCGCTCTGTTTGTAATCCTTAGTTCCTTTTGGCAGGGTAAAGGTCAGCAGGCTGCAGGGCAGCTCAGTAAAGCAGAGCAGCAGTTCCTGTGAACAGTCAGTCACAGCAAAGTGGCAATCATTCCAGCGCAGCAGCCTTTATTCCAGCAGAGTTTCTTTCAGGTCCAGTAGTGTACTAAAACCATGGGGTCTGAGCCCCCATACTTATGCTCAAAATGTCTTTGATCTAAGAGGCACTTCAAAAGAAATCTTAGAAGAGCACAACACTCCCTTTCACCCAGCCCTGGCTCCAGAGATCAGTAGGAGGTAAATCAGCCCTTTGTGTGAGGGCACGACACAGCCTATACAAATGTAAGTGTGCCCTGCCTCCCTCTTTCCCAACCCAGGAAGACTATCAGTATGCAGATGTAACCCTGTCACACCCAACCCTTCCTGTGTGATGGCTGTCTGGAAAGTATGCACAAAGTGTAGCTTTCAACCAGGCGCAGATGTGGATTGGAGACAGGCTGCAAAGCACACAGAAATATAAGCACAGACAAACGCCCACTTTCTAAAAGTGGCATTTCAAAAATAGTAATGACACTGCACATTTAGCCAAAGGAATGCTAAATCAATAAACTAAGCTATGGTTCTGTGTTTTTTTGGGGGATGAAGATACAACCCCAAGGCATATACCTCCCAGATAAGTAGGACGTTGGTTTCTGTTGTGTGTGTGAGTTGTGCAATCAGTGCTAACCAGTAGTCGGATAACGAGGGGCAAGACCACAACATGTGATATAGGTCATTGTCGGGAAGGCGGCAGTGCCGGCAGCAAGCACCCGCCCCAGGAAATAATTTATTGATCTTGACAGGAGATAGATATGCTCTGTGTAGCACAAAGTATTGGATAAGCTTGAAACTTGAGTTTGAGGAGACTGTGTCTGAGTAAGCCAGCACACTGTCCCATTCTTTATCAGGAAAAGCCCATCCAAACTCTGTCTCCCGGAGGCGGGTAAGAGAAATCTGGGTGTGTTTCCCAGTAGTTTTAGCCAACTAGGTAATTAGTCGGTTGCCCATAACGTGAAGGTATCGTATCATAGTATGAGTTGGTGGCTCAGCCACTGCAACGTTCCAGTGGATTCTCAGAATACAGATCAGCATTTGATACGTCAGAAACTACCCTCTGTGGATGCTATGCTGGTCTATCAGCTCAGCAAAGGGCATTAGAGTACCATCCTGGAATAGGTCTCCAAAGGTTGTAAAGCCCATTTATGCCAGTGTTACAACCTAACAGATGTTAAAAAGCATCTGCTTGTGAAGAACCCAAAAGGCGGATGGTGGGGGCATAAGAAAGGGTTGGTGCCATGGTGCGCAGGCTTCTATGGAAGGAGTAGTGGGGTACTTGGAGCAAGTGCAGGGATGGGGGCTGCACAGGGTGGAAAAGCCATAGGAGACGTTTGAGGTGCCAGGAGGTTTGAGTAGAGGCGGAATCATCAAGGTGTAGCTCAGCAAACCAACGACTTACCCACTTCAGCTGTGCCGCTAAATAAGGTTCAGTAATTAGGAGCTCCTAGCCCTTCCATAACCGTAAGCAAGCATAACTTGAACAGTGCCACCCTGTGACAATCATTGTGTTAAATCAGGTCCCCCAATAAGAGTCTAGTGTGCACAAAAATGTAACCAGCAGCTTGAGAGGAAGGTTAGCAAAGTGGTATAATAGATGCAGGCGCACAACCATGTTGAAGGGGCTATTATGCTCATGACTGAAAGAAGGATAGTTTTCCAGAATGTGACCTGGCCATAGATCACTGTCTTTTATCACAAAAAATACTCCTATAGATTAACTGATGGTTAACATAAAAACTGTGTTACCTAAATACGATAGGGAGGTGTCTATGTGAAGATCTAGAACTGCAGACACCCAAGGGTGCGCAAGGAAGCAATTCCTTTTGTTTAGTTACCCTCACACACCCTAGTGGTGTCATGCTTCATCATCGGGTCACCCCAACGCCTATAAGTTGGGGTGGGCTCAACCACAGTGTTGGGAAGCTCTTTGGAAAGTGAAGACCAGGGGATTATAGATAAAAATCCTCCGACAGGCCCCGGTTTCCCTTTATTATTGGGTCTGTCAGGGATATTAAAAATAATTAAAAAGAAATGGGTCAATGGGAGTGATAATGGTCCTATGACCCTATTGCCAACATGTTTCAGTCCTGGGATGGCCGTAAAGGTCCTGGACTTTCTTCAGGGCAGAGGTCGTCCTCCCTTGGAACAACAGTGAAAGGGGAGTCCCTATCCTGTGAACGAAAAAAAGGGCAGAGTAGCTGCTCCTTTTGTATAAATAACAGATGATTAATCTGTTATACGCAGTCCTTCATCTCTGAAAAACACAAGAAACAAAACAAACACCATATCGTTTCCATTGCATAAACATCATTTGTGTAGTTATTAACACCCCTAATTAGGTGCGTCAACTGTGACCCAACATTTAAATAAATGCCAGGTGAGTGTGCAAATGGAAATTCTCATTTACATCATACTCATGCCATACACAATTATATCTGTAACATAATAGTGCTATGTGGCAGATAAATGTGCGGTGGCGATTTTACTCGCATACTGACATTATCAGCATGCCAGTGTGTGTACTTATTCCAAAGTGAAAATATCGCGTGACAGTCTATAAGAACAGCACTAGGCTGCTATCAAGCAGTGTACTATTGTGCAGGTATATACTCGCATCTTTGCTTTAAAAATACTAATCATAATAAAAGCATCCATTTTCTTACCCATTTTGCGGAGAAAACTGTGTCACAGGGGCCCGCTAGGCGTGATGGAATAGCCCTGTAGTCACACTCTGTTGTATTGTTTGGGGGTGGGGAGAAGATGAAGTATACCGGAAGTTTTTAGTCAGGGCAAACAGTCTGTGTTTAGCAAAGTAACACGACTAAACCTGTTGTAACCACCTGTCACCCCCTACTTACTTCTTCAAGGGTCCTATCCCGCCTGTGTACCTACTTGGTCCGAGTCCCGGCTTTCGCTCTTCACTGCCGTTGAACAGGGATATAAATACCTTTATTTTAGCGGGAAAACCTCAATTGAGTGTCACGCCCATGGTATCCTCAAGTGCCGTTAGGCACGTAGATGCGTGTGTGATGTGCCATAGAGGATCATGGGATTTGAAGTCTTTTACAAAATGATGTCTCGATCCGAAAAATTGGTTCGCATTGGTGTTAGATTTACCGAAGAAGCCTCGATGTAGGGCTGACTCAACAACGTAATTCTAATATCGTGACACACTTAAATTTACATATGTGTCATACAATATCTACATACGGGTGGGAGTTTGTTGGCAGATTAAAGAAAACAAATTCTCATGCTCGGAAATCAGTGTATAATTAAGATGACAAGCAAGATGTCAGTGTCATGATGGAAGGGGATAATGGGAACAATAGTTCCTTTGCATTTAGATGGAACTCGAGCAGTAAAGTTTTAGTCTATTATACTAGTGTGTATAAATGAGTATTTAGAAATGGTCACTTTATACATTTTAATCAGAAAGGAAAAACCAAAAGACTATCCAAAGATACTGTTCATATAGCATCTCCATTGTCATAACAAGAGAGATAGCAGAGATGATATGTAGCTCAGTAATGTTTATTTATTTAGCTGATTCCAAGGTATAGAATCATTCAGACCAATTTCATATGTCTTCAGACGATACACCCATCGTTGTTCTCGTTCTAGAAGTCTATTCGTCAGATTGCCTGAGCCTTTCACTTTCTCTATAACTGTCCACCGTATGTCAGTGTCTTTATGTTGTTTTTCTTTATAGTGTGCTGTTAATTTAGTTGCGGTCACTGCTCGCCTTATTGTGCTTCTATGTTCACTAATGCGAACTTTGACCTTGCGACTAGTCATACCGATATAGCTCAAATTGCATGGGCACTTGATGAGGTAGACTACTGATTCTGAATTACAATTAGTATGGGATCTTTGTTCCCATGGAAAGTGTAGGCCTAAATCAAGGCTTTTAGTATGTTCTGTAAAGGGCACACTACACATGAACCACATGGAAAATGACCTAACACAGGTGGGTTATTCCACAATGTAAGTTGAACATTGTTTACATTTTTGAACGTGTCAGTGTGAACTAGAGTGTCTCTCAAGCTTTTATTCTTTTTGAATGAGAACATGGGTTTTTCATAAGGGAGTCTATTTGAAGTGAGAATGGGCCATTTCTTGTTGATGATTTTCTTCACCTCATTGGAAGAGGAATTAAACGTGGTTACACAAATTATTTGATCAAGTGGGGTCTTTTGATGGGACTCTAGAAGTGCAGCTCTTGGAGTGTTACGAGCTCTTTTACTAGCTTTTTCTATAATCTTGTTCGGATATTTTCTCTGTCTAAGTTTGGTGGTGAGAATTGCAGCTTCTTTTTATAGTCTTTCAAATCTGAGCAATTTCTCCGTACTCTCAAGAACTGGCCTACCGGAAGATTCTCCCTGAGAGAGCGTGGGTGCGCACTGTCAAATCTTAATAAACTGTTCCTGTCAGTGGGCTTTGTATATAGTGAGCTTAACAGAGTACCGCCAGCTGCTCTCAGTGTAATATCTAAAAAGGAAATCTTTTCTCTATCCATATTCATAGTGAATCGTAGATGGGGATTTAAACAATTAATCCAATTCATGAAGCTATTGAGAGTCGAAACTTCTCCCTCCAGATGAGAAGTACATCATCAATATATCTGTACCATTTGTATATATTAGTAGTATAAGCATTTGCCGTCCAAATATATTGATCTTCAAAGTGACCCATATACAGGCAGGCTAAACTGGGGGCAAAGGTACTGCCCATTGAAGTTCCGTGTATCTGAAGATACAACTGGTCCTCAAATTTGAAAAAGTTTTCTGTAAGGGCTAACCGAATCAGAGTGATAACCCACTCAATAGGAGCTGTCCACTGCCATTCTTCTTGTTTTAGAATATCCTCTATTACTTTGATACTTTCTTCCTGAGGGATACTTGTATACAATGCTTCCACATCAAGGCATACCAAAATGTTTTCCTGTGGGTCATATTCTATGTCTGTCAAAAGATTAAATAGATGTTTTGTATCTTGTACGTATGAAATTATGCGTGTAACCAGGGTCGTAGGAACCAGTCAGCATATTTCGATAAAGGTTCAAGAATAGATCCAATTCCAGATACAATAGGTCTTCCTGGGGGTGGTATCCTGCCTTTATGGATCTTAGGTATTGTGTAGAACAGAGGTGTTCTTGGATCATCTTGGTTGAGAAAATCATGCTCCTTTTGGTGATCCACTCTTTTTCAAGGGCATCTGTCGTCAATGTTGATATCGTGGTTTTTATCCGTTGGGTTGGGTCCCTATTAATCTTTTTGTAATATTTGGTATCTGCCAAGAGATCAAAGCAAGCTGTTCTGTATGCATTAGTCTTCTGAATAACAGTTGCACCGCCCTTATCTGCTGGTTTTATAATTATATCAGATCTGGTTTTTAAGGTTTCGAGGGCTGTACGTTCCTTGGTGCTCAAATTATTGAAGGTGTCTCTTTTTGGTTGTAATTGTTCAATTTCTTTGATTACTGCTTCCTCGAAGGCCATCACCTCTGGGGGCATTGTTGATGTTGGAGGAAGAACCCAAAAGGCGGATGGTGGGGGCATAAGAAAGGGTTGGTGCCATGGTGCGCAGGCTTCTATGGAAGGAGTAGTGGGGTACTTGGAGCAAGTGCAGGGATGGGGGCTGCACAGGGTGGAAAAGCCATAGGAGACGTTTGAGGTGCCAGGAGGTTTGAGTAGAGGCGGAATCATCAAGGTGTAGCTCAGCAAACCAACGACTTACCCACTTCAGCTGTGCCGCTAAATAAGGTTCGTAATTAGGAGCTCCTAGCCCTTCCATAACCGTAAGCAAGCATAACTTGAACAGTGCCACCCTGTGACAATCATTGTGTTAAATCAGGTCCCCCAATAAGAGTCTAGTGTGCACAAAAATGTAACCAGCAGCTTGAGAGGAAGGTTAGCAAAGTGGTATAATAGATGCAGGCGCACAACCATGTTGAAGGGGCTATTATGCTCATGACTGAAAGAAGGATAGTTTTCCAGAATGTGACCTGGCCATAGATCACTGTCACCATTCTGGTAAGGTTTCCATCAAGCAAATTGCTTTCATCATGGTATATTCGAACTCCAAGATCTCAGAATGTGCAGGGTTGCCATGAGAGTGTCCCTTACCAAGGTCAGGTTCAGATTCCTCCATTCCGGCTCGGAGAGGAAAGAGAGACAAGATTTTCGCCAATTGACATGGAAGTCGTAGATTTTAGCTAAGGTGTTGATGGTGTTAGCAATTTCAGTGTGGTCTGCTGCCGCATCACGAAAATAGAGCAAAATGTTATCCGCATACAAGGAGACAGTGTGAGTTCTGTCTCCCAGTGGTATTCCCCAGCTGGCACCTTCACAACATAAAAGGACAGCCAACGTCCCATCTCCAAGGGGAAGAGGAGGGGAGATGACAGGCAGCCCTGTTTAGTGCCCCTGTGAATTCCTGTCCCCTCCAACACAAGCCTGTCCATTCGGACCCACGCCGAGGGTGCAGTATATAGAAGACGAACCCTAGCAATAAAGCACCTGCCCAGACCATAGCTCCATAGAGGCTGAAAGAAGTATGGCCAGATTGAGGGCATACATGCCGTCTGGAGCCAAGGCCCAGGGCTAGCCTCCATAATCCTGAAGCATCTTCAAATAATGTGCAAAGTGTTCCTATCAGGCATAAAGTTGGTTTGATCAGGGTGCATCAGATGTAGGATGAATGATAAATGCTCTGCTAATACCTAGATCGTCTGTGGCCTATCTGAGGAAATATCTGATTTGTCCCTGCCCGGCTTTGGGATAGCGATATGCAGGGCCCTTCTCAGAGATGGTGGGAGGAGCCCATCCTCCAGTGCAGCCTTGTAAATCTGTGCCAGTTGCAGGGATAAAAGGGCAGAAAAGGCGTGGCAGAAGTGGGAATTTTGTTGGTAGCTAGTGACCATATGGCTTTCTTTATTTCACATACAGCTATAGGGAGGCCTAGTTCTTGACACTGTTCTCGAGCCCCCTGAGGTAATGAAATGTCAGCCAAGAAGGCTAAAGTTGCCTCCTGCTGTGAAGGTTGTATAGCAGCGTAAAGGGTCATATAGTAGTCTATAATGGTGTCTTGTATGTCAGAGTGTGCCCGTATGCATCTTGAGTAAGCCAAATGGAGGGGATAGCGTGGCAAGGGGATTCCTGCTTTAGTAGCCATGCAAGGAGGGCTCCAGATTTGTCTGCCTCTGTGTGCGTTTTCACTGCTTGCACAGAAAAGTTGATACAGCAGGCCCTCAAGCAGCTTAGAGTGCTTTGTATGGTCAGTCAAGAGTGCCTGCTGTTGTGCAGTGTTTCTGATCGCCTGAGTCTCCAGCCTGAGCAAGGCCTCCTCACTAGTGTGTAGGACTACCTCAAGTGCTCCTCAAGCCCTCACCACCATTGCAATTCAGAGCCCTCGTATTGTGACTTTGAACGTGTCCCATTCTCAGGCCCGGGTAGATGCTGTTTTGAGTTTGCGTCGAAACACTTGATTATGTTATCGCATATGGTAGTACGGAATACCTGGTCCTCCAGCAGGAAGAGTTAGAGTTTCCACGTGAGGATGGGGGACAGGACTTGTCCCATTTCAGTCCCGCGGCTAAGAGGTTTCACTCAGAAACTGTCTTGCTCCAGTAGTCAGTGTCTGTAAAGAGCGAGCTTAAGCAGGTGGTGCAGACAATCTTATTGAGCAGTGCATGCAGGTTGTGGGGAGGCAAGTAAAAGAAATATATTTGTAGGCTCTTATGACGTTGCCGACAGATACCTGTCCAAGGAGACACCCAGTACTCTATTAAAATCCCCGCCAACTATCCAAGAAACATCGGCCCACTATGCCGATGCTCCAGTCAGGTGATCCCAGAAAGCAGCTTGTTTCGAGTTGGGACCATATATACTACCTAACAGAAGAGGTCTACCATCCAGGCTTCCATTTACTGGGGCGTATCTCCCCTCTCTGTCCAAGAGAGTTGTGTGCTGCAGGAATAGAAGCCCGGCTCGTACCCACATTAACACCCCAAAGGAGTAATCTGAGTCATTTGCAGAGATAACCTGGCCTCACCATCGTCTCTGCAGGCGGCTTATACCTGGGTCAGGCATGTGTGACTGCTGCAGGAGCGCTGTTTGTGTCCCTCTGCGCTTACGGTAGGAGTATACAGCGGAGCGTTTACTAGCCGACGGCATATCTCTAATATTCCTCGTGAGGAAACTAGAATCAGAAGGTGGCATGGCTATCTTTGAATTTTTTTTGCAAAGCTTCATTACATAAACATTCGAAGACGTTTATCTGTGCCTGTGCACGAGCACCTGGCGCATTCCAGACGTATTACTGTGAACGTTTGTGAATAGAAAAAAAATTTAAAAGTCCACTGAGGCGGGATGTATACCCTTACATTGATATTTTTTTTGTGACTAGAGGGTGATAGTGTTTTGCATCAACTTTTAAGCAATGAGAATTTCCTGGATTGCGTATACCGCCAGATCGAACTGTGACCAGGCAATTTCACATGAAACTTATTACCCATACTATTCCCAACAATTTGTATGTAGCAAATGTTTTAATTGCCGTTTGGTCTGGTTGGTTTGTTGTGCCACATTCTTTTTCACATACTTAAATCGTGTTTTGATTTAGAGATTGGGTTACATGCATTCTGAAACTGCTATAATATGTCTGGGAGAATTTCCATTTTAATAGAGCACAACTCCCTAGCAGGATCAGGTAAAACCCAGATGTGTGCTGAGGACAGGCAAATTAATTTCCAGTTATAAATTCAGCCAATGAGCCAGGTTATTGCTGCTGCCTGCCTGGACCATATCAGCCAATGGATGAAAGCGAGCGTACGATGCCTGAATTGAGCAAAAACCGTGATTCTGATAGTGAACAGAATACAATCTAACTCATTTTCCTTTAATTGGCCTCTCGACCTTGGTGTGCCATCAAGCCCCACATTTAAAGTACAGAAAATGGGGTTATATTTGAGTCAGAAATCTCTTCCAACCCCCAAGTCAATGAGGTGATCAAAGGTAGACATTTACAGCTCTCCCTCCTCTGGAAAATCCAGCCAATTGGCAAACGGGTAGAATTAGCGAGATGCCTGTTGATGGCATGCCTTGACTACTGTAACATCGCCAACACTGGGCTCCCAAATAAACTCACTGATAAACTTCAAAGACTGCAAACCATGCAGCCAGAACATGCCCAAGCCTTCCTAAATTTGACGTACCAAACCACCATTGAATATGCTAGGTGTCTCATTATGAACTGACACTGAGGAGAGCATGTAGCAGTTCTTGGGACCCCGCTCCTTTGCATTTGATGTCCACAGCCTGCCATGCACACTGCAAGATGTCCGACATTGACTATTTACACTTTGTGAATGGTTACTACCTGCCAGGCTTTGTGACTCTGTGCATGCCCTTTGCGTGTCAGTAGGGATGGAGGGGGAGTCGCCTTTCCTGACGCCTTTCCCGTGTGTATTGAACATGTTTGTAGTATGTGCAATGCAATGCTTAATGGCTATTTCAAATCGCAATGCACTTTTGTGCACTACAGGTTGGGACTTTGCATTTGCAAACTCAGCTGCACTGTCTTTTTAATCATCTTGCCCAGGATGCTTTAAAGAGGTCATCAAGACCTCTCACATTTAAAAACATTACAGAAAGTAGCATTTTGTTTCACAGACAATATAGTGTTTGGGCCCTGTTTACAAAGGTAAGTTTACTTGTGTAAATTTACTTATATGTAAATCTACTCCTACACCTAGGAGTAACTTTTCTGTTCAACATCTCTGAGTGTACAGTTACTCCTAGGTGGAACCTCCTAGATCAGGATTTACAAGTATAAAGTTACTACTCGTAACTTTTCACATGTCTGCAGAGGGCTTCACCACTGGGGAAAATATCTCCCTATGGTAAAGTATAGAAAAATATATTCATGTTTTTTAACATTTTTATAAAAAAATATTAAAAGTATTTTATTATAAAGCATTTCTAGAAAATTATTTTATGTATTTATTTTGAATCTAAAATTTTATAAAATAAAATGTTACAGTACATTAACTTAAATGTGGATTAATTAATTATTTCGAATATATTTGTCATTAAAAATAGCTCTAAATAATAAATGAAAAAAATCCTAACTACATTAAATATTTTTATTTTTATATAATATGTAATACAATATATTAAAAGGTATTTTAAATGCTAATAACTATTTAACAAAAGTGTGAATATTTATTTTAATATTAAAAGAAATCATTACATTTAAAAATAATATAATTGTATATCTATATACATGTATATGTGTGTGTGTGTGTGTGTGAATGTTTAAAATTAGGCAAAATGTATATATGTATTTAAAAAGTACTTGCCTCTAATATTTTCTAAGGGAGTGTGTTGCAGTACCTGTGAGTGGCCATGGGTGGTGTTGGACATACACCAAGGCTGGGTTGGGTATATTTACGACTGTTGTGGGACCTTTTTTGCTGCAGTAATTTTAGAAGTGCTGTTAGTGATTAGTAACGGCCTTACTCTTGTGTAGGTGGGTGCTTTGTTTTTGCAAGTCCATCTCTAAACCCCTCTCATTTAGGTGTGAGTAGTCCCCATTTTCCAGCCACTCCCCAATGTTCCTTACACATTAACTACTAGAACGTAGTTCTTCATGTGTAAATATCTCTGTACTTGTGGTAGAGATCTCCGTATCGAAGACAGGAGAAGTGGAGAAGGAGATCTGAGCACGGAGGTTTGTGATTTGCAGTTTGTAGTACATGAGTAGTACAACTGTAGCACTACTAAACTTACAACAAAATGCAGTTTGTGAATAGGACTCATTTTATTACATTCTCTCCTCATTTTGGACACCAGACCCACACCGATTACAAGATCACTTCCACTCCGAAGTGTCTTTCTGTCTCGTGGGGTTTCATTTTAGTTGGATGTTGGAGCCTTCTTATTTTTGTTTTTTTGGAAAAGCTTTAAAATATTAATATTTACTGATGAGCAGGCCATATGCGGTCTCGCTAATGACTGGATACCACACTTTAGATAAGGTCTCACTAATGACTGAAAACAATATTCACTACTTAGGGAAAGCATGCACACTGAGTAGGTTAAGGTGCCACTAATGAGTGGTAACAACACTCCAGGGCTTTTTTTTAACATCATTCGGTGGTAAAGATGGTGGCAGTAATATAATTTAATTACCACTATATGTAGTGGCAAATACAGGCCGTAAAATTGTTCCCACTGGTAATTTCCGCATCCTCTCTCCTGAAGCTGTTGCCGATAGTGGTAGAGAGAAATAGCCAAAGTCCATTTTTCCACTCTGCTGCATTATCAGGAGCCACTAAAGGACCCCACCAGACTCATAAGTAGACACACTTTTCAAGAGGATATCTCATTGGGTGAACTCTCACTAATAAGTGAACACAATACTACAGGCTAGGCCTTACTAAAGAATGGTGACAGTACTGCAGGTGAGGGTTCAATGAACGGCTCTGGGGTGGGGGCCTTCTCACTGCTTTCCTCCTTCTGTTGATACCCCTCCCTCTGAAGTCCATCACTATTAAAATCACTATTACTGCTCACAATGCTCCACACAGATCCATGATAAAATCTAGCCAGCTGCTGCCCGATGTAATCCATCACTAAACAACACATTAGTATAGTCTCACCTCACCAACAGTGCTTAATTTGTGCCGGTGACGTAGTCATATTAGCTTTATTCGACAGATATATCATCAAAGCAGGATACAAGGAATAATTCTTAAGACACAAATATAAACGCAATTAAAATCACGATTAAACCCCCATTGCTGTTAAAAAGTTAAAAATCTGTCCTCGAAGATAATAAAATTAAGTAAAACAATAAAAACATCATATTTATATTGGTGCTTTAAAACCCTAGATACTTTACAGTTCACCGTGCTATTATCCGCATGTTCATAAGTAATTACATTGATATCATGTCAGACCCTGTCAAACAATACCACTGCATCTAACATGCGGGAGACCAGCTCCATAAATTCGTATACAAAAGGCTAATACACATAAACCTTTACCCCTCGTTAAGAACCTGTGATCTAATAGCCCATGCCCATCCCAAAAATGTTGCCAGAGCAATGACGATAGGAGATAGCGTTTCCGAGCGCAATAATCTTAGCGCTACGTCATTCCTTCTAGTGCCCAAAGATCTGCAGATTGGAGACAGCTGCATTCGGCGAGGTGCAGCATAGGCTGGGCAAACAAACAGCAGGTGGGCCAGAGACTCCAAATGGGCATGACAAGTAGGACAGGATTCGTCGCCTAGGTTACCCCATCTTGCTGTGAACGACCTTACTGGCAATGAGCCTACCCTGAATTGGAAGTATAACTTCCGATCATGTGGCTTGGTTATGATATCCCAGTACAGTTCCAGCTTTGGGGATGGCTTTACATCAAGGAAACGTCCCGTAAGTGAGTAAGAGTCACTATTCCTGTGAATGTTATGGGTCACCCAATCCCAGTACCTTTCTTTTAAAGTCGCTTTGGGGGGAACGGGGTACTCGCTGGGTTCTCCCAAAGTGTTGCCATACCAATACATATTAAGGTGACTCTAACCTCCTGCAGCCATTTTATTGTGTTATAACAGTCTGCTCTGATTAGATCCTTGAGGCCTGCAGCATAGAATGCCAGTTCAGGTGTTGACCAGATTCTCCACCAATATAGTAGTGGATGCAGTCTAGCAATATCGGCCAGAGCCTTCCTACCTAGGTCATGGAGCAATGGGCATACTGGCGTGCTTTGCGGGAGGTTGATAATCCTACGCAAGAACCTGTTTTCTGCTGCAGATAATTTAGACAGATTCTCAAACCCCCAAAGTTCCGCCCCGTATAAGGCGGAGTTAACGACTTTCATGTTATATATTTGCAGGACGGGGCTAACTGATTTGGTAAGGGATGTATTGAACTCAGTTTGCAGGGTTCCAGCCAGCTGCCGGTGCTTCAACGAGGCCATCTCAAGCTGCCGGTTCCACCTCATGTCTCTCTGCATGATGACCCCAAATATGTAAAGTCGGTTACCTGTTCTAAAGGCCGCTTATTTAGTACTATGCCTCCTCTAAATGTTCTGTGGGGGTTAAAAGACATTAATTTCGTTTTTGACACGTTAATTTCCAGGCCCCGTAGATGACAGAACTCTTCAAAGAGTAACAGAGCTCGTTGGAGGCCACTCAGTGTTTTTGCGATAATTAACGTGTCATCCGCGAACATTAAAATGGGAATTCTGACACCAGCTAGAACTGGGGCATCAGTAGGCGTAGACTCCAGGAATTTTCCAATCCCGTTGATGAACAGAGAAAATAGTGTGGGTGCCATTACGCAACCTTGGCGCACACCTTTCTCTATGGGAAACGGATTTGTGACATTACCCTGCAAGCCCCACCGAATTTGGGCGTAGTTACCCTCATGAAGTCTGGCAATGAGGGATAACAATTCGGGTGGCATCCCCATCTCTTGCAGTACTACCCATAATTTGCCACGGGAGACGAGGTCGAAAGCTGACTTAAGATCCACAAAGGCAGCATACAAGCTGCCCTTGTCCAGGACCACCGTCTTCCAATATAGCAAAATGAAACGAAATACCTGATCGATTGTACTGGTACATGCTCGAAATCCAGCCTGAAGTGGAGATAAGATGCCCTGCTCGTCAATCCAATCTTGGAACTTATTTAGGACTAGCCGTCCCATAATCTTTTGGAGGGAGTCTATTAGGCTAATTGGCCTATAGTTTCCATGGTGAGATTTATCCCCTTTTTTAAAGACGGGGATTATCTCTGCCCCTTTCCAAGAATCTGGGCCTGGAGCACCCTTGGCAATTTCATTAGCCAGTAGCACAATGTACCGACACCATTTGGGCTTATCAAAAAGAAATATGTCGGCCGGAATTCCATCAGGGCCCGGTGCTTTGCCTCCCATTACGGCACCCAGCGCAAGGCTGACATCCGCCTCGTCAAAAACCGAACCATGATAGTACAAGTGTGGGGACTCCTCCATCCCACTTTCGTCTGGACTACTGGCATATTGCGGTTTAAAATGGATGACCCATTGATCCTGGCTTACATGATTTTGTGGCTGTGACGGCTGGCCACCCCTGTCCCACTTTACTATATTCCAAAATTGTTTGGAACTTTTACTTGCACATGCCCATTTAAGATCCTGCCATCTGTTCTCGTTCCATATTTTCTTGGCCTTTTCCTGGGCTCTCTTATAGAATTGCCTTGCAAATCGCACTTTACTAGGGTCCCCTTCTTTAATCGCGTCCCCTAGAGATCTGCGCGCCACTTTGCAATCGTCATTGAACCACTGGCAGGTTTTCCTTGGATGAGTGCCCCTAGCCTTACTTTGCTTAACAAAATGAGTACCTAACCGGGTAAAGAATTTGTCATGAATACCAATTACAGACTCAGAAGATACAGGATTGGTCATATATGCCTCCAACTCAGCGATTGCACCATCAATGTCTAGGGAGATATTATCTAAGAAGTCAGGTTTCTCAAGTATATTAGCCCATTTTAGTCGTCTCATGTCATTCGTGGGAATCACATCAAGAGTAAGCAATTCACTGCCTGGCTGAGTGAATTCTCTCTGCGGCAATAGATCAAAGGTTGCACCCAAGGAGTTGTGGTCGCTCTCTAACCGCTCTCTTACAACCATATCCTCACGCGCGTGCCATATCTGCAAGTTAGTCAATAGATAGTCTATGCAGCTAGCACTAAGACCATTATTAAATGTGCAGGCCCCATGTCTATCGGATGGGGACCTTCCGTTTGCCCCCCGTAGGCCTTTCTCCAGACAGACGGAATTTATTTGAATTGCCACATCCGACCATTTTTTTATGGGTACTAATTCTAGTTTTGGGATGCCCCACTGGTCATCTTCCTCCTCGGTAAGATTACATTTCTCGTAAGTAAGAGGTTCAAAAGACACATTAAAATCTCCAGCGATTATGACGTTGGAGCTCATGGAATATCGTTCCAGTAAAGAGTCGAGAGCCGCTATAACTTCAGACTTTTTCCCATTCGTCCCCCTCGCATAGACATTGTAAAAGTCAACTATCTCTTGCTGACCCCACTTCAACCTAATTATGAGGATATCCTTGCTCTGAGACTGGAGTATCTGGATATCAAAGCCAATCGCTTGGCGGACCCAGATTGATAAACCCCCTGAGGGTCGGCCTTTTCCCCCACTAGTAGCTGGGATATGGTAATTTAGGTAGCCTGTGCGGTAGAGAGGATTCACCAGCCAGGTTTCCTGAGAAAGGCAAATGTCAAAATGCTCGATGAAGGTGTACCAATCAGGAGATGAGACCTTTGCCCACAGCCCAGCTATATTCCAAGACATGACAGATATCCCAGGTGAGGTATGGAAGCATGATCTTTGTCCATTAGGAGTATCAGGTGAGTCACCGCTAGCGACCCCTGTCCCTTTCTGCAAAGGAGGTATTATCAATGCGTTCCTAGGCGTCGGATCGAGGGTGATGAGCGCTGGCTGGCTGGGGGAGAGAATATGGGGGAGGTGGTTCTCTACAAGATGAAGAAGCAACATAGGGTCCCGGGTGGTTTTGGGACTTGCTCAGCAGTCAATCATTAACCTTCAATGAAGAGGATCCCGCTAAACGAGGGGGTGGCTGCCCGAATGGACGCCCATTAGGGTTACCAGGTAGAGAACGCCTGAACTGGATAGAAGAGTTATCTGGGGGGCACGTGCGGAATTCCAGGGCAAGGAGATTTTCCGCGAGGTCAGGCCCCTTTAACGTGAGCTCAATACAATCTAGTGGATGGGCTCGGGAGGTGAGTCTATGTGCTCTATTGATACCTTCTCGAATAACTGAACGGCATCCCCTAACATATCGAATCCAATGGATAACTTTGTTAGTCAGGGAATCTACACTTTCATTGCCGTTTCTAACATCGTATTTAGGTACATTAACCATATAGATTTTAGGAGCTTGGGACAAGTTGGGGCTGGACAAGTCAGCCGGTTGCTGTTGTGAGCTATGTAAAGAATTTCCTGTCCTGGGTAAGGGAGAGGGTCTAATGCATGTACGATGTGCCTGTACTGGTGCTGGGTTTAGACTCAACTCGTTTGGACGCTTTGTCCATGCAGGGGCTGTTGCTTCCTTGTGAAATATGATAGATGGAAAAGACCGGATAGAGGCCTTGTTGGAGAAGTCCTTGTCTACGGTACCTATCTCACGTACAGGGTGATTTGTCTGGCTAGATTGAGGTGGCTGTCTTGGCTTGGGATTTAGGTTCTCAGGGTGAAGAGGATCCTTTTGTAGTAAAAGCTTGACCATAGACGTTAGGCCCTCAATCATTGTTCGCATGGTCTCCACTTCTAGTCTAAGAGTGTTAATAAGACGATATGTTTCTTGGGGTTCAGTGATGGAACTTGTTCCTAACTGTATGTTAGGGGCTTGAGGGAGCCGAGGGGGCGGAGAAGGTGGGGAGTGCAGCGACATATCCACCCTATCGCCCTCAGGCGTATCTGCTAAAAGTGAGAACCTATTAGAACAGGTGATATCCGTTCCCAACAGTAGGAAGTTGTTACGTGGGGACTTATTGGCAACCTGACAACCCCCCCCCACCCCATATCTGGTTTTCCGTCCTTTTGGGGTGCGGGGCCTCCTGTTCTACCTGGCTTGTGAAACATGGCTGGAATAGTTGTCTGACGGCCCGGGCTAGGGTTGGAGAGTTGAGTGGGGCATTGGGGAGATTCAGTACTATCAGACTGCGTAGATGTATTGCCCTCTAGTATGCCCTCACATTCACTTATGAGTGTGTCTATCCTATCTAAAACACAGTTGCTGCCTGGATGTTTCTGTGTCTTCCTGGCCTTTTTCCCCTTATTGTCCCTCCCAGTGCCTTCCCCACCTCCCCCCCCCTCCACTTCCCTCCATGGTTTTTCTTTTTCCCATTCTTAAGACATTCGAGTCATTAACAGCTAAAAACCATCCAGACTTTCCAGGTATATAGAGAAGCTCAGTGCTAATATTAAGCTAATTACCCTCTTACATAAACGTAGCATGATTTGAAACAATAAGTGCGGTGTCTGGAGTCCCGAATTTACAGGGGAACAACAGGATTGAACAGTACCTGGTCAATATCACAGTAGGCAGAGTGTGGCCGAATTAGGTTGTCGCGCGGTCCATAGTCTGTAAGCCAAATGAAAGGGGGTGGCCCTGCCCTGCCTCTTCCTGGCAATAACGGGCAAGGATGGGCCCGCCTTGGCCCGGGCGCAGCCCGCGCGTGTCCCACGCCGCGACGCAACTGTGGCGCTTAAAAGCGCGTCTGCAAGCCCCTCCCTCCTGGGAGAAGCAGGGCTCTGTGGGAGATGGAGTCCCCAGTCAGCGGCAGTGGCGGCAAGGTCCGTGAGCGCGTCCCGTTCCGCGAAGCAACTGTGGCACTTAAAAGCGCGTCTGCAAGCCCCTCCCTCCTGGGAGAAGCAGGGCTCTGTGGGAGATGGAGTCCCCAGTCAGCTGCAGTGGCGGCAAGGTCCGTGAGCGCGTCCCACGCCGCGAAGCCACTGTGGCGCTTAAAAGCGCGTCTGCAAGCCCCTCCCTCCTGGGAGAAGCAGGGCTCTGTGGGAGATGGAGTCCCCAGTCAGCGGCAGTGGTGGCAAGGTCCGTGAGCGCATCCCCCGGTGATTTCCTGTGCTCGACACCAGCACTTAATTGTCAGCACCGGCTCTAGTGACAGTCCACCACATGGTGGCGCTGTCTTCTTAATTTTGAGATGAGCACAACTGTGTTTATTAAGTCACTATATATTGAAAATTCAGAATCCCATCCTCTCATGCCATTATTATAGCATTGTTTGGCATGAAATAGCCTGAATTGTCACACGTGTAGGAGTGCGATGGTTAGGTGTTATGTTGGTACTGTCATTGGCAGGGTATGGGTGGTGCAGGCTGCAGTGACCATGAAGGGCCCTGGCACTTAATTTTTTACAAATTAAGCACTGCTCACCGGGCTTTATCCAATAAAATTTTTGTTCTCACAATATGAAGCACAAGCAAGTCCAATGTAAGTAGACCACTTTGACTCTGGTCAGTGAGCACCCTAGAATCTCAAAGGTCCCCTTGATTCCAGCAGCGGTACAGGACCATATAATTAGTAGTAAAGTGCTATACCAGTGTATGTAACATATGAAGTAGTGTGAAGCATTCCATGGCACTAAAGACAAACATTACTCTCTGCTACATCTCTTCCCCTTCTCTCTTCTCCTTCCAGAAGCTTCACTGCAGTGCTAGGAATGCTGCCAAAAACTGGGAGAAGCTCAAAGAACAACTACTGTCTGAGAGGGGCCTGTGGGGTGCTCCAGATATCCAGACCACCAGAAGGATGGAACTGAGCCTTCATGAAGGCCCAGCCCGGATGAGGAAGAGGATGAAACTGCGTCATTTCCCAGCAAGCGCCTCTCCCACAAAGCCAGAGGTATTTATTGCCGTGCACCTCTCATCTTTTAAGTTATCCAGACCGTGAATGTTGAGATAGACAGAATACGCTTAAGAAACAATGCATTGCCTGGTAAGGAGGGACTAAAAAGCCAATTAACGAATTAGAAGCCAGCATTTAAAATGGACAATGACACAAGCCAATGAAAAATATCGGCAGAGAGTGGGCGGATCTTCCACTCCATACTCGAATACAGCATGCCTCGCAGAGCAGCGCATGCGCTGCCCAGGCTCGACCTAAAAAATGTGGGAGTGAGTATAACTTTGATGGGATTTGCATCAGCTTCGGTCAGTCTAATGGACCACTGACTACCACAGGACCACTGCTAGATATTACATATCCTGTCACAGGTTTCATAAAACAATTTAGAATCAGACATGTGTATTTTCAAAATGGAGCCCATATTTTGTAACTTCTTCTTTCCTTTCTTATAATACTACCCAGAACTTGAGAAAGGGATTGTATTTACATGTTTGCAACAGCAACAATTGCAACCAGCTGCTCTCCCTGCAGAAATACCTCCATATTTTACAAAGTGAGCTCTCACAGCAAGCAATCCAATCCCTCTCTAGAGGGGTTGCTTAAGGCGATTACCTCTCTAAGACGTGTTTATAAATATTGGACCAAGTGGTGCATTTTACAACACATTTTACCAATATACTGGTCTTGAGAACATGATTTTAGAACCAATTTAGAGACTCACAGAATATTATACCTCAAGGTATCCCTGAATACACAAGATCATCTTTGTGCAGCAGTAAATGTATTATTACTTCATTACACCATTCTATGTTTGTTGAAACACTGGATGCCCAGTAGACAAATATTTTTGTTTAGAAAAATCAGTATCACACGGGGAGCATAATCATCATCAGCCTGCCACTATTAGAGAAAAAACACCAATTTTAAAATGTGACAGGATATCTTATATCTAGCAGTGGTCCTATGGCAGTCAGCGGTCCATTAGACTGACCGAGGCTGATGCAAATCCCATCAGAGTTATGCTCCCTCCCGCCTTTTTTTTGATTGGCTCCTTGTTAAGTTATTGGGCTCATGAGCTCTGGGATGCAACTTCTCCCTGGGGGTGGAGGGAGTACAGAAACCTTAGTAGACTGTGAGTAGCATTGTCAGCACCCCCAAATTTAAGTTGTTACTCTCTACTGAAAAAGGACAAATATTCTGAAACATTTGATAGACAGCACTGGCTGTGCCAACAATGGTGATTGCTAAGACTTTCAGCTAAAGTGAGTGTTATCATTCACTGCATTTACCACAATACACTTGGGTGAATTGTGTGCTGGTATGCCAGGCAGTGACTCCCTCACACCCTTTTTTAACTGTTACCCTCAGAGACCAAGCAAACAAAAATCCTGCCTACTTTATTTAATGCAAAAGACAAACAAATGATGGGCGGAATGCAGAACAAATCAAAACATTCACCCCCAGTCTAGAGACCTGGGTTAAATCCATCATTCTTTTGCTCACCATGCCACCCCAGTTTAGACCTGGCCATATGCAAATCAGTCTTGACCCTGTGCCTCATGGGAACAGTCCAGTCCGAACTGCCAAGCCAGGTCCTCCCTGGACCGGAAACAAGCATCCTAGGACCGGTTTCGGGGTTTCACCCCTCATCAGCCAGGATAGCTTGAATCCAGTGGCACAGTGAAACCAGGACCCACGTCTGGGCATACCCGGCGCACTTAGGGCGAGGAAGCAAAAGACAAACAATTGATGGACGGAATGCAGAACAAATCAAAGCATTCACCCCCAGTCTAGAGACCTGGGTTAAATCCATCATTTTTTTGCTCACCATGCCACCTCAGTTTAGACCTGGCCATATGCAAATCAGTCTTGACCCTGTGCCTCATGGAAACAGTCCAGCCCGAACTGCCAAGCCAGGTCCTCCCTGGACCGGAAACAAGCATCCTAGGACCGGTTTCGGGGTTTCACCCCTCATCAGCCAGGATAGCTTGAATCCAGTGGCACAATTGTGTGTATTTTGCTTTCCCACCCTAAGTGCGCCGGGTATGCCCAGACGTGGGTCCCGGGCTCACTGTGCCACTGGATTCAAGCTATCCTGGCTGATGAGGGGTGAAACCCCGAAACCGGTTCTAGGATGCTTGTTTCCGGTCCAGGGAGGACCTGGCTTGGCAGTTCGGTCTGGACTGTTTCCATGAGGCACAAGGGCAAGACTGATTTGCATATGGCAAGGTCTAAACTGGGGTGGCATGGTGAGCAAAAGAATGATGGATTTAACCCATATCTCTTGACTGGGGGTGAATGTTTTGATTTGTTCTGCATTCCGTCCATCAATTGTGTGTCTTTTACTTTATTTAATGGGCGGAGTGTCTCGCCATACCTAGATAAGCTACACAGTCATAGTGTAGCCAAAATATATTGGTAAAAATGAATACACAAAAGCAAAACATCAAATCAAGCAACTGAAGCTTATACATTTGCCATAACTAATATTTTTCATTTTATTAGTATTTTTTCTAACAAATTCTAGATAAAAGATATAGATTAAAGACAATACAAACAAATCAAGAAATATCTAAATAATCATAATCAAATGTTTTTACATCATATAGCTCTTGTATATACAATGTATCTTCTCCTCTGGCCTAAGCATACCAAACTAAATTCACATTCATTCCACATTCATTCCTCATCTAAAAAAGAGTCACGAGCAACATACTCAAAAACAATGCAAGATGCCACATAATGTAAGATCAAAACAGGATAGAACGGATTAAATCTCTTCTTACAGATGCCTATATATCCTTATTTCTTTCTATATATAGATGCCTCAATAGACACAATACACATTCAGGGTATACAATATCCTAGGCTGAATGAAATAGTCCTTGCGTCCTGCTAAGAGACCATGCACCTCAGAATGCGATCATCTTATGGTAGGGTGCTCTTATCAAAGGCTTGGATTTGGCCTCTATAAATGCTTTTAGAAATAACCAGGTGATGATAATGTTTGCATGGTGACTGCTAGTTGCCAGGAGAATGCTCTCCCTTTTCTTGCCTTGTCCCCGTGCTCACGATCAGCAGCCATTGACCTAGCTTTGGGCATTTGTACGTGACAAAGGTATGGACTGCCTTGCAAACAGCAACCTGGGCTTTTTAAGAACTAGTTGCTTCTGTCTTGGAGGCTGCAGGCTTCTCTGGCTGCCCGTCAGCTTTTGGCACAGCCTCCAGGAGCCATCCCTCTTGGGTGACACTTGTTGTCTGGCCTATTAATAATTTAATCTGGAGGGCGGGTTCATTGGTTTCAATTTAATTGAGGAAGGCTACCAACCAAGAAATAATATCTGGACCCTGGGGATCTCTCAAGGCTTGTATGCAAATAATCTTTTCTCAATCAAAAATCTGGCATTTGTGTAACACAAGCAGAGGTTTCTGCTCTCTTAACCAGCGGCCTCTATGACCACTTCCGTAGTGTCCGGTTAGTTCTGTAAAACCATATGTATGTTTACATATCTGAGAAAGCTTTCTTTGTCTCTATACATAAAATGTTGGTGTGACCGCTTCGTGTAGAGGTATCCTGTACTGTCCATTCATACTTATATGTTCTTTCAGGTACAACAACTGATTGGAAAGGGTGTGCTCTCAGACTGTACGGGGCAGCAAGGTAAGGCTTGATTGACGTCTCGGATATGGGAGAAGATGACACATGACAGAGGGGTGTGTGCAGACACTTTAAAACAAGTAACCTCAACTTATGTTTTAGTAGCCGTTGCGAAAATTAGTGGCTTTCCCAGGAATTAGAATTGTTGGAATGCCAGAGAGTTAAACTGGAGAAATGATATATGAAACTGAACTCGCCTCTGGACAGTGTTGAGAGTTTACTGAACTTGCAGCTGATGTGCAAAATACATTTATGCCATTATTACGAGTCAGTTGGTGTTATACCTTACAGCCTTATGGTGGTCTTCTCCCCAACTTTTTACCTTCCTCCTCCAAATTTTTGACCTCGTTTTTGGCTGGTACTAGAACTCTGCGCATTTTACCACTGGTAACTAGTGCTAAAGTGCTTGTGCTCTCTCCCTTAAACATGGTAATATTTGGCTCATCCCCAGTTGGCACATTTAAGTTACTTATAAGTCCCTAGTAAAGTGGTAATACCTGTACCCAGGGCCTGTAAAGTAAATGCTATTAGTTGGCCAGAAGCACTGATTGTGCCACCCATGTAAGTAGCCCTTATCCATGTCTCAGGTCTGCCACTGCAGAGCCTGTGTGTGAAGTTTACACTGCCATGTCGACCAGGCAAAATAAATCTTATGCCAGGCCCAAACCTTCCTTTTTTATGCATTAACGTCACCCCTAAGGTAGGCCCTGGACAACCCAGAGGACAGGGTGCAATGTATTTAAAAGGCAGGACATGCACTTTTAAGTTTTACATGCGCTGGTAGTGAAAAGCTCTCAAATTCGTTTTTCACTACTACAAGGCCTATCTCTCCCATAGGATAACATTGGGTTTACCTTATTACATTATATAAGTGTAATTTCCAATTGGAAAGAGATAAACCATACACGTCTGGTGTCTCTAGAATCACAATGTAAAATCCAAACTTCTTGTGACATCGGATTTTAAATTGCAATTCTGAAACTGCCACTTTTAGAAAATTCAAATTTTCTTGCTTTAGCCATTTGGTGCCTGTAGCCTGTCTCTGATCACATGACTGGATGTTGTTGGGCTTTGTATAGTCCTCCTACACAGCCACACACAGCAGGACCTTAGGCATGTCTCAATGGGCCATCTCTGGCAGGATGGAAGTGCGGAGCTGGGCACAGCCTCACTTACAACTGAATAGGCTGTATTATGTCCACACAAAGGGCTGCATTCCCCCCCACCGCTGTAGTGAGTCTGGAGTCAGGGCAGGAAGGGAAGACATCTGTGTACTTAAAGGCATGTCTTTGAAGTCTCCCTAACTTCAAAGGCACCACCAGGTATATGTACTGGACATCAGACACCATCACTTCAGAACACTTCTGGACCTGTGGATACTTTGCCAGGAAGGATTGATGTGCTGCTGAAGGACTGCCTCACTGCTGGACTGCACTCTGCTGGACTCCTGCTTTCCTGTGCTAATCTGCTTCCTACTGCCCTCTTGTCTGGGTGAGAAGGACTGTACCTGCATCTCTTGAGCCCAGAGCCCAGAGTGACTCCAAGGGCTGGCTGGCTGGCCTTTTTATCTGAAGCTTCAAGGACATAACAGGCTTTCAATCCCTGCACCTAGACTCTGCCATGTGTGAGTCTACCCTGTCAAGTGGTTCCACCCCAGTCCTGAACCCTTGGAAGTGGGCCTAAAGTGCTTGCCAGTGGAACCAACGCATCTTCTTTGCTGAGCAACGCATCCTCGAGCAGAACCAACACATCTCCTCAGCTGAGCAGTGCATCCAAGAGCAGAACTGATTAATCACTTTATGGATTCAACACATCGTAAAAGAATTGCATCGCTGCCACCTCCCACATCTTGGGATCGACGCATCACCTTCAGAAGCACCTCTGCGCAACGCTTTTTCCCGACACAAGCATCTCGCATCCCTCGCAGATGGCAGCCTCTATGATGAAACTCTGCATCGCAGCTTGACCACTCATCGGAACAAACACATTGCCTCGGCTGTGCCTGGCATCCTTGGCACCAGACTTTGCATTGCAAGCCCCATCAACAGGATCCTCAACATCAATGCAACAGTAACACGCACCGCAGCCTCGCTGCATCTCAGAACCGATGCATCGCCTCGGCTGCGCAACGCATCTTCGACGCAGATCCACGCAGTGCTCCGCAACCAGGATTTAAGGTACCCTGTTCACTGAGCCTAACTGGGTCCCTGTAGCCAGCCCGTGGCCTATCGAGGTCGGACTGAACTTGTGACTTTTTTCCGGTCCGGCATGACCAAATATCCTCCAATAGTGCTTTGTGCTTTTTGTCTCTATTTCTCACTGTAAACTTTAAAATTCAATTACTCCAGTTCTACTATTTGAATTATTGTCGTTTTGGTCTTGTTTCATTTGTTAAAGTCAGATCTGTTTTTCTAAATTAGTGTGTAATCATTTTGTGTTGTGCTTTCACTGTTTTACTGTTTGAAGTGTTGCACAAATACTATACAGACTGCCTTTTAAGTTAAGCCTGACTGCTCTGTGCCAACCTACCAGAGGGTGAGCACAGGTTAATTTAGGGTTTGCCTGCTCCTTACCGTGATTAGAATTGTGGTTCTCGCTTGATCAGGGCTCACACCGCAGTCAACCAACAACCCAAACTTCTAACAATTGGATTTAGGTGTCAGGATTCCATGTGTCCAGAAATATTTTTTCCGGTCAGTGTCCCTCACATAAATCTAGAGAGAAAGAGTAATTTTGCTCAGGTTGGGAATACCGTGTGGACATGATTTCAGCAGGTAAAAATTCGGCCCTTTCTTGCCTGAATTATAGACCATTTTCTGCTCCCACTTACCATCTGCTCTAAGCACCTATCCATGTTCCCTCTGTGCCATAGGAGGGTTTGGGCAGAGGCAGCCATCACTTGTGCCTGCAGCACATGCTCTATCCTCCTGCGATATACTGGCTGTATTTTTTTCCGGACTGTAAAATCGTCCATGATGGTGTGATTCCGGGAAAACCTGGATGTGGGAAAATGGGAACAGCTGTGATCACACAGAGCACTATGTCCCCAAAGATACCACTCAGTCTGACTCATAATCAGGGCCCAAATGGTGATTATACTCGCCTCCTTGTCAGCACATCTATTGAATGCTCATTTATTTCTAATTTTGCATTGTACAATATCAACACATTATTATAGAACTTCTGCCTCACGAGATACCTGTAACAACGTGTTTAGGCTCTCCTCTGTGGAGAACGCGAATGCTTGCATACCTCACAGTATCTCTTAGAGTCCATCATAGGATCCACTGAACATACAAAGCCCACCCTCTCCCTAGGATTGCACTCACCAGGCTCCTCTCTTATGCAATTTCTGAGATCCTTCTCGGGTTTAGGTACTCATGCCAAAGGATGAACATAATCCATCTTGTAGTATTCCTTTGTGGTCTAAGCAAACCAATGAAGCAAGGCCAACAGAGTCATTACCTGTTCTAGCATGTGTGTGACAGATGGTTATTTTGTTCTTCAATGTTGTCCATCACCAGGAAATGTTCTGGTGTCCTTTCTGCAGGATCACTAAACATAGTTTGTATATTTTGGGATTTCGAGACACTTCTCTGAGTCTGATACGCTCTTAGAGATGACCAATCTGTCCATGTACGAAGAGCATTCTAATCCCTCTCATCCTCAAGATCAACAATGGTTCATTCCATCCCTGTCACAAGCTGGCGGAAGGGCAGTCATTCCACTTTACTTCTTATCGGGAACCAGACTGAGGACACCCACTGTTCGTGTCCTTGTTGCCTTGCTCAAAGAATTGAGACTAAATCAAACCTCTGCAAACATTCGCTTCCACAGTGCATTATTAGGACTTTGCTCCTTTGCCATGGTAAAAACACGGCTATCAAAACACAGTCAAAGTAAGTCCCAAGTCCTAAGAACATGCTTGTGCTGAAGACACCAATGCCAAAAGATGGCAACTCCAACACACACAGATTACAGATGGGAAAAGAGATGAAATATCCACCAGACACTTACCAGACCATCTTGGCCTAGTGGAAATATGTGGAAAAACGAGCCTGTCTCTGGTACTCTACACAAACAATAATGTAGTGCCTAATTTAGAGTTTGATGGACAGAGTACTCCGTCTCAAACATTACGGAATCCCCTGTCCTCCTGCTAAGTTTTGAGTCAGACAGAGCCTCCGTTTTCTGATGGTGGTGCCTCCCAGGTTCTGTTTTCTGAAAATTTACTTTGACAGCTAGGCAGTATAGGGGCCATTGGAGGAAGGGCATCAAACCGCCCGCCCAGTATACATCGGAGGTCTTGATATCCTTCTGTTTCTATTCATGACCACCAGGTCAGATCTAGCAGTCTCGAACAGAAATAACTAATAACCCACCGCCCCCATATGTGCCTTCACAGGAGCCACTGTGGTGCTGGCTGCTTTGAGGGTATGCGGTGATCTCTAGATATGGTGGGAGGGAGTATTGTCAAAGTGATGGAGGGAATGATCTCCGCCACCCTGGCGAACGGTGGCCCACTCACCTTACCCTAGAACAGGCCCAAAGTCTTGGACATATTTTCACTTAAGATAATTTCCAGCCAACGCACAGTGAAACCGTAGTAATTTCCATAACACATAGTGACGTATCATGTTTCTACTAAAAAGAAAGGCAGATCCATTTGAGTGAGCCAAATATAGTCTTTTCACACACATGCTATTTGTTATTTTTGTCTTGTCATATTGTTTGAGTATTTCTGTGTGTCTGTCTGATGGTTGTTTCATTCATCGACATGTAATGCTGGTATTGCATCTAGTTGGTTTTAGATTTGTAGCACTTTACGATATTGCATTGGTTGGTTAATAGCCTGTGACCCTGCCTGATGTATTTGGCTAGTTGCTGTCATGTGGTGTCATATGATGTAGTATGTGGTTGGTGGTTGTACTGTGGTTCTGTGTTATGTTTATCTGATTATGTGCTATCAAGTAGCATTGGAAGGTGCACATTGATGGGCGAAGTCATTTAAGTTGTCATATTTGCTTGACTGAAGTTGTATGGTGCTGAGTCTCATTGTATCTAGTTGACTCATGTCCCATGTTTGTGTGTGAGGATGTATGTTGTTATTTGATGTTCCATGTTGCTGTACAATATTGCCTGGATTGTTGGTGTTGTGCTGTAATGTATGATATTGTCTGTGGTTGTTTGATACCCAGCAGTCTTATATGATGTCATATCTGGTTGCTTTATGTCATGTATGGCCTAATTAATTTGTATGCGATTGGCTCTTGTTGTTAGTTCTGCATGATATTTTATCAAGATGCTTGACAACCTATTGACCTGTATCCATTAATAACTGGCTTCTTAATGCTCTTTGGGCTGTTTCAAATTGTCTAGTTTTGTTGTCCTATGTTTCTTTATAATACTGTATATCTTTGTTGATGTCCTGTTGTCTGATATTGTATCTGAGGTGATATCTGATTGGTTGATGTCCTGTGTGTCTGTATAATGAATTTTAGTTGGTTGTCGTTTGTGGTTTCTTGATGCCCTGTGGTATTGTGTGGTGCTCCACTTGGTGTGCTGATGTCCTGTTTCTCAGCTCGATGCTATCTTGTGTCCTGTGAGGTTGACTAACGTAGTGTCTTGTTCGTTGATTCTGTGTAGTACTGTGTGATGCTGTATGTGACCCTAGGATTTTAATTGATTTAAAATGAAATTGAATTGATGTGCCCAGGTGCTGTTTGATGACGCATGTGGCGATATAGATTCCCATGCTCCTAAATTAAGTTCAGTTCAGGTAACACCCCATTGTGCATCACAACGTTGTATGTGGCTGTGCTGAATGATGCTACAAACAGCTGTCTCCTATAGGTATCTGCTATATTTGATTTTCTGCTGTCCTTTTAGGCGGTATGATATATGTTAATGACTGATAACCTGCGGCGCTGTATCTTGTTGCATCCACTTGTGTGATGCTTGCGGCACAATTCAAATGTTTTTATTGTATGGGACTTAATCCTGCTATATGTGGTTGCTCCGTTGTATTGTTTCATTTTTGTGTGTTATAATTGCTCTTGGACTGGCAGTCGGTTTTTTGATGCTCTATGACTGTGAAAAGGGATTTGTTTATTACCCAAGTGCATGGCATTTAGCTGTGTCGCCTGGTGTCATATGCTGCTCTGACACGGTATAATGGCGTATATGGCTTTAAGTAACCCCAGCCTCCCATATTATACGAGGCTTTAAGGCGACCTGAACATCTCTGTAACAAAGAATGATTTTTTGGGGGACCTTATATTTTCCTAACCCCTCTGATGTACTATGTGGTGTGATTTGGGACATTGTATTGCCTAGTGCTTCTCTACGGCAACATATAGTGCTGAGAAGTGCTTTATGACGCCCCTACTGTACTGTAGCATTGTTGAATATTGCACGTGCCTTTAGATTGCCATGTTCCACTCTCTGGCATTGCATGATGTTGAATGGGGCTTTATATGCCCCCTTAGCCCTATTTTTGACCACTTTCCTTTCTGTGCCCTATATGATATTGCCCTACTACTACTGCTATTACTGTTGCTACTACCTCTACTACAATTACTACTGGTGAATATATTTTCAAGCTCGCAGTACCAAAAAGGTCTTGAGGTGCTGACTAAAAGGAAATGGTTTCTTGGAGCGGTGTGTGCGGGTCTGTGCAGTTCTGAGCTCCTTTTTGCCTCTGTGTGTCATTCTGTGTGACCTCATGTATCTCTGCACCTATCTGTTTGCGGGCTTCTGTAGCTCTTTGCCCTTCTTCTTCCCTGTTTGCTGTTGCAAGTGCCTTTATGTTACACCTACAGACCTCTGCTGCATCGTACAATGTCATACTCAGCTCTTATACGCCATGCACTTTTGTGGCACCTTTTGGTGTTCTATGTGAATTTATTTATCCCCCATCTTCTAGCGTAGAGTCTAAATGTTCATATGGCTTCTCAATGGTGCGTGCCACTGTTGCTTGTGACCGGCTCCTCTTTCCTCGTTCCAGGTTCCTCCCGAACCCACGCTCTGGATGTGGAGGTCGGTGATGCGAGAAGGGATGAAGGCCAGCTGACATTCTTCCCTGCTCTGCACGATGGACTGAAATCCGAACAGCTCTTCCACCAGTGTTTGGAAAGGGAAATCCTCTTGCAGGAGTTGGCAGAGAACGAAAAGGTACTATTGGTATTGACTTATCCTGCTGAGGAGAGAAGAGATAAACAGGTCAATGATGGCGCCCAGGGCAGGGTTAGGAGGAGTCTGGAAGCTAAGCAGAGTTCCACAGTCAAGGAAATGATACATGAGCCATCCTAGCTGCTGGCAGGGGTTAGAAAATCTGAGCCTTACCTGGCACACCATCAGCTGTAGAAACAACACTGAAGGGTGACTGTCAGTTTCCAGTCAGGTGCAAGTGGTCATGGGGGTTCTCTTACCGGTTGATTTGTAGCTTAGTAAGTACTCTGTTGTTTCTTGCATTTCCTATAAATCACTTGGCCATGTGACTTTCTGGGGCTGCTTGTGAAGTCCTCTGTCTTGTCCAGCAAGGCAGGCATCAGTTGTATCCTCATGTGGCAATACAGCCATCCAAACCTCTTCGTGCCCACCTCCTAGCCCATAATGCTGCCGGTAACTAGCACAGGAGCATTCAACAGGAATCTGACAATGATTTACAATGGGAGAATCTGTTGAATTTATTGACCTCGGTCCTCAGTCCCAGTGACTGGTGTCCCTTCAACAGTGGCATCAAAAAGTGATGAAGTGAAGAGAGAGAAAAACACTACTGCTGGTGGTTCTTCAACTGAATGGGTGCACAAACTCCCCAGACTGTCCTGCAAGCCTAGCAGCCCAGGTGAGAAGACCTCCTAAGGGCAAAAGCGTTCTCGAAACGGGCAAGCTGTTGTATCATATTGAAGGTTGCCATTTTAACGCTCATTTCTCAGTCATATCCCTTTGTCTGTAAGACAAATAGGTATACCTTCATTGAGGGAGTTTGGGGCTTGTAACCATTGCACATCTCAGTCATCACTTGGCTTTTCAGCACAGCTAGCCTTTCAGTAGGTTGCAAGCTGGTTGCATGTGTGCCACTATAATGTTACTTCTTATCCAATGTAGTATGCTTGGTCGTTTGTGTAAGGCATTAATGATTAGTTGTGCAGTGCAGCCAGTGCATGGAGCTTATTTTGTTTCAAATAACAGGAGAGGCTACTCAGTGCACTGCTGCCTGTTTCCTAATATTTATATATTTGATTTATTTATTTCAATTTTTGTGTAGCCGGTCAATACCCAAGAGGATGTTAGAGTGCTTAACATAGAGTTTAAAAATGGGGTAGACATACAAATTTACTCTTACAGAATTGTAAGCAGGGGGAAAGGTACAAGCACCTGGGTACAGCTCAGCGTGTAGGACAGATGATGTTACATTTAGACATTTTGTAAGATACTCCATCTTTGTGCGTGGTTACCCCTATTTTTTGCCGACTATATTGCCGTGTTTTTTTAACTCTGCACACTAGGGCACTGCTGGCCAATCCACAGTCTATGTGCTCTGACCCCTAAGACATGGTAAAAACCTGCTAATCCCCAATTGGCATAGTTAAATTTCCAGTAAGTCCAAAGCATGTGATGGCGCAAAATACACCAATGATATGGGAAGTTTAATGTCACCCATGGGCTGCAGCACAGGTGTGCTATTCACTAGGCTGATTAGAAAAACATGACTTCAACCCTGCAGGTGTAGTCTGACTGCTGCAACTCAAAATAACCAGTTTTAGAGGAAAGGACACTACTTTTAAATATAAACTAAGTCACCCCTAAGTAGGCCTCATAGCCCACAAGGTAGGATGCCTCATATTTAAAGGGGATACATGCAACAATTTAGAGTTGGGATGTTTCTACAATGACTGATGTCCAAAAGCTGCTTCCAATATACAGAGCTAGAGCTAATGCTATGACAAAAACGAAAGTACAACTAAAATGCTATTTTTGATACTCTGGTTTGGGATAAGCTAAAGAAATTATAGCCTTTGTCTGTCTGCAGCTCCAGTAGGCTAATTACCATCAGCCTGCGAGATGCTGCCCATGCCAAAGCTTTCCTCTTAATGCAGTGTAAGAACTGCTCCCAAAGCAGACAGACACAATATCCTGGGTCTTTTGATAGAAAGACCTTGGTGCGAGGTATGTGGTTCACCCTGTCTTGGGAAGGGCATTTGGGGAGGGTTCCAGAACTTTATTAACTTGAACGGGACCATTGTGAGGCCTACTTATTCATAGTTACATGTAAGGGAGACCTGGGAAATAGATGCTCAGGCACCAGTTCAGTAGCAGGGGGGAGCTGGACCCAGAACCCGTTTGCTGTAGTTGAAGAGGAGGAAGGCGACTGCTCATTTCCTTAGACATGCCTCTAGCTGGGATACCACCCACCTCCAGAGGCAGGAGGGTTATGCTATGCTGGATTTAAAATACAATAGTCCACTGTGGGATTGTTTTCAGTAAGACAGAAAGGATGTGCTACAAAAGTGGGAAGGTTTGCCCCAGGAACTTTTTTCCTCATTGGTCAGATAGTGTCCAGGATTCACGCCAACAGACTGACTAGTGAATCCTACAAAAGTAGCACTTTGCCCCTAGGTCATCAGAACACATCTGGACCTGTGGAAGAGCAGAAGAGGTCTGGGCCTACTGTCTTTGACCTGTGTGGAGACCTGAAGTACTAGACCTGCTCTTCCTTGTTCCCAGGACTGAGAAGTGTACTTCAAGAGTCAGTTGGCTGACCACCAGTGTGGCTACTGGGACACATCAAGCTACAAGAGGAATTTGGCCCTAAGGTCCTAGTAGCTAGTAAAGTGACATAGGGGAAATGCTCCAGAAAGTTTGAAAAGTTGTGACTTAGTACATTTTGGACTTCTAGGACCTCTGGAGCTTCAATGGGAACTTGCAGCAAAGGCATCCAATTTCAAGAGGATTTCGTCAGTTACAGCTTCCAACTTGCCCTGCTGGAGATTTTATGGTTCTAGTAAAGAGGCTAAGTCTGAAGTTAGAAATCTTGAAAACAAGGCACAAAAGGTACCCTTCCTATGAGAGGACTTGGGCAGACATGAAATCTGAATTTTCCTACTCAGAGCATTTCCCACCAAAACCAACAGCTTTAGAGGTACCTCGTCCAATGGCTATCTGACTTTAAGAGGACTTTGCTGGATACAGCCTTCATCTTTCTCCCACTGGAGGATTTTTACTTCCATTTCAGAGACTGTCAGAAGGAAAAAATTTTGACTAGGACAACTTGCTTGATATATCCAACTCTGCACCACTGTGGTCAGCTTGAAGATACACGTAGGTTCAGGGCAACAACCTCAAACAGTAGATTTTGATTAGCACTTTACTTTTTCTTGGTGCTTTCTCCCCCCCAAAAAAATCATATCTCTGGTTCCTCTTATTTGATTTTAATCATTTTCTGTCATTTTTTAAATAATTTTCTCTATTTTTAGAAATTGACTGTGGGATATTTTATTGTCTTGTGTTTTGACTATTTTTTCTCAACTGTTTTGTACTTCTATATATTTTACACACTTTTCCTTGAGTTAAGCCTGCTTGCTCTGTGCCATAGCTACCAGGAGCTGGACCCAGGTTTATTTATTCAACTTGTGTGTTGAGCCTGACATGAATGTAGACTTATTACTTGGGAAGGCCACACATCCGTCACATCTTATCACCCATTTTCTTACATATTTGTATATATTTATATGTACACGTTTGTTTTTACAGAAGTCCTTAAAGCCAGCCATTTGATGTGTTTAAAAAAAGAGCTCAAAGTTTCAGGTAGTTATGGCGGGCTCTGCTTTTCAGTCCGAGAGAAGTGAAGAAGTAAGTTCAGGGGGTGGCTAACAGGTTAAAGAGTTGGTGATTTTGCAAGTGATTTTGTAAAGTGGTGAAGGATGGGTCATGTCCATTCCTTAGAGTGACTGTACTTTCAGGGGGAAACCCACGAAGGAGTAGGTTTGTGTGGATGCTTTCTTGCAACATAATGGTTCCAGCTGGAGATCGGTTGTCCTATGAAGGTGTCTTCTTCTACCTGAGTGTTTTGCTTATTTATTTATAGAGGATTTTGTAGCATTACACACAAGTTTCAATCGGTTTTAGACCACTACCAAGCAAAGAGAGTGGAAAGAGGAAAACATGAGGAAATGGGGCATCAAACATGCACTTTCATATATTACATTACATGTTTAGCAGGCAGTCTGCTGGGTTGCATAGTCTACCACCATTCCATTGTGAAATTCTTTAATGGATTCTTGGCTTGAGAAGCCAATGACTTGTGTGAAGTTTCAGTCTAGTATCAGTGCAATATTCAAGGAATGATAGAGGCAAATGTGTGTATCAGTTCTTTTGTGTTCCTTTCTGAACCATAACTCATTGTGTTGTTGTCTGAGTGTAAGGCCTGCGTTGTTCCATGCTCTAGGTTCAGACACTCCTCTGGGTTTACCTTCTGCACTGTTTTTGTTAAACTACTATGCTTTTGTAACTCAATTATGTGTCGCAGATCTCAGTGACGGAACAACTTAGTCTGGCTCTGTGCGTCATTTGCAGTACCTTGAAAGTGACTATTTATTCTTTGGGTAGCTAGTGAATGAGCCCAAAACTGGTGGTATATGGTATGATCTTTTCAGACCTAATCATCATCTCACTTCTCAGTTATAAACCTGTTAGTGTTCTTTTTTGAGTATTTGTGGGAACTGGAGCACGTGTGTGACCTTTCTTATGATCGGGAACTTAAGGTGCCTGCTATCAAGAAGCCTGTTTAGTTGCATGGTGAATGAGTCTTCTAGGTCAAAAATAACTCCCAGATCTCTCCCTTTGGTAGTTTTGTTGGCAACAGAGCTTGGTGTTGGAAAGATGCTTAATTTGGTTCATCTCAATAGAATGGTAGCTGATTTGGGCTTAACGTCCCAAAATGTAACACTTCGGTTTTTGATATTTCAAGGAAGAGACTGATCTCTGTCATATATTCTTAAAAGTGGGTGAGGCAGAGGGAGGTGTCTATGGTCTCTTGAACCACCACACCATCAAGATGTAATCTAGGTATAATTCGTGTAATTCTGGAAGGGCATCTTGTAAAGTTCCAAAATGTCAGTCCAGATGCCCAGGTACGCATTGAAAAGCCAAGCAGAAAAGGACAAATGTTACATGCTACAATAAGCTTTTTTGGAATCAAGAAATCAATGATGGAGTCCATCCAGTGTAACAGATTTGGTGCTTAGTGAAAGAAAGATGTTGTTGATCGCTTCTGAAACCAGGTTTTGGGTGTTCTATGCTTCTATAGCTCTGGTACTCAACTGTAAGTTTCAGTTACTAGGTAATCATCTACGCAGAATTGTGAAATGAGCTGGAGAGCTTCAATTTCTAAATACAATGTAAATAGTAAGTCTAGTGTGTGGTCCGCTTGTGTGTAGGTTCCCTCACTAGTAGATACAAAGCCAAACTGGACATATTGGTGATGAAGTTGTTGGTTGTTTTAATTACTGGAGCATCAGCCCAAAGAGTCAGGGTCCCCAGGATGAGGCTCTTGTTAAACATTATCAAAAGGCACAATGCCAGACTCAGGAATTATTTAAAATATTTTGATTTGTTGCTCTGTCATTGGTACATGATGCCTAGAATGAAGACGTTGTCCTCTAGCTTGCAGTTTGAAATCCAGTGCCTGAAGCTTGTGACGTTTCATAGATTTATTTCCTTGCACTCTAGTTTATTTGTAAAGTCGTGTGCCTATTATGCTGACAGATCTTTCTTGAGATACAGGCATCTGGGCACAACTAATGCCATCACGACCATGGGTTCCTGAGATACTGGGTTCCGAGCTTTCCCTGGCAGACCTTACCATTCACAAGCAGGGTGCCAGAGCTCTCAGACACCCATGGACAGACATATTCTGACCATCAACTTCCCTTGTCATATTATACTAGCCCATCAAGGCCAAGTATGATAGGGAGCCGGAAAATGTCAACAACTCACCAGTGAAGCTAATACCAAAGTCATTAATGATCCACCAAGTAACCCCGGCCAAGAAAAAGGAGGTTTGGAGGCACCATTGGAATGCTAAAAACACCTCTATCCACTCTCCATCTCCACAGACATGGACTTGAAATGTAAACAAAGTTGTAACACAAAGACGTGATCCCTTTCCAAAGTACGCTGCAAAAAAGGCACACAGACTTATGTTTTGGATACATAGAGCAGGATGGGATTCATCTGGTTTCGAACCTCATCATCTGTAAGTGCTTGGCACTGTGGGGTTTGTCTGCTTGAACTACTCAGCCTTTCTGCCGCTATGTTAAATTTTAAAGAAATACCTACGTAGCATGTTCATCTCTATTAACTGTGACAACTATTCCCTAAGCATAGACCTACAACCACCTCCTGGAGTAAGCCTTGACTAATTGACCAGAGCTACCACTGTAGAATCAAGGAAACTAAGAAAGTCTTTGGTAACCACTGCAAGAAACTGTACCCAGGAACTTCGCCCATAAGGAGAAACAACAGTAAAAAAATCTGCCCTACGACATGGAGAGAAGGCCTGACAAATGTTATATAAATGCACACACACACACGCACTCACCCATGCGCACGCACAGACACAGACAAACGTGCATAAAAATACAATTCCAGATTTTTGGGGCTAAAATATCCTGTTTAAAACGGGCTTCATTATTTAAACAATTAAGAAAAGGGTACTGGGATGTTTGGTGAAATCGAGTATGGGGAAAGCAGGGGGGACTTATGGAAGGTCAAATTGGGTAACTGGTAATGACTTCTAGTCCAAATAGTGATAGATGATGCTTTGTACAGTAGGCCATTGTTTTAAACACGCTTTCCTTTTCGCAAACGGCAGTGTTTTGCAGAATTCCCTCCCGAGGAGTCTAAGGAGGTGCTATCCTCGGTGCTGATCTACGGAAGTTTCTCAGTGGTCATTAACCCCAGTGAGTGCTGCTGGGAAATGTAGATAGGTTTGTGGCTCGGTTACCAGCCTGGGCTTCTGCTTACTATGGTGTGCAGGCAGCTGAGCCTAGTCGGGGTGGCTAGGGAGGGCTTTCTCACCCATTGGCTAGGATCATAGACCATGTAGACTGCAATCCCGTAAAAGATGCAAACAGTGAGGAGGTTTAATTACACCGTTTGGCACAGAACGTCAATGGCGGCTTCTCTGAAGGTCACAGGTCACTCTTGAGGTCTGTGAGCAGTGCTCACTGACAGATTGTGAATATTGCAGTCCTGAGCGGCCGTCTTAAGTAGTTGTCAGTAAGGGGGCTCTGCTACTCCACAAATGGATCCAGTCGATATTCTATTGTCACCAGCTGCAGAAGGTGATGGGGCAGACAGCCTGCTGAGCCCGTGCGCAGGTCTGCCCTTGATCAGACCCTCCAGCTTTTTGCGATTTTGAGAACCGCTAATTTCCTGAGGAATTACCCGTGGTGCAGGAAGGCCTCAATTTTCAATAGAAGATCTGCGAATATAGACAGCCTCGATTTTTGATCCATGTTGTAGTATCTTCCTGGCCATTTACTCTGCACACAGGAAAACGTGTTGTGCCTGTGCGTGCTTCCAATATACCTGGGGTGCAGAGAGAACAGTTTCCCTGCTCTGCACAAGTTTTACTGCTGCATTCCGGTAGACGGGATCTTTTCAGCCCGCATATAAGAGAGGAGGCTCGCGCCTCTTCACTGCTATGCAGTGGTCGAAGTGGGGAAAAAAAAGTAGAGGAACTGTGCAGTGGCGGCTGGTGAAGTTTGTGAGTGGTGAGGCTGGGCTTGGCAGGGAGAGGGGTGTTACGGCATATGTTTCGGGAGGCTAGTCGCCATAATCTGCCACTGTCCACCTGCCCTCCTGTTCACTCTTCATCAGCGCACCTAAACCAGGTGGCCAAGTCACTGTGACCCCTTTGAGTCCTAAATCAGATTGCCAACCTTTCCTGCCTTGCGCCACCAATGAGTGAGTGGGTACTGGACCCTGGATGAGGAGCAATATGACACTGCAATAATCTCTTACATACCAAGAAATTACATTTGGAAATAGCCATGACAATGCCTGGTTCACAAGTCATACAGGGAAATAAGGTAACACACCTGACTATGTATTTTACATTTGGGGCACTCTGAAAATGCAAGGCAATTGTGCTTCACTTACAGCCCTGTTTGTAAATGACCATGGCAATAGTTCTATACAAGCAGCATATTTAACTAAGAGGGAGAGTGAGAGCATGGATGACAACAATGTTCTTCATACAGGAAATCATACAAACTCACACAGTAATGGTTTACATAAATGGTAATGTGGGAACATGCATGACATACAAAACCACACCACTCGCCTACGGCGCAGTGAAGGCCCTGTAATCGAGAACTCATAGAACTGAATTGACATTAAATGTGGGCCACAAAGAAAAACATGGATTCAGTGCTCACTGACATGCACTGAAGAGGAACCTCGAGCGAAGAGCCACATAATGCTGTCATCTTGGGCTCCAGACCAGAGAATCCATAATGATTCTAGTCTCAAGGCAATAAAATATACAAACAACTCAACTCAGTGTGACAGAACACATGGAGACTCTAAGGTCATGGCTCCATTGTACACAGATATACAGAGTTTAAAGACATAAAACACATACACTCTCTGGTTGAATGAAGGTTGTAAGGTGCTTAACAAAAGGTAAAGGTAGCTTTCTTTGATAAAGCTCTTTCTTTGAATATGATTGATAGGAAGAAATACAGAACGAGCACCGAAAATACAATGAAGAAATATTGCAAATGTCCTTAATTATGCTTTATAAGGATATTGTGTTTGTGGCAACATTTACTGTGTAGACAAACAGCTTGATAGAATATTTGGAACACCTAAAGGACCTATTTCTTTTTCACAAGTACTCATTTGTACACATCAGTCCCATGGAGCTTTTCCTCTGGAGGAAACTTTGCTTGTGGGAGAATAGGCAGCTAGGCAATCGTCTGGTGCCAGGGCACTTGCTGGGTTCGGGCTCTTCACCTGTCTGGATGGTACAGCACTGCCCCATTTAAGACCACTCCCAGACACTGTGGTCCCGGGAGGGCTGGGTTGCAAACAGCACATGTAAACGAGCTCTAGTTTCCGTGGCACCGGGGCGGGAATCCTCTGATGCACCTAATCAACTCGCATGACCTCTCGGTGGATGGTAGAAGAGGTTAGAGTGCATGTGTCATCCTTCTTCAGACTGCCACAGGGGGAGCAGTGTCTCGAAGGAAGGAGAGCTGTATGGGTGTTGAACTGCATGAGACTGCACAACTCTTGCATGGTAGTCTGAACCCCATATAAAGAGGCGCAGGACGTGCCTCTCATTACCAGTGGGAATTATAACATAAACATAATTCTACCAGTGACAATTAGCATTGCACTTAACTCTCTGACTTCAGTTGTGTGTAGCATGAGAGTTTTCATTTTAGGGACAAATCAAGGTGGTGTGGGTGGGGAAATAAAGGACGTTTTAAGCCACGACTTACTGTTCATGCTACTTGTCACATTTCAAACCTTCGATCTCAGATTGCTGGACTGTCGGGTGGCAGAGTGGCTTCTGTCAGGTGCAGATCTGTGCCTGCCGCAGTGTCATCAGAGCACCACTGGACTGGCCTTACTGACGGGGCATGGAAGCCTTCCGCAATGGTCTTGGCTTGGTTCACCATCGGGCTACTGAGAGCCCAGGGCAGTTACTGTGACCCTACAGGTCCTGCTATCAGCCCGTCACCCTTGCAGTAACTCTGACTCTTCTAGTTTTTTACAGCAGGATCCATAGCAAATCCATCAGCCCATGCAGCTTGGACTCACATGCGCTCCTCAAAGCATTTAGCATACACTCTCCTCCATTGCACAATTGCAGGTCCTTACCTGGTGAACTGCCTGCCAACTCCTTCACATACAGGGTCTTGCTCACTAGCTGCCGGCACTGCAGTAAGTCATTCTTGTGTTTGACTGTGTGAACACTACAGACACACACACACTACTGCTAAAATGGCATCCAACTCCACAATGAACAAGCTTGTGCGAGAAGCAGTCTCAGACACACAACAAGTCAAGTCTGGGCAGACTCGATTTCTGGTCTTCCCACCTGCCACACCCTTTCCCAACTAGTCACAAGGTGGGTTCCCACCCACACCCTATAACGAGTTGGGGTCCCACCCCTGTAACGAGTTGGAGAAGGGTGGGGTGACAATGCTCTCTACTCCCTGATTGACATGGACTTAGCGGTACAGGGCTTGTTTTTAAAACGCCCTGGGCCAACTTTACCTCCACATCATCAGGGGGTGGAGACTGGGCCTTGATGCTAGGTGTTTGCCAAGCTGATGACCTCACAGGTCATCAGCTCAGCAAAAACCCCCCTGCCCAGGGGAGGAAGTAGTTAAAGGGCTGTCACGTGTCCGCATTTTTGTGGAGCACAGCAAGAACACTGATGTCGGTGAGTAGGACAGACAGTGCCCCCCCATTCTAGAAACTTTCATGGAAAATTGTTTTTTTATTAAAAAACATTTTAAGCATTGCTATGATTGCTTCGTTTTTCTGTGAATGTAAGGGGGCGGAGCCCTGACGCCCATGCAAAGAAACCACCGCTGGAACTGTGGGCGGAGAATCAGAGGGCAGGAATAACCTGAGGAGTGGATCAGTGGGCAGAGACAGAGGTGTGGCCAGAATGCGCAAAACATCCCAATTTTTTGTATTTGTTTGGCATTACACTGACCAGTTACATCTTATGTTATTTAATTCAACCAATGGCTACACATGATTATTTAAGGTTTAATATGAGTTATTGACATTAAAATGCATTCACAAAGTGGGGTATGTTTCCAATCACAGACTGTTCCAAATACACTTAAAAGTGGAGTCACAAGCCATTTGTCTCCGAGCCATGCAGTTTCTGTCATCAGCACTTCTCCTCCCTTTTTCCACAAGAGCAGTTCAAACATGAATGGCAAAATATCCCAGTTTGCAAATGTTTTCTATATAATTAGGACTCTGACATATTTGCCACATAATACAACATCTGCTCCATATTCTGACAATTTTAACTAATAAATTGTTTGTAGCTTAAACAGATCAAAAGTTACAAAAAATTGTGCCTTGTGTTGCTGCGGGGAACAAATAAAGGAAAGGAGGAAAGAGAGGGTGAGAACCGTTTCTTAAAGTCACGGATTACAGTAAGTGAAGAGGAGCTAGACAGAAAGAGGGGGAATAAGAGGAAAAAAGGTGGGGGGCAGCTGCCTGCAGCAGAGCAGAAGTGGACACTGTCCTTGTCTTCTCTGGGCAAGAAGGAAAAGACAAAGTCCTTTTACTTCTCTGCCTACCCCGCCCATCCGCCTGTCCCCAAACGGCCACGAACGCCGAGCCTTATCTATAGGCCTTGGCTATTTCTGCCATTGTGGTACGCTTATTTAAAATAAAAAAGTAGGGGAATGGAATCTATTGAATTAAAGAAGTAGGGGCACGCCATGCACTGCCAATCCCGCCCACTTCGACCACTGCTGCTATGACATTTACATCAGGTAAGGGGAGAATGAGCGAGGATGCCAGGCCTGCCGCTTTTTTTTCTTATCTATTACGCATGTTGGTGAAACCCACACAGAAAGACGTGTTTTTTATCTCCACACCATAGTCAGTGCACAAACACTAAACAATGGGTTACATGTATTAAGCATGTTTCCGTTTGCAAACGGCCCGATTCTGTGAATCGGACCATTTACAACCTCAAAAACGCTTTTTGTGATGTTTGTGATTAATTGCAAATTGGGTTTTGCGATTCGGCATTTGGGAGGGGTGTGGTGAAGGGGTCCCTTCCTAAAACTAAATTGAAATGGTATGTATGAATGTTTTGTGACCGAAATGCGGTTGTAAAACATTCGCAATTTACCACCAATGGAAAGTTGGTGGTAACCCATTCGCAAATGGAAAGGGGTTCAAAAATATTTGTTACGAGTAGGTAATACTCTTAAAAAATTAAAATTCAGAGTTTCATTTTTTTTGGTAAACGCATCCCGTTTTCCTTTAAGGAAAACGAGCTGCATTAAAAAAAAACGATATATTGCTTTATTTAAAACCAATCACAGACATGGTTGTCTGCTGACCCCAGCAGGCCACCATCCCTGTGATGACAGCGAATCATAGTGGGTCACAAATTGCAACCTACCTCATTAATATTCATGAGGTAGGTCTATTTGCGACCCACTACGATTCGCTAATGAAACTGAAAAGAGTTTCATGCATTTGGAATAGCGATTTCCTAATTACGATTCGTAAAAAATTGCAATTAGGAAATCGCTATTACTGACTTTTGTACATCTAGCCCTTAGTTCCAGGTGTGTGTTTGAGTTTCATCAGAGGTACGTAACTATAGATTTTAGATTTAGAAGCTCAGTTCCAGAGAAGACTGTGGTGGTTTGGGTGGGAAGAATTGATTAAGGCATCTGTGTGACCATGTAGACAGACCCTCCGTAACTCTTTGTCGGGGGATTTACCCCCTTTAGTGAATGCTCATGCATGACAAATATTTTCAGCATTAGCGTTTCCAAGCACAGATCACATTACTGGCATAGCCTGAAGGCAGTCACACTTGAAATGCAGCGATTTCAATAAATTGATGAGCATGTTAAATGTGTCTATCAAAGACGCTCATTTCCTTTGATAATGTATGTTCAACAATCATAGACACGTTCTGCCCCGTTTGTTGCTAGTATGTTTGCAGACATTAAGAATTAAAGTGGAATCTAGTGAGAACATTTAGATATAAAGGCATGTAGTTTGTTACAAAAAATATATTAGAATCAGTTTAATGTAAGTCAGCTTAAAAAAGTACTGATGCTCAAAATGTACATAAAAAAGTGAGATTTGATGTTTTCAATAATGATCTTTAGTGTACAAAAAATGGACATACATATCTCTTTCTGCTCACCACTGTTTGCTTCAGAAAAACAGATCATAAGAATGAAAAGCGAGTTTTCGTTATCCATGCGTTGTTTTAACTGCAGCTGCAATTATGGCCTGTCTTTCACCATGGCTGCTGTCTTAAGTCCCAAGTGGCCTGTAATATGGAAATTAGAGATGGGTTTTTATATGATGATTGCAGGCTCCCATGTTTTATAGTTTAGTATTACGATGAGCCTACAGAAAGGGGCAGATTAAATCATAAATAAAAGTCTCTAATGCTGGAAGTCCATAGTCCCGCGAGGCAGCCCACCCGCGGGTCCACTCTTCGTACACCTATGCGTAGAAAGAGCATATGAAGAATAAGGTGGGTGGTCTGATCACCCAAAGGTGGATGTGTCTCTGGTCCACTAACTCCTGGCTTCCAAAACTAACTCTTGCTATGCCAGCAGGGTCCCTAAACCTCAGTTTTGGTTCAGACATTCCTTGAGTAGCTGGAAAAGAAGTACAATTGTCTATCACTACAACAGCCACTCCGATGAGTGGCTTTTATTTACATTCTCCTGTTTTGTAGACAATTTGAAATAGTACTATGTACATACAAATAACATGTTGTGTTATTTTAATTGACGTTTTCTCATTGTGTATTTTCTGAATAAGCATGTGTATTAAGGCCTATGATCCTATGAGTTATGGTCACTGCTCTCCTAGCGCATAGACGGGAGTTTGACATGGTTCGAGATCAATGAATCTCCCAGGTTGCATGCTCGGAGAGAGAACTAAAAGGGAGGTGTAACACCTACCTGGGTAGAAACATGTTATGCTAGCTTTACCCAACACGATTCCTTTTATCGCTCGTCTTCTAGATAGTTCATTCCATCATCCTCTCACCGTTGTCTTTCTCTCTTCCTCAGATCTCGTTGAAGTTGGCAGTAGCACTTGTTGAAGGACACACAGTATCGGAAGGAGTGCTGCTTTTTGGCAAAGAACATTTCTACATCTGCCAACATTTCACCCTCTCAATACTCGGTGATGTGTACTGCACCAAGCACTGTATCTCCAGGTAAGATCTCTCTCCCCCACCACTGCCTCTAGCCTATGATGTCTACAGCGAACAGTGATAGATTGCAACAGTCACTACATTGGTCCACCACTGGTGAATGCATAGATAGTGTCTTCTGTCTTGTCTGGGCAGGAAGAGGATGCTCTATCAAAAATAAACCCAGATAAATTCATTCTCTAGACTTCTCTCCACTTTGCACAGGAAACAAGTGCATGACGAGGACACTATTTTGTGGTCAACCCAAACTTAAAATGAAGACTGGTTGACAGTGGTTACATCAATATATAGATCTATACTGAAAAGCAGAGAGTTAGAATAATCATAAAACAATGCAGTACATCATTAACCAGAATGTTAGAAAAGAAGTCCACAGTTATGCTGAACAAGTATTGGAAACGCCAACAGGTCTCGCCTATGCAAGAGCTTTTGGCTTTGCCAATGTGTTTTAGCCATGTGGTACACCATGTGGCTGCTGTTCAGCATGGCTAAAAGTTAGTGGGGTAGAACAGAGTGATGTGGAACGGTGATGAGTAGAGTAGAGAGGAGTAGCATAGAGTGTTATGTACTGGAGTGGCAAAGAGTGAGTCGTGTGGAGTGGCGTACAGTGCAGTGGCGTAGAGTAGAGTGGGCTGGTGTAGAGTGCATTGACGTAGAGTGTTGCAGAATATAGTGGCGTTAAGTGCAGTGGCGTAGAGTGCAGCGGCATAGAATTCAGTGGCATACAATGCACCGTTGTAGAATGTAGTGGCGTAGATTAGAGTGGTGCAGAGTAGAGTGGCATAGAGTAGAGTGCCATAGAGTGCAGTGATGCAGAGCAGAGTGGCATAGAGTGCAGTGGCGTTGAGGCGTACAGAGTAGAGTGGTGCAGAGTAGAGTGGCGTAGAGTATAGTGCAGTAGAGTGCAGTGGCATAGAGTACAGTGGCTTAGAGTGGAGTGCTGCAGAGTGCAGTGGCAGAGAGTAGAGTGATGCCGCGTAGAGTGGCGTAGAATGCAGTGGCATAGAGTGCACTGGCATAGAATGCAATAGTTCAGGGTAGAGTTTAGTGGCATAGAGTGCAGTGTTGCAGAGTAGCGTGTCATAGAGTGCAGTGGTGTAGAGTGCATTGGCATTGAGTGAAGTGGCATATAGTGGGCAGGATGAATTCATGAGCGGATTAGACGGCTGTTCCTGCAGAAGGACGTTGTTTGAAAACTCCCTTCGAAAGAAATCATACCTATGTGGGTAGATTCCAATCTAGCTGTTGGTACCGGAAGTGGAAACTTCTTTCTGTTTTTGAGAGAGGTGTCCTGGAACGGAAGGTTTGTACAGTTTCTACATGGAGGAGTGTCTCTGTATCTTGAGTGGTGACAGCGGGGAGTGTGTTGTGGATGGCGCTGCAGGCATTAGATATCTGTTCCTGCAGCAGGGCAGTGCTTAAGTTGCTTAAGCTGAGCTGGTGTTTGCAGGTGGAGTCTGCCCGGGTTCATTTTTGGAGACCGACACTTATTTTTCCTCATTAGACTTTGACCCAGAGCAAGATATAGAAACAAGAAAGAAGAAGGAAGAGAAAGATAGAAAAACAGTGACAGAGGGAGAAATCAAGGATGAAAAGAACCTGCAAGAGAGAAATAAAGGGGAGGGAGTGCCTGGTTGAGGAAGAAAGAGGCAGGGGGTGGCATCAAGACTTCCCTGCTTTGGTATTCAGCAATCCTGGAATTTGTCAGCTCCGGCTGTGAGCTCCTGAGAACAACTTTGAGCCCGCACTTACTGTTTTACAAGTTAAGCACTGCAGCAGTGTAGTGCCCTCCCTCATCCTATAGGGAGGGCTGTCCCGACTCCCCCTGGAACGGCCATCCATCACTGGTCCTCTCAGCTCCCATCACTGTTTTATCATCTCCGATCAATAGTTAAAACAATGTTATTGACCTGCTCTTGTTTAAAGGCCTGGGCTGGTGAGGTCACTGCTGACTGGAGGACTGATATTAATGATTCCAAACCTCTTGAGAGCCGATACTGTAATGCTGGGCTGAAGCCTGCCTTCAGCCCGTCAGAGGCCTCTGTCCGCGTGCATAGAGAAGAGACCTGGCATAGATAAGGGCCTTGTGAGTAAAAAGTTCCAAAAAAGCAAAACTTGCTGTTTATGACTTTCATGCTGAGTATCTCTTTGTTCTCCAGTGCAGGATGAGTGTTAGGCATGGAGCTGGCAGCCACGGTCCGTGCAGGTAACAGCGGTGGGGCCGCATGAGGGGGGATTTCGAGGGACGATGCCAAGGGAAAATTAAATAAATAATTAATTTTCCCTCCGCATCGTCCCTCGAAATCCCCCCCAACGCCGCCCCACCGCTGTTACCTGCACGGACCGCGGATGAGAGTTGATAGGTCTAATCTGCCACTGTGACTGGCAGCTAATAAGCTCCCTAAAAGTATGTCTTTCAGGAGTCCCTCCTGTCACCATATGTGCAGTACTGGCACATCTGAAGCCTGGTTCACCCTCACATTTTACATTACAAGCACTTCCTGCATTGCCTTTATTCTAGTCATGCACAGTGCCAGCACTTCTCAGTACAGCCCTTATTCTAGTGATGCACAGTGCCAGCACTTCTCAGCACAGCTTTTATTCTAGTGATGCACAGTGCCAGCACTTCTCAGTACAGCTTTTATTCTAGTGATGCACAGTGCCAGCACTTCTCAGTACAGCTTTTATTCTAGTCATGCACAGTGCCAGCACTTCTCAGTACAGCTTTTATTCTAGTGATGCACAGTGCCAGCACTTCTCAGTACAGCTTTTATTCTAGTGATGCACAGTGCCAGCACTTCTCAGTACAGCTTTTATTCTAGTCATGCACAGTGCCAGCACTTCTCAGTACAGCCCTTATTCTAGTGATGCACAGTGCCAGCACTTCTCAGTACAGCTTTTATTCTAGTGATGCACAGTGCCAGCACTTCTCAGTACAGCTTTTATTCTAGTCATGCACAGTGCCAGCACTTCTCAGTACAGCTTTTATTCTAGTCATGCACAGTGCCAGCACTTCACAGTACAGCTTTTATTCTAGTGATGCACAGTGCCAGCACTTCTCAGTACAGCTTTTATTCTAGTGATGCACAGTGCCAGCACTTCTCAGTACAGCCCTTATTCTAGTGATGCACACTGCTAGCACTTCTCAGTACAGCCCTTATTCTAGTGATGCACAGTGCCAGCACTTCTCAGTACAGCTTTTATTCTAGTGATGCACAGTGCCAGCACTTCTCAGTACAGCTTTTATTCTAGTGATGCACAGTGCCAGCACTTCTCAGTACAGCTTTTATTCTAGTGATGCACAGTGCCAGCACTTCTCAGTACAGCTTTTATTCTAGTGATGCACACTGCTAGCACTTCTCAGTACAGCCCTTATTCTAGTGATGCACAGTGCCAGCACTTCTCAGTACAGCTTTTATTCTAGTGATGCACAGTGCCAGCACTTCTCAGTACAGCCCTTATTCTAGTGATGCACACTGCTAGCACTTCTCAGTACAGCCCTTATTCTAGTGATGCACAGTGCCAGCACTTCTCAGTACAGCTTTTATTCTAGTGATGCACAGTGCCAGCACTTCTCAGTACAGCTTTTATTCTAGTGATGCACAGTGCCAGCACTTCTCAGTACAGCTTTTATTCTAGTGATGCACAGTGCCAGCACTTCTCAGTACAGCTTTTATTCTAGTGATGCACACTGCTAGCACTTCTCAGTACAGCCCTTATTCTAGTGATGCACAGTGCCAGCACTTCTCAGTACAGCTTTTATTCTAGTGATGCACACTGCTAGCACTTCTCAGTACAGCCCTTATTCTAGTGATGCACAGTGCCAGCACTTCTCAGTACAGCTTTTATTCTAGTGATGCACAGTGCCAGCACTTCTCAGTACAGCTTTTATTCTAGTGATGCACAGTGCCAGCACTTCTCAGTACAGCTTTTATTCTAGTGATGCACAGTGCCAGCACTTCTCAGTACAGCTTTTATTCTAGTGATGCACAGTGCCAGCACTTCTCAGTACAGCTTTTATTCTAGTCATGCACAGTGCCAGCACTTCTCAGTACAGCTTTTATTCTAGTCATGCACAGTGCCAGCACTTCTCAGTACAGCTTTTATTCTAGTGATGCACAGTGCCAGCACTTCTCAGTACAGCTTTTATTCTAGTGATGCACAGTGCCAGCACTTCTCAGTACAGCCCTTATTCTAGTGATGCACACTGCTAGCACTTCTCAGTACAGCCCTTATTCTAGTGATGCACAGTGCCAGCACTTCTCAGTACAGCTTTTATTCTAGTGATGCACAGTGCCAGCACTTCTCAGTACAGCTTTTATTCTAGTGATGCACAGTGCCAGCACTTCTCAGTACAGCTTTTATTCTAGTGATGCACAGTGCCAGCACTTCTCAGTACAGCTTTTATTCTAGTGATGCACACTGCTAGCACTTCTCAGTACAGCCCTTATTCTAGTGATGCACAGTGCCAGCACTTCTCAGTACAGCTTTTATTCTAGTGATGCACAGTGCCAGCACTTCTCAGTACAGCCCTTATTCTAGTGATGCACACTGCTAGCACTTCTCAGTACAGCCCTTATTCTAGTGATGCACAGTGCCAGCACTTCTCAGTACAGCTTTTATTCTAGTGATGCACAGTGCCAGCACTTCTCAGTACAGCTTTTATTCTAGTGATGCACACTGCTAGCACTGGTCAGGAGACAGCATTTCATTTATTTATGCAGTTTCTTCACCTTTGTGCATGGCTACCATGCTTCTAACGGGTAGTCCCTTCACTGCACACCAGGACTGTAGCACTTTTAATAGGATTGCATTGGCACTTGTCTGAGCAATGGGGCGCTTTTGATGAGGTAATTACCACACTTTTTTTTTTTTTAATAAATATTTTTATTTCGTTTTGAAAATAGAACAAAGCATCAAACGAAGCATGAATACACAGTACATAATGAATGTCACTCCACATTGGCTGTGTAGGGCAGTTATAAAAGCGAAAAGCCTATCACAATTGAATCTACAAAGGGACTTGAGCGACCTGGGCACACAAAGAAAAAGGGTCACAGTTACAATGCTCATGGTTACAAACAATAGAAACAAACAGTAGATCTGTCAAGGCTCCTCTCACGATCCTTCATGCAGCAGACTCCCACCCTCTGCTTCCCCCTCCACCTCCAGGTCGTAATATTTTATCCAGGGGGCCCATATCTTCCGGACCTTCCTAGGACAGCCCCGGGCCTTGTATGTAACTTGTTCCGCAACCATATACAAATCAAGACTTGCTCTCCATTCCTTAAGGGTAGGTATTTGCGGGCCCCCCAGTATTTGGCTATATCCCGTTTGGCTACTACCAACCCCAAGTTGGCTAATACAAGTTTGCACCGCAGGATGTCTACATCAGTCGGAATTCCCAAAAGGAGGAACATTGGCTCTAGCTCTATGTGGACTTCCAGTATGTGATTGAGCTCCCCCACAATCTTCCCCCAGTAAGCCTGGATCTCATTGCATTCCCAAAGGGAATGTATGAACGTTCCGTGTTCTGTGTGGCATCGAAGATAGTCCGGGCTCTCAGCTCTCCCTATTGTATGCAATTTGGCTCTATCAAAATAAGTGCGGTGTAGTATTTTGTATTGGATAAGACATAACCTTAATTTGATTGCCACTTCACGTGGATACATGAGAGCGGCCTCCCAAACTATATCCTCCAATACACCAGTGGTCTTTTCCCATTTTGCTCGAAGTGGACCCAGTTTATCGGGCATATTATTAAGTAATGTTTAGTAGGTGAATGAAAACACTCGACGTGTGAGGTTTCTCTTGGATGGCCGCATGAAAATGGCTAGTGACTGAGCGCGTTACACTTGACATACACTGGTCCTTGAAGGGGACAGCCATTACGGAGGCTCATAGATTGAATATTTTTCAGGTTAGCGACTGAGCGTGTTACACTTGACATACACTGGTCCTTGAAGGGGACAGCCATTACAGAAGCTCATAGATCGAATATTTTTCAGGCTCTGCGTCCTAAATAAATAATTATTCAAACTAGTGCGGACAGACCTGGGCCAACTCCCGGAGAAATTCCCCTCCCCCCTGGACTGTGTGGACCATTTTACTTGCCCTGAAGAAGCCCGCATGGGTGAAACGCGTTGGCTGCTGTGTTTTAAATACTGAATAAAAAGAATTTTCAACACCATCAATGTGAAAGAACTACTATTTCTGTCATCATAGTCATCCTTTTGCTGTGGGATTTGAACCCTATGAATATATGCTCATATATCAATGCCTCTCATCTTCTGTGTTCGTTTACAAAATGGCCTTGGCCAGGATTTCCTCTTGGAGGAGCCGACCCTCTAACGGGGTGTATTCCAGTAGTGCCTCCCCATCTAACCCCTCAGCAAGCCATGCATGTTTCAAACTGAGGTACGCATATGCCTGAGTGTCGTGAAGTTGGTTTCTGGCTTGGAGTGTGCTGAAAGCGGCCAACACACCATGTTCCAGGACATCCCCTATTTTAGAAATACCAATTAGATCCCACTGCCTAAAGCCTCTCAGCTTTCCAATCTCTTTTAGCCTGGGCCCCTCCCACAGTGGGGTTTCTCTGGTGCATTTTTGGTCCCACTTCATGTGTCGCTCTGCGCTTTTCCAAGCCTCCAGCGTCCTCTGGGTTGCTTGGAGCAATCTACTATATCCCTTGCCACCATAAATATAGTGAAGGTGGGTACGGTCTCTAAACTGTAGCCTTTCCAGCCTATAGGCCGGGTGATCTCCAGGTGCGTGGATCCACTCATTAATTACAATAAGGTGAGCAGCTCTATAGTACATCCTAATATCTGGTAGAGCCAAACCTCCATTATATGGATTCCTCTGCAGGGTTGGAAGGGCAATACGTGGAGGAGCTCCATCCCATAGGAGTAGGCGCAATTCAGTGTCAATACTTTTGAACATCGTGTTTGGAATCTTAATGTAGGTGTTTTGCAGCACATAGAGCAACTGAGGAAGCGTGACCATTTTATACATGGCGGCTCTTCCCATAATGGTTAAGGGAAGTGTCCTCCATCTCTTAACGTCCTCCTGGAAGTTTAAGAAGACCCGCCTAATGTTACGAACTAGGCTAGTTGCAACATCTGTGGTGATGTAGAGACCAAGGTAGGTAAAACCCTCCGTTGACCAGCGCAGGCAGCAAGGATATCTCTGGGGCTCCACCACCCCCCCCCCCCCCACCGGGTATAAGGTAGATTTAGTCCAATTGATTCTATATCCCGCATGACGCCCATAGTCCTCAACGATTCGTAGGATGTGAGGGAGCGTCTCCGTCGGGTTTGTCAAGTACAATAAAATGTCATCCGCATATAAAGATATGCGTTCTTCGTCTATCAATCGGGAATCGTCCACGAAACCACCCAGCCCAGGGGAGGCTCTGATGACATAGGCCAAGGGTTCCAAAATAAGGGCAAACAATAAAGGGGAAAGTGGACATCCCTGCCTAGTCCCCCTTCAGATCGGCCAGGTCCCGGAAAGAATTCCGTTGACCCTAACCCTGGCCTCAGGCTCATTGTATAACAACGCCACCCATTCTCTAAATCCCGGGCCAAATCCAAATTTCTCCAGAGTATGCCTCATAAAGGGCCAATGGATGGTGTCAAACGCTTTCTCAGCGTCCAGGGAGAGAAGTAGATGAGCCTCCTCTCGGTCCCTGACAACATCCATCCAATTGGCCGCTCGTCGTAGGTTGTAACGCGTGGTTCGTTTTGGCATGAAGCCGGACTGATCTCCATGTATCAGAGAGGTAATAACGGATAAGAGACGTGTCGCAAGGATAGTGGCCAGGATCTTAGTTTCTATATTTAATAGCGAGATGGGGCGATAGGACCCACACTCGTCCGGGGGTTTCCCCGCTTTGGGAATCACCACCACCGTTGCCAATCTGAGATCTGCCGGGAGTACCCCATCATCTTTAGAGGCCATGAACATCGTGAGTAAATGTGGGGCCAGCAGGGCACTATTTGCTTTAAAGAATTCTCCTGGGAGGCCATTAGGGCCAGGGGTTTTCCCTGCTTTCAGTCGACCAATGGCCTCTGTGACCTCCGCCAGAGTGATATCCTCATCAAGCCTATCCCTCTCCTCTGGGGCGAGGCAGGAAAGCTTGACCCCCTCAAGGTATTGGGTTATTTGTACCTCACTTGCTTGTGTCTGGGCTGCATAGAGTGTTGAGTAATATCGGGCAAAGGTCCCCACAATATCCTGGGGTGTGGTATAAATCCGGCCTTGTTCCCTGATAGACATGACCCACCTCGACTCTTGTTCCTTCCTGCCCAACCATGCCAGCCGTTTACCCGCTCAAACCCCAGTCTCATACAGTCTATGTTGGATTGCGAGCTGGTGTGCCCGTGCCTCTTTAGTGACCAGCGCCTGGTATTTCCTTTTAGTAATGTCAATTTGACGGAGAGTGTGTGCACTCAATGGAGGGGCACCCTCACTTTCAAGGTCTATCAGTTTGTGTTCCAGCGCCAAAATCTCTTGAAGTTCCTGCCGTTTTTTGTGGGCGATGATATTTTAGGCTCTATTGCGTATCACAGTCTTGAAGGCTTCCCATACAGTGACAGCTGATTGCACTGAGCCTGCATTCTCCTTAAAATATAGTTCGGTGTCTACCCAAATTTCGTTGGCCACCGTTTCGTCTTTCAGTGCCCAGGCATTCAGTCTCCACGATGCACCTGGACTTCTCCGTCTCCCACCCACCCGTAAATAAAGTGGTGAGTGGTCCGAGATACCCCTAGCCAAGTATTCTGTCTCCTCTACCTGGTCAATCTCACCAGCTGGGGCAAAGAGGTAATCTAACTGTGAAAACACCCTGTGAGCCCCAAATATGAGTATGCATGTATGGATGGATGGTGACGCCTCCAGAGGTCAGTGAGTCCCAGGGCCACCTGGAACCTGGCCAGGGCGGTAGCCTCATGCGGCCCCAGTCGCGTCATCGTACGGTCCAAGGAGGGATCACTCACATCATTGAAGTCGCCCCCTATGATTTGTGTAGCGGGGCCAGATTGTAAAAGGAGGTCAGTCAGTTTATCCAGCGTACGCTGCTGGAGACGCGGGGGAGCGTAAACACTAATAATTAGCCAAGGTGTGTGGTTCCAGGTGCCCTGGACTGCTATGTACGTGCCGTCCGGGTCCTCCCAGCGTCGAGTGACCCGGAAGGGGGGTGATTTTTTGATGAGGATTGCCACTCCCCTCGAACCTCGGGTAAAACCTGCGTGTGCCAGGGTGATGTAGTGCCCCCTACCCAGGAAAGAACAGTGCAGCCCCATGAGATGTGTTTCCTGCAGTAGTATACTATCCGGTTTAAGCCTTTTAATATAATTAGAAACTAACCCTCTTTTGATTTTATTCCCTAATCCATTGACGTTCCACGTCATCACTGTATACCCGCCGATAGCCATTGTGTAAAAAAGACTAAAGCTTCCCACGCCCACCCAAGTCCCTGAACACCACCCAAGCAATGCCATTTCGTCTCAGTATCAGTATTCATGCAAATTGACCGAACAAAACTACCCTCCCCTCTTCCCAAAAAACATAGTCCAGAACATTTAACAGTGTCCATTATGTCCCCCTTCCCACGCTCTGCAGGCACCCCCACCACCCCCAATTTCGTCAACGTGACAACACTGGTGCGGGTAAACCACCCAGAGGTCTGTAACCCACCCCTCTACCCCTGCTCACTCAACTATATTGCAGTACAATAACAACAACCCACTGTATACTTCCCTCTATCTTGGCAAAGATTCCAAATATCCGCCAAGCCTCGGGAATCCAACAGCGTCTCTAGGTGGGCGTCTGGCCCCAAATCATCATTCCTCTTCGCCATTCTTGTGAGGCTGCAGCGATTGAAGGTCGTCACCCGGAGGGTTCGGGCCTGAAGCCTCCAGCCGTAGAATGCTCTCCATAAGGGGGTGTTCACTGTCCACCTCCAGGGACTCGTGTTTCTCCGACTGGTCAGAATCTCCATTGCCACTTGATCTGTGAGATGTACGAGACGTACATTCCAGGGCCGTGTCATCATCTGTGTCTGATATGGTTGTTTTGTGTTCCCTAAGCCTCAGGGATCTCCCCGGCATAGCCCTGATGGATGTCCGGTGTTTTAGCACTCGTCTCCGCCGCATTTCCTTAGGTCGTTCCCAACTGGGGCTCGGTTGCTTGTCAACGGGCAAGGGAGTAGTAGATGGCGATCCACGCCTCAGTCGAGGCCGTTCTTCAATACAGGACCATGCCTCCTCTGGTGTCTGGAAGAACTGCGTAGTACCCTGAAAAATAACTAAGTTTGGCGGGGAACAGCAGCATATATTGGATCCCAAGAGCGCAAAGTTTCACTTTTATGGGGTCAAAGGTGCGCCGCAGTTTTTGAACATCTCGCGAGTAGTCTGGGAACACCATCACTCTAGTGTTCTCATATTTGATCTCTCCCTTCTTCCGTAACTCTCTGAGTATAAGATCTCTGTCCTGGAAATTCAGGAACCGGGCTATCAGCGGCCTAGGGGAGCACCCGGCTGCGGTCGGACACCAGGCATTCTATACGCTCTTTCTATAACAAAGCATGATGAGAATTGTGTCTCCGGAAGGGCATCCTTGAGAAATGTCAATAGGAAATGTCCCGGGTCAGAGCGTTCCGCATTCTCCGGAAAACCTATAAATCGCAGGTTATTCCTGCGGGCTCTGTTTTCGGCGGCGTCGACTCTCCAGACCACCTCTTTTACTGTGAGGTATCCTCTAGTTCCGAGACACGCTTTTCTACCTCGGTCACTCTTTCGGAAACCTTTCGCAGGTCTTGGCGCAGAAAGGAAACCTCTGTCCGCACCTCCGCCATCTTACCTTCCAGGCTTTCTCGAGACGCATGAATTGCCTGCAGTATCGCATCCGTGTCTGGGCGGGGGGGTCGAACCTCCCTCTGCTCCTACGGGGACAGGAAGTACCTTAGCGAATCGGTCCAACTTCCCCTGTTTGGATGTCTTGGGTTCCTTATCTTTCACTATCGTGGCCAAGCTGTTGGCAGGCACCAGCCGTGCGTCTTCCCCAGGTTATGCACCTACCACTGCCTCCAGGGATGCGTCCCTGCGCTTCTCTCCCTGGGCCTCTATTGGGCCTGTAACACCACAACGTCTACTCCGACCAGGCCCAAAAGGTCTCGTGAGGGCCCCCTTGCCACTCTCGCCAGTCCGGCATGTAGAGACACAATCCGCAGCTCCCCACTGCAGCGACGCCGCCCCTAGAGTGCAGGCTAGCGCGCCGGTAGTGCCCCCACTGGTTGGAACAGAAGAATCGTGCACACGCTTCAGCCCCTCTGGCTTCCCGCGGGGCCAATCGTGGGTCTTCTCCTCGCCCCAGTGCTATGTCCGCGGGGCTTGGGCAGGTCTCACCAGTCCTTCCTCACTCACACAGCGTCATGCAGCCCAGTGTAGGAGACTGTTGCACACCCCAAAACAATAGGCACCCGGCCAGATATATAGCGGCCTCCGGCGCTCCGCTGTCCTACACAATACGCCCAGGGGTCACAGCCCGGCAGCCCTCTCACGTCCGCCAGGAAGAGCGTATGTATAACGGTGTGCAGTGGCGGGGAAGCGGGAGCGGGAGCACCCCCAGGAACTGCACCACTACAATGCTGGTCCACTACAGGAGCGCACCCCCGGTCCAACTATGCAGCGCAGTCTCTGATGTCGGCCCACCAAGGGGAGTCCAGGCTCGCGGGCCTCAAGTGCGCCGCCCGCCCGATGCACTACGTGGGGCCACGATCCGGCAGGGACGGGAGAATCAAGGAGCTGGTTACCCCTCCACGGAGTCTCCCACTAGTCTCTAGCAGGTGGATGCAGGTTCCGATGGCAGCTGCTCCGGCCGCAAGAGTCTTTCCCTCGGCAATGATGGGGGGGCTCCTCGCACTCCCGACCTCCTCACCGTCAGCTTTGGCTTCACCGCGCCAGTACTGGAGTCCCTCAGGGCAGCCGCGAGGCACCGGTTCGGCTGCCGCGGCGGAGGATCAGGTCGGCTCGCGGTGCTGAACACAGTGTCGCCGCAGCCTTCGCTCGTCCGAGCCCACCACTGCCACGCCGGGCGAGCACCGCAGCTCCGGCCTGCAGCCTCAGCTATTCCGCACACGCCTCAAAACACCTCACTGGGCACACCACTGCTTGCTCGTGCCTTCCGATCACTGGTACGGTGTTATAAGGGCGAGGAGGAACAGGATAATGACAGGATTTAGATCGGGGCCAGCGGAGCTCGCGAACAACGCAGCTACCCGGCCATGTTGCTGGCCACGCCCCCCCGGTAATTACCACACTTTTTGTTCTATTGTAAGCAGGTAACTGGTGACTAATTCCGCCTCAATTTATACCACTTGAATACAAAATAAAAAAATATTACAAATCTTTAAATGTATGTATATATTTATAAGGTATTTCCATAGCTCGCACCTAGCTAAAGGCAGCGGAGTGCTATGCAAGGTCAAAGGCAATCTCAAAGCCGGCTAATAATAGGAAAGGAAGCTGAGTTGTGGACGGTTAATGCATTATGATGTAGTGTTCTTTAAAGAGGTGAGTCTTCAACTCTTTCCCAAATTGCGGAGTGTTGCGATGGTCCTGATGGATGCGTGGATGCCATTCCAGGTCCTGGGTGCATAAATGGAAATTAAATGTTACATGACATATCAAAGAATGAATCTAGGTGAGAACAGAGGAAAATATTGCAGGTAGCCCCTGTTTTAACACCAACTGCATTTGCTTATAAATTGGTATTGCTTCCATGATGCAAACAAATACAGAAATTGAAAGGAAACGGCAGAAAGACTACAGCTTCTCCGCTCCTCACTTCAGGGCCCGCTGGAGTCGGCTCTGTGTTATGCAACTCGCGCAGTGAGACAGGAAAAGGGCAGTTGCTGTGTCCTGGCACCCAGCTGAAGAGGACGACTGTATTTTTCTTGCTTCTCTGCTTTAAGCTCTGACGTCATCTACGAGGACTGCTTGTGCGTGCAGTGCGTGTACAGAAGTGTGTAGGTGAGAACACTTTCTGAACAGCATTGTATGTGGCATTGCAGCAGTCTGGCCTACACTGGGTCACTGCCATACAATGGGTGCAGCAGGTGTAGTGGCACCAGGCCCAGATCCCCGAGGGGCCCATTGAACCCTGATAACTGCTGTATTTTACTACCACAACAGCGGTCAATGGGACTATTTTCCCTGCTTGCACCAGGGCCCATGACATCCTTGCTACACCTTTGGTCACTGCTGGATAGGGTGAATCCCAGTGCACAGAGCCTTGACCCAGAACTGTCAAGTTACCAGTCAGGTGCTTTCGATCACAATGACTGAATTGCGGATTTCGCAGAAAGTAGCCATTTTATGTGCTGAGAAACAATGCTAGAATTGGAAAACACATATTACGGGAACCTATAAATTTGGAGGTAAGATGTGGCAGTGGAGAGGGGTTGGGGTTGCAGTCACGAGGGGCGGAGTAATAAAAAGCAGAGTCTGACAGTCAACTTATTCATTTAATTTTTTTAAGCTCAGCCACAAAGAAATTGGCAACAAGGGCAAGCATGACAGTAAATATGTCTCTTTTTTCTTAATTGGTCTCAAAGGGGCATATTTGCAAGCCCCTATCGCCACCACAATGACACTTTCAGTGACATTGTGGTGGCGATAGGGGGCTCGCCTTATTTACAAGGCAGCGTTAAGCCACCTAACGTGGCTTAACGATGCCTTGTAAATAAGGCACCCTTTCACGCTGTATTTAGCGTGAAAGGGGAGGGCAATGGGTGTTGCAGTGGGCGTTCCACCGCAACACCCATTGATTTTGATGCTGCCTCCTATTTACAAGGGCAGCGTAAATAGGAGGCAGAGCCAAAATCAAGACCAGGGAAAACCTGGTCTTAAACAGGCGGAACGAGGAGAAATGCTTTATTTCTCCTTGTTTTTGCTGTTTCCATGTGTGGTGCCTTGTGCAGCACACAGAAACAGCAAATTGCCTATGATTGTTTATGTGCAGGAAGGTCCTCCTTCCTACACATAAACAATCATTTATGCATTAAGCAGCACACATAGAAGTTACAAAAAGGCATTTAAAGATTGTTTATGTGCAGGAAGGGGGACCTTCCTGTACATAAACAATCTTCCCCTCAACGCAGACAGCCTTGCACTATGGTGCAAGGGTGCCAGCATTGGCGCTAGGCAGCCTAAGTTAGCGCCAGCACAGGGGGAAATGCAGGGCTGCACCATATTCTATTAAATATGGTGCTGCCCCGCGTTTCTAAAGTGATGAAGCGAGTCGTTAGCCTTCTTGGCTTAACGACACACTTCGCCACTTTCTAGTAAATATGCCCCAAAGAGTCTGCATTTTCAAATATCTTATGCAGTTAAGGCACCTACTACAGGGATCTTTTTGTGCCCAGCAATTTTCAGAGGATAATAATAATAGTAAGATAACTCTGGTGGTTAATGCACTTGCTGGGGATATCTGATTTTTTTTCTAGTCAGTTTTACCTAAAAGTAGCATATATGGATAATTTGCCTGCTGCAGAGCCCGTCATGTAACAAGGAGAACACAGATTTGTATTTTATGTGGCTAGGTAAGTAGGCTACTGGTCTTGATACAATGATCCTTTTGTGACTTGCAGTTCATAAGTTGCAGGGCTTCTAGTATAGCACAGTGAGCTATACACCAGCATCCAGGAGCTGCATGCAAACTGCAAGGCATTGGTTTAGAATGTTATTGTTTTTTCTCAATCTGTCATTATTTTAAGGTTGTTAAAAAGAGTTACTTTGGGTAGTATTAAAGTCTTATTAGTACATACAATCCCAATCACTGCATTACCTTTTAAATCCTGACTTTGTGTTTCTTACTTATAGGCACCTTTAACATATAATGCCTAACAGTAAGGGAAATATGTGACTCTTTCTACCTTATAACCATCATTGTCTTATGTATCATTTCTTGTACATTGATATACATGTGTATGATTAATTATCTGTATAATGTATGTGTGTTATCTAAAGCACTCTGACACCCTCCGATGGGATGTGAAGTGCTATAAAAAATTAAATATAAAAATTGGACATGCTATTTCATTCTTTATTTGTGTGTATTATATACAGGGGTTGATCAAAGTGAAATACCTTCCTCCAAATCATAGATTCTCTTAAATACTTGTGAAGTGATAACAAGCTGTGTGCCTTTGTTTACGGCCATTGCATTGGCATCTAAGTGACAGGCTCCAATTTGCTCCCAGCCAGGGTGATGCTGGAAAAAAAAGTTGGTCTGATGGCCCTTTAAATCACTTTTGGGCCCAACTGGAAGTGAAAATAGCAAAGTCCCTTCATGCTTGCAGGTTGTGGCACCAAAGGGAAAGCAGACAACGTGGGAGCGCTGCTGAATGAGCCCCAGTGTTGTTACACCAGGACAAATTCAGCATATTTCGCTTGGGGCACTCAGGATCAGTCTCAATAAGAGTTGTCAGGTCTGGGATCTGTATGGTTCCCCCTCATTTCCTGCACTGCCGAGCCACCAAAAACAATGGATCTGCTGTAGTAAACATCAGTGCAAGCCTTTTGACAATGCAGTATGGGGCACTTTTCTTTGGTGGCCTAGCATGAGCGTCTCATTTAGAGGCACCATGCTGAATGAATGTCTTAAACTGGTAGTGATTGAATGAAACATATGTTAAAATTAGAGTAGGACCAGTGCTTAATTTGTAAACAAACGTAGTGCCTGGGCCCTCGACAGGAGGATACTAGAGCTTGCACCATCCGTTGCCCCTGGCAGCACTGCCAATGACAGCACCAACACACTACTAATCATCACACTCTTAAAAGTGTGACAATTTATACTATTACAGGCCCCCAAAGCTATAAGAATGGCTTAGGAGGCAAATACTAATAATTGGAAATGTAAATTTAAATAATAAGCAGAAGTTGTAGTGCTCGTACCTAAATTGGCAGACACCACTGCCATGTGGCAGACAGTCATAAGCCCCGGTGCTGGCAATTAAGTGCCGGTGCTGAGCACTGGAAAGCACTGGCACAAATTAAGCACTGAGTAGGACCCTCCAACAGAGTTTGATTGATCGGGAGAGGGGGAGGCATATTTAGAGATAGTAAACATTGGCTTGTGTGGAAACTTAAAATTTCTTGATGTTATTGTCCTAGTATCATATAATTGCAAATACTCCACGGAATCCATTGGACTTTCTTTAAGACCATGTTTTCTTTTTCAGCATCGGGGATTCTTTAATTTTCCCTCCGTATCATGAAGATCAGTGGTCCGAAAGGAAGATGCAGCCTGGGCATAGTAAGAAGTTATCAGTAAAAAAAGAATTTCAGCAGAAAAGACCTGAAATAGTGCCCACAGTAAGTGAGTCAGAGCTCACAGGAAGTGACATCAAGCCAACAGAGAGTCCAACATGCCAAAGGCACTCATACCATGAACTGAAAGAAATCCAGCTGATGCGCTATCTTCTGCAGGTGAGAGAGCAGCAGATAATGTCAATGTATTACTGTGATGAAAAGACTATGGGGCATATTATCAAGGGCTTTATCGCCGCTTTAGCGGCACTTTTTGCCGCTAAAGCGGCGATAATTTTATCGCCCTATTAGCAAGCTGTCGCTAACAGGCGTTAGCGACAGCTTTCAGGCGTTAGAGGCCGCGTTAACCATCGCCTTGCATGTCAGCGATAATTATCGCTAATGACATGCAAGGAAGGCGTTCCCTACTAAAAGCGACTGAAAACAGTCGCTAATCCCACTAACCCCTATTAGCAAGGCAGGCGAAGCGATATAATAATTCGCGCTAAGCGCGTTTATCGCTATATTTTATCTCCTGCTAGTGAGGATGACTTACCTGTTTAAGGTATAGGAGGTGGATTCTAATGCTGAATCCACCTTAGCGATAATGCGAGAATATCGCTGCTTTTCCAGCGATATTCTCACATTTTACCACTATCACTGGAAATTTTATCGCTATGGAGATAAACCTTGTTAATAGGGTGTTATCTCAGCGATATTTTCCAGCGATAGGCGGCGTTAACCAAAGTCGCGCTAAGCGCGGTTAGCGATAAATATCGTTATTCCTTGCTAATATGCCCCTATGTATAACTGGTCAGTTATTTCAGCCCTGCTAAGTGCCACGCATCAAAGCTTAAACTAACGCATTTCAGTACTTGTCCCCGCATTGCCACAATAAAATGCATTAGTCACGCAATTAAACCTTCTCTATTCTTCCAGTGATTGGAGCAGAGACTGTTGCTGAAAGAGCACACCGAAATAAAAAGGCGTTTGGTCAAAATTATTCCTGTCCTAAACCAGTAAAGTTCTTGGTTCGCGCTTTTAAAAAAATAAATAATAGTAGTAAAGGATATCAAACGTTTCTTTTTAAGTCACAAGCATTATTTTCACAAATGAATATTATTTGAGCAAACGAGTTATATTTTTCGACTAAATGATCCCAAATAAATAGTACGAATGAGTAAGGCCCTATCCAAATGTGTCTGTTGTCATGTGATGTTCGCTGCCAAGAGAGAAGGGAGAAGAGGAACGGACAATGGGAGGAGTGAGAGTGATGAAAAGGGTGTTAGGAAAAAGGAGAGGAATTGCAGAGGAAGAAGAGACAATGGGGGAGACAATGGGGGAGACAAAATGGGGGAGGAGAGAAGGGGGAAACAAACAGAGGAGAGAGGTGAAAGGATAAGAGATTCCAAGCAAGGTGAAAGGGGACGAGGGGAGCAGAAAGGAGAAGAGTGAAATTCGAGGACAGATGGACAAACAAAAGGACCGTGGAGGGGGAAGAGGCAAAGCGAGGAAGGCATAGTGACTTGAAAGAGTAAAGAGAGAGAAAAAGAGGAGAGAGAAAAACAAAAAGCGAGGAAGGAGATAGGTAAGAGGAGGAAATAAAAATAAAAAAAGACAGAGCGGTGAATGAAATAACAAAGAAATGAGAGAGACAAAAAGCTAAATTCTGAAGAATATGGGGAGGAAGTTGGAAAGATAAAGGAGAGAGAAGGGGTCTAGAAAAGAACAGAGATGGAGACTGGAAGGAAAGAAAAGAGAGAAAATGAGGAAAAGACTAAAGTGAAAAGATTATGGTGGTTGTAAACATGGCATGAGTTGGATGAGGGTAGAGGGGAAGGTAAAAAGAGTAAATGGAGTAGCAAAAGTGGGGATGAATGTTTAAAGGATGAGAAGAGAAAAATGGGAATGATATTATCAGACGTTTCATGATCTGTAACAACAAGAGAGGGAATTATAGGGCCTCGCACACATACAATTGTGTCAATATATTTTTACAGAAACCCATCAAGCCCTGAGTTACTACCTTGGTCAGTTCAGAGTGCTGTCTAAGTGCTCTTGCAGTCAAACAATTTGGTGCCTGGTTTGAAGCTGCGTGTTGGCTGGGAACCCTCCAGTTGAGGTGTGTAATCTGGGGAAATGGAAGGGGTACCCGTTGAATTGTTTTTACCTTATGGATTGTATTTTGGGGACGGGGGCCAAGGGTGGTTGTCCTCTGTTTTTGGTACTTCATCCAGGGGTGGGATGTTTTTCCACTGTGGTTCAGTTCCAAATCAGGCCTTTGGCCTGCCTACATCCAGAGGCAAAACAAGGACACTTTACTTCCACAGCTCACCTTTGAAAGCCTGTGGTGTTTAAGTACTCATAACACAGAGATGCGAAGCCTCTGAAAGTATGTGGGGAACAGCACACATCTGGCCCATTACAGCTGTCAGTCATGTACCGCAGATATGCATGTATATTTTGGAAAGGATGTGACTGTCAAGCACAATTCTGATCCAAAATCTTTCACTAGCACAGGGGTTCACAACAGGAGGAACATTTTGGTTTCTTAGCTGCTGTGTGCCTCATGCATGTTCAAAATTGAATTGGTTAGTGACCTGGCTCTTAAGAAGTGTTGCAGATTTTTCTAAGGCAGCTTCTAGACCATTACAGTAATCGAGAAACTGCCTTAGAAAAACTGGTAAAAGGAATAATTTCTGATATTTACAGGAACCCATCTATTTTAATTCACTCACTATAAAGTGTCACTCAAAGTGTCACACATAGCGCGCTGAAGTGTCACACATAAGTACCTTGAAAACTTCGAAATGTCACATATAAGCAAACTGAAAACTTGACAGCTATGTTATTTTATATCTTTACGCTATCACCATTACTCATTACACGCATGCATAGAACACTCTTGGCGGTCTGCAGCTTTCAGGTGGTGTCCCATTGCAGAGTAGCTTACGTCATCCTCAATTATTTTCCTGAACTACTAAGTCCTTTTTTCCATGCTCCTTCCACATCCATTAGGACCATGCAATTGAAGAAAATGTTGGTGTAAGGCTTTCTAGCTTCTGGTGAACAATGATTTGCCAGTATGTGGACAAGAACACTTTGCCACCATGTTTCCAGGCACTGAAATTTGAGAATTCCTTTAGCTTGCTGATCTACTTGCACTTCATTTCGATGCCCTCTTTGTGTTTTCTGTCATCAGAAATTGCTCGCTTAGGTTGATTTGCTTTGCCCTGCTTACTTCAGATCCTGTATCGATATAGCTCAGGCATTGAGCAACTATATGGAATTTACCAGGAAGGTTCTACATGCTCCCAAAAATGCACAAAAGGTACACCTTAAACCCCCAATCATCCATGATTTGGACCTGCTGACTGAGAATATCGATGGCAGGGCAGTAAGTGTCCTGAAATCATTTATAAGAAGAATTTGGAGTTACGTCCACGGCGCCACAGATCCCCTGAATAAACTCGATGCTACTGACCCTATAGCAAAGCAAATGTTACTGCCAGTCTTGTACGCTGAGTCACTGTAGAAATACCTCCCAAAGATGGATGGAAATAGACTGTAAAATGCACTTCCAGATTCACAATTACAAACTACACATATCTCCAAATGGCTGGTACCACTATCGGGACACAGATGGCTCCAACGCTTGCGAACTGACGAATAATTGTTTGCCAAATGCAACTGCAAGCCATTAAGAAATAGGTGCTACATTGACGACATCCTTCTGATTTAAACTGGTGGGGAACAGGACCCCATAGGTTCCACAGAAGATTTAATACATTTCAACAAGGCTTTTGTTGTCAGAATCCTAAAGAGAACATTTCCTGTACAACATCATGATAATTAAGTATGACTAGCTACAAACCACAGTATATCCCAAACCAATTGACTGAGTTAAGTTCCGGAGCAACAACAATTTCCACACAGTGAACATGAAGCTCAACACAATGTTCTGCAGATCTGTGCAATAAAAACTGGATATGCGAGGACACAAAATGATGAAATGAAAACACAAAGGCCGTGAGATCTGACTTTATAACTCATGGTCACAACAAAAGCATTGTGGAAAACCAAATTCAAAGGAGCGCCCTCTTGAAATACAGAGCAAAATAGGTCCAAATTTCAAACCCAGTGGTAGTTGCATGCAATCCAGAGTTACAAGATATAGACATGGTTGCCAAGGATTTACAAAATTTTCTGCAGCAGAATAAACAACTGCAAGAGGACTTCCTAAACAGTCTCCTCTGTGCCTTCCAACACAACAGTTACATACAATTACAATTTCCTGGATCTAAAGATTGCAATACTCTGAGGTAAATTCAATCAGAAAGTGACAGGATAACTCACAAATTCAGGTGCATGCAAATGTTTAATACATTCTGGGGTGAATTAAACAGGCTTTGCAGCTTCATCAGTAGTTGCCCTAACTTTTAAACCATCATCCTTTCCCATTCACCTTCGGACAATCAGAGGTTGCAAACCCATGGCCTGGCACTTCCTACCTTCCTCCCTCAATACTGTCCTCCAATTTCTGGAGGAATCAACCCTAGCACAACTTCCTTGCAGAAGTACCGATCAGATGTGATTAACCTCGCCCAGCACTACCAGCTCTCCTGAGGACCAGCAGAACATGTATCTAACTCCACCACTGGTTTAGAGCATGCCTCGGGGCCAGCATGCGATTAAGGGGCCCCAAGACCCTTCTTTCTCAGCTTGCCAGTCTAACAAAGATATGGACCAGATTGGTAATTGTTCCCATCTACGACCAACTGGTCTTATGGAATCAAAGGCCTCATGACTAACCGAATATGTCCCAACCTTAGAAACTTTCTTAAAGCATCGGGTTGCCACTTGGCTGATACCCTGTTCTGCTGATTAACATTGGTTTACACAACATATAATGGGCTCCATTGCAACCGACCAGCATTGCAGGGACAACGACTAGCTATGTGACTGACTCTACCCTAAACATTCTGTTTTCAGGAGCTACCAATTTAACATGTGGTTGACTGAGCCCAGCTCTTCAGCCCCCGTGAGTGTTAGTACATATTGAGATCTAGCAGGCACTGACACGTGACATTTTAAATGAAATGTTACAAAGCTCATTTATAGCAGATGGGGGTCACTTAAACAATTGAACATGAGTAAAATGAACAGATTGAACTAGGTCTACCATAATGCATTGCAGGAGCAACATGGTTGGAAAGGGAATGTCCCCTGCATGGTGTACAGGCATGGACCCCTACCCCCAAGTGATCCGTCTCCGTGTGAAACTGGAATCCTGACATTTTGTTGGCTCGGCTAGCACGTTAATTTTGTGTGTTCAGTGAGGCTTGGGCCTATCTTTAGTAAAGCCAAGGTCCAGAACCTGTTCTATGATGTGAAGTATGCCTTCATTTTTAACATGGGACTACTGCCCATATCCTGGGCTGTTGACATAAAGCAGTGGTAGTGGAGTATTGGTGTTTGAATAATAAAACGTCTGAACCAACCTTTTTTGTGTTCAAGGAGGGAGCGCAATCTACTAGCCACACTCAAGTAAGCATTCTACTTCAGTGCAACACCCATGCCCTGAGGCACAAACATGATAGTGAGGCTGTGGGCAATGTGAGTATGTTTGCTTGGACCAATGTCATCCATTTTAGATGGCCCCTGGTTTAGTATGGAACATGGTGGAAGATGGGCACATCTCTTTATTACTGGAAATGTATTGCTTGCATTCCTGAAGCTAGAGGGTGGAGGCCCAGGCACTATGGAGACAAGGCTTCCCTCCGAAATTCTAGGAGGCCCTTTGCCGATTAGATATTCCTGCGCACTGCTGTTTGATGAGCCGTAGGGGAGAGGGATTGTATAATCAGATTCTGTTGTTAAAGGTGAGAAAGTTTCTAGGCAGGGCCTGTTCTTTTATTTTTCCCTTATTACGGCTTCAGAAAGGCTGATGACAGCTTGTTGTAGAGATCTTGCACTTCACTGTGCCATTGTTTTGGATTCTCCTTCTTGGAGCCAGCCTCTTAACTACTTACTGTGTTAGCCATCACCTTAAATAAATGCTGTGTCTGCACTACAACCATAACTTGACATTTTTAAAAAGAACCATCCCAAAATGGTCCAGGAGTTTAGATATTGGATCCACATCACCTGTCTGGAAAGTGAGTGTAAAAGGGGAACCCAAACTACCCAACTTTGTTCCAATTCCACACTCTTCTTGATCAATGAATAGAGTGTTCCACAGAGCATTTGAAGAACTGCTGCATGATCAGCGCAGGTGTCTGCATGACAGTCAGTCTACAATAGGGGAGGGGATAACACTGAAGTCTGTGTAACTTGCAGAAGAAGCTCAGAGTTTCTCTAGAAGCCTGCCTGTCTGCTCAGATAGGGATGCAGAGTAGCTGACCTTGCAGGAAGTGAGACTCTCCAGGAGGAGAAGCCTGGCTGTGTTCACGGTGTATGAGACACCCAGAAGAAGCAACTGCAAAGAGGGAGCATCGCCAGGATGACTTATATAATGAGGGGTCATTTGGTCTCCTAAAGTGTGGTTCTGGTATGAACTGCGCAAATAAGCTTTCAACCAATCCACAAAGTGCCATCCAAACTCGAGGAGCCATCACTACTGAAATGGGGGCGCTGCCTGCCCAGAGACCACGATTGTGGAAGAAGCAGAGGACCCGCTACATTGGTCTTGGGACTGTAACTGCAGAAGAAGGCGAGTACCTGCCAGTATGATCCTGCAACAGCTGGTGAATACCATTCATCACTCTGGCCTGCTGTGCTGATACCTTTAGGGGTCCAAGAGAGAGGAGCATGGCCGCCACACAGACACATGCACCTTCCAGCGCCAGCTAAGCTTCATCTCCACTAAGCAGCTATATGTTAGGCACGGCCCCAGAGACTGAAAAAGTTAATGTGAAGCAAGGTAAGTGGCAATAGGAAGTTTTGGGCTAAGAACTGTTCGAACTGACCTAAAAGTTATTGATGTCGGACCCACTTTGTAAAACTTGTACCTGTGCCTAATCTTGCCTAAGCTTGACTTGCGAGGAGGTCACCACGGACATTGGAGGACACCATAGAGCTGGGAGAAGGGCACCGTAGAGGGTGTGGTGCTTTAAGACCCAGTGGTTGAGATCATAAAACATTATATTCATATCCCTATCTAATTGTTTACTATTCTGTACTACTGTGACGTTAAAGTACTTTCTTTTACTACAAAGATAAGCACTGGGCTGGAAAGTGATTTACTGTGCCTGTTGTTTGACGTTTGCGTACGGAGTCAATGCTCTCCATTCTACTTTTATGAGAAGCGCTTGGGTGCTCATCCCCATTTCTCTGAAACTGAGATGTGAAAAGGGTGTCCTTGGCCCAGTTTCCACAGCCATATTAGGACAGACCCCAGGTGTAGAAAAATAGGATCTGCTTTTATGGTTACCCCCACTTTTTGCCTGGTGCTAAGCTGTTATAAGACTAGTCTGACTGGGATCCTGCTAATCAGGACCCCCGTCTCTGTGCTTTCTCCCCTAAATTGTTATGTTCAGTACTTAGGTACAACACAGCTTGGATACTGAGGTACCCTTATCAGTCCCTAGTATATGCTACTAAGGTACCCAGGGCATAGTTACCCCAGAGGTCCCCCATGGGCTGAAGCATGTATTATGCCACACATTGGAGACCATTCAAACTGTAACTACAGGCCTGCCATTGCAGCCTGTGTAAGTTTGTGCTAGCACCACTTACGAAAGATATAGGTCTCCTATACCTAGGGCCACTGCCCTTAAAACCTATGTCACCCCTATAGCAGGCCTTTACAGGCCTGAGGGCAGGGTGCTTGGTTCTAAGTGTAAGGGTGCCCCTGCATGAGCAGGACACCCCTACAGCCTAGGGAGTCCATTCTTCTGGGTTGTAAGTGAAGCAGCCATATACCATATAGAGGGGCACCGCGTACTTATGCGATGACCATCTCGAAATTGTCTGCAATTAATCCTATCATGTTTGGTATCAAACATGTTGAAATCATACCCCCACACCGTAAACAGTGTGGGAGGTATGATTCCAAGCACTGGAACGGGCCTCCGTTAAGCTCTCAGTGCTCCCTGTACCAGTCTTCTAGACCCTGACAGCACAACATGGTGGCTGCCGACCAGAGCCACAATTCTGCCCTCCTGCTGCCGAGCCAAGCTCGAGCAGGGGAAGGCAGAACAATAGGTATCCTGTCACAGGGAGATGTGACCACCTCCCAGACAGGATTTAGTGTATTGGGGCCGGGTGGGTGCGCTTGGCAGCGCCACTCAGTCTGCATGAGGGGCACATTTGGTGCCTCCTTGCATAGTCCAGTTCAAACCAGCTCTGGGAGCCGTTGGCTCCCGCTCTGGCATGAAACTGGACAATGTATCCTCCCCCCTGTCCTAACCCTCCCCTGGGAGGGTCCCCTGAATCGTCCCAACCCTTTTCCTTAGGGTATTTAAGGGCTTACCTGGGTGTAGGTTCCTAGATTCGTCGTGGGGCACAATATAATTCAGACACCACTTCAACTTCTACCGTCTGGGCACTCTGAACTTCGCTGGACTTCGTTTGGGCTTGACTTCGTCTCCCTTTCAGTCTGCTGCATTGTCTGTCCCTGTGCAGCATACAGGAATCTTCCAAGGCCTGTGGGCATCCAAGACACCTGACGGAATCTCCCTTGGAGTGAAGGAGTCACTTCCCTGGATCTGCAGGCACCGCAACTGAGCTGACCGGTCTGCTGATCCTGAGCTCCCACGGACTCCAAAAGGCTCAGCAACACAGGTGGTGGAGCCATAGCTCTCGAGGCCTGCCATGCCCTTTCACCAAGTTTAAGCCCAGTATCCCTCAAAGGAGCTGCCGGAACTGGATCCCTGTGCACCGCGTCGACTTGCCGTTGCAAAGGCTTGTTGGCTTTCTTCCACCAAGATCTTCAGGCTCCAAGTAGCCCCAACCGCAACTCCAGTGACCAGAATCTTCATCCACACCGCATTGTCTGCATCGTGGCCTGCATCTTTTGGTGAGCTGCTTGACTTCCTCTTGCGACTCCAGTGCCTCCATCCTGTGGGTCCTCTTGAGGGTCATCTTTGTTTCTTTTGGCCTCCCTGATTACTGGAGGCCTGCCCTGACTCCCCTGCTTGTGGTGAGTCCTCTGGACCTTGCTGGTCCTGACATTGCATCTTCTTTGACTTCCACGTCGTTTGCAGTTGCCAAGGCTTGTTGGTGCTCCCGACGAACACCGACCCCTCAACTCTCGATATCCGACGTGGGGCAGCTCGTGCACGGCTCCTGGTCTTCCACTGCGTCGCCCGGTCCTCACAGCTGCAGAGTCATGGTCACGTCAACTCTCCTGCAACTCCCGACATCGGTCGGCATTCGTCTTCCAGGTCTCTGGGTCACTCCTGAGTGACTTAGACTCTGTCCCCTCTGCTTGCAGGTACTCTTCAACTTAAATCTACCTTCTGATTCAACCGGACACTTTCTCCTTCTCCAGCAGCGACATTTTCCTGAAGTCCTCCATTGGGTTCGACAGCGGTTTCCGACACAACTTCACACCTATGCACCTGGCTTCCCTGGTGTAGGTAACGTGGGAACTAGGGTATCCACAGGTGGGGTGGCTGTTCAACCTTATGTCTTCCACGGGGATTCTTCAGGGTCCACTGGGAAGGGTCCTTAATCTTTAAAATTGCAACTGCAACTTACATGTTGACTTGTACGGAGAACGCGGTCGTGTTCTCACACTGCACACGATCACCGTGGGGTTCCTAGTCACTCACCTTGGGTGGTTCCTTGGGTCCCCGACACTTCTACGTCCACTGGACATTGTCTTGACACGAGTCGTGGTTCTTATACCACTTTCTTAGCATATGATTTGATCCCCCCCTGGGGTCCACTGTGTATTCTGTGCCATTTACGTGATTTCTATGCAAAGTATTGTGTGGATTGTGTATGTCTCCGGGTTGGAGATATCTGTATGTGTTAGTGAGTATTACATAATAAATACATATTTTTCTAAATACATTGTGTGGTTCTTTCTCACTTAATCTATACCTATAAGATTGCATTCTGGTAAAACAAGCTGCTTTACACTCCTTCAAGACTTAGCCTGAAGGCTGCTCTCCACAGCTACCACTTGGATAGCTTTCTAAGGTTGTCTAAGACCTCCTAAATCACCATAAGGGTTGTCTGGACTGGTGCAGGGTGTCCACTTACATAAGTGTACATCATATGCCAGGCCAGCCGCTCACACCAGTGAACAGTGGCAAATGACCCCAAGCACCACGCTGTGGCTCAGTAGCCTCCCTAAGCCTTGTAGGCCTGGCACCCCCACAAGGGGGTGTGACAAACATGTTTATTGTGTTCCAGTAAACAGGAAAAACTAGAATTTAGTTAATATTCTAGCTAAATGGTGCCTGAAAATTCAGAGAGAGGGCAGCATTGAAACAATAGACTGAAGAGCAGAGAATGGCATGAGAAGAAACCGCTGAAATACCTTTCGAGGTCGCTGTGTACAATACATGTTGCTTTCATTTATTAATATTCGTGGGTAGAAACATCCTCAAGAAATACAAAAGAAGCAAAGTTTGGATATTGAAGAGATGTAGACAGAGACTACATTGGAAGCTACAACTTGTTAAAAGAACTGGCAAGGCACAAAAAGTGCAGGGCGCACCCTTGGAACAGAGGTTCCTGTCAACCTAGCACAAACTTGGAACACAGAACAGACAAAAATGAATCTGAGCTGATTACGGAGTTGAATAAGGAATTAGGTTGCACAGAAAGTGTCCTGCTGACAAGTAGAAGACAGAAACGTGTGGTGCCCAGCTGTAGATGAAAAGGTTGGAGTTGGAACTGCCAAGCATGCACTGGAGTGGGCAGAAACAGGCAATGCCCAGTTGATATAGGACAGGAAATTCTGGCAAAACAGCCCAGGCATGAGGGAAGTTGGATATAAAGACAGAAATGACTTTGAACATGGTATGTAGAGTGAGCAGGAAGAGAGAATGCTGGAAGGTGCTCTTGACAAGAAATCTTTCAACTGAAGTAGATAAAAAGGTATGATGCAGCGGATACAATGAAAACTATTTCTCCTAGGTCACTTATCGGTCATCCAGGCGCGACTTATATTTTCTCACATCCACATGACGATGGGGCCCATGACATCGCCTAACAATGACACACACACACACACACCTGGATTTCCTCTACACCTTTACGAATCTATACTCCTAGGAGAAAGAAAAACTAAATGAAAATCATCATGATGTACCGCTGGAAGGAGCCGGAAATACCTTATTTACCTTAACCTATCGCTTTCTTAGTTATTTCTTAAGATATTCCTGCTCATTGTTTTGTCAATGGATCATCTAGTGAAAATCAGTTGATAGTGATCAAGACCAGCTAAATCACAATAACTAATTACTAATTTCAAAACCATTTAGTAAATAATCACTGAGTCGTTTGATTTAAGAATCTCAAAATTTATATAATTTTAAAGGCATGGAAAAGAATTTAGACTTTTTATTCAATTATTCATACATTATTAAATCAAATATTTATTAAGCAAAAATTAATTTTATTGCAGAAAGGACATTTTGGCATGAAGAAAAATCCTAATTAACCTGCCTATCTTCCTAATTTAGCCTAATGATTTCTAACCTAAGTTTAAAGTTGAAAAATAACCTGATTCTCATACTCAACTGGAAAATTAAGACAGCAACAGAAACTTCAGCTCGTCAGCATCAGCTACCGCAACCCGTCTCATCTAACAGTCTTTCAGCATCTCCCGCTCAGTAAATGGATCGATCTGGAACACCAAGCACTGAAAACCACCAACTCTCCCTCCCACAAAGAGTAGGCCTTCTTATACCCTAATTCTAACTTTGCTAACTAAATTGTTGCAACATTAATAACGCGCTTTTCTTTCATTGGTCCACTCAGTTCATTTATTCAGTTTTAATCAAATTCTCCCGGATCCAGCTTGTTCTTCTGGAATGCATATGTTCATTTCCTTTCTCACAGTTTAAGACATGTTTCCATCCGCTTCGATCAGTACATTTGTAACTTCTTTCGATACATTCGAGAACTCTGCAGGCATTGTCCTTTCTCTTAAAACTGTTTCCCACGATTCTCTGCTGATCACCACGGCACACTATCAGTTCAAATAGGTCACATCAGCCTTGACCATTCTTGCATCCTAGCCTTTCAGCACCATCACGTGGTCAGTCTTTCTCCAACTTTTTCTCCCTTGTCATGTGTTTTCTCAGCGCATGCGTACTCTAATAAACGGCAGCCATTTTATATCGCCACTCGATTAGACTTAGAAGCACTATTTAGAAATAAACAAAACATAATTAAAATAGAGAAACATAGCCTTTTCGTTTCCCTCCCGTCATCTACGTACCCCAATTAGTTATTACCTAGCAGAAAGCAACATTTAAGCTGTTCCTTACTTACCATCACTATTGTTTTTGCAACATCACGTTTTATATTCTATGAAGCACGAATCATGCATTTATTATTTATTTAGTACGCAATTATTTTTATGTTATAATTAGACACACAGACATTTGTAAATAGATTATTCAGCACACATACTTGCGTGTTACCCTTCCCTCACGTACATTGTTGATTAATACATTTAAACGAACATATTTATTAATTATTTATAAAATTTGTTAGGGGTTAAATTTTTTTATTTACTCTGCTCCATCAACTCCCCCTTTGGTGATTTTTAAATCACCACATAAAACCCAAGTTATACTTCTTTTTCAGGCAGCATATGTCTTTCATCCTTTTGCTTTTTGTTAGTTATACATCTGTTTCCATTTCATCTTGTCTTCTTGTCTCTTTATACATACTTTCTTTCATTTTCTCTAACTCAATTTCACCCATTTCTCTCTCTCTTTCATTATTCTGTTATTTCTTTTTATCTTATTTTATCTTATTTTTCTTTTTATACACGTTATTATAATTTTCAACACCATGGCTAACAATATTGCTACAGTTGCTATTATTATAACTTTCCCTATCATTAGTCTACTCATTCTTGTTAACCAATTTGCTACTGAAGAAAACCCTCTACCAAGTTTTCCAAGGACACTTTCAACCTCCAGTGGAACTAGTTCTTTGTGCAAATTTGTAATATTTGTGATATACTTTTGTATATTTTCACTTTTATCAGGAATGTAAGTGCAACAATGTTGGACTTTCAGCATTCCACAAACTCCACCCTCTTTTGCCAAAAGAATATCAAGGGCAAGCCGATTTTGCATCACCATAGCTCTCATGGCAACCATTTCGATATTTACCATCAAGAACCCTCCCGCAGTATCTGTAGACAAACGATCTACTACTGTGGATAATTTCCGAATTTTAAATGCATTCAAAGATATTCCCACTGCTGGTATTAATGCTCCAAAAATATCACCTACAATTTCTGAAAAACTTTCCCTTTTTCTACGTGTAAAGCTATTAATCATCTTGTATGTTCCTTTTTCTTCTCTGTCCATATGAAAGATTTTTGGAAAGACCAGGCCTACATAACAAGTTCCATACCAATGGTCCGGTAACCTGTAATAAGCTCTATTCCCACAAATATAATAGATACCTGGAAATATTGGATCTTTTCCACCTTTGAATCCCCAACCTCCCAAAATTTGATAATTGTCATGGCAGATACTGGAACCTACAAAATAATTGTCATAGACTGTCTTATTTCTCCTAATACACAACTTTCCTGTTTGCGGCCAATCTAATGTCATTGCTGCATTTATCTTTTTCCCTTCATGATTTTCTTCCTCAAACGTCCATAGATGTGTTCTTTTCTCTTTTATTGCTTCTCTTTGAAATTTCATTCTTCTTTCTTCAACCATTTCTAAAAATACCTTTTCTTCTTTCTTTAATTCACAGGTAAGGTTGTTTTTAGCTATTTCTTCTAATGTTAAAATTCTATGTTCTAAAAAGAATTCTCCTAAAACCTTTGCTTGTTTTACTTTGTTAAGTTCTGGAACTACAGGAACATTTGCGAAAATCTTATCTACATCAGTGTAATAAAACTCTAATCTACCTGTTTTATAAAATAAACTTGCTATGACACTACATGTTATTCCATAGGTTAGAGGTAGGTGATGATAAGTCACACCTTCTGACACTGATGCAGGCAACTGCATACAAACATAACAATCTCTCACATCCATTGTCTCTACATATTCGTACAACAATTTTGTAAAAACATTTTTTGAAAAATCTGCTACTGACTTATCCTTATGTAATTCTGCACTACTTCTTAAAATAACTGGTTCTTTAATATTAGTTTCTTTTTCTGGTTTAGTATCATTCTTTGCTTCTACTACAGCTATACTAATAGGAATTGTGATCGCTAAAACTATCCATACTGTCATTAATAATCCTGTACAAAAGCAGCACATTTTACACCATCTTTTTAAAAACTCACATTTATCTCTTCTATCTCTAGTATTCTCCATTTTTGTTTTTTATCTTTTGTTAAATCTCAGAAAATTGTGTCACTACACCTCAGAAATGACTTAGATGCCACTCTGCATTCAAAAGTCTTTGCTTGGTACTTTCTTTTAATTCTTTTCAGAATTCTTTCGTTGTCACATCCGGTGATTTGTCATATCCAGTAAAATTGTCACATCCGGCAGAAGCACTTTAAGTCTTCACTTCAGGTTTGTTGCACCTCACCTTTACCCATTCGGTTTCTCAGTCTCGGGTTCTCGTGAGTGTTTCTTTCTTCTTTGTAATCAGTTAGAGCGATGTACAACCACTCAGGTGACTTGTATTTCGAATTCACTTTCTTTGTTCTTTTAGACTTTTGCAATCGTTTTCCACTTGGCTTTTCTTGTTCCTTTTGACTTGTTATTTCATTCACCTGTTCAGCACTTTTTTCTCCTGTTCTAATTATTCTGTATCTCAATTTTCTTATATAGTTGCTGGGCCAATTGTCTCCTTTTCTTGGCCTTTTGGTTTCACCTTCTTTTTCTCCTCTTTCTGATTTCCAGTTTCTTTTTCTTGATTCAGTTCTTGTTTTCTCTTCTTCTCCGCTTTCTTCAGATTCTGTTTCAATTTTCTCACAATTGTCTCTTATTTTGAAACTTATGATCTCATTTTCTTTTACTGGTGGATCTATTTTCTCCTTCTTGTGTTCCCCTATTACTGTCCTTCCTCGATGTTCTTCCGAATTGGTATTTATCTCACTCTCTGCTTCTAATTTTCCCTGTTCTTTTGTTTCACTATCTGTCCCTATTGCTCCTCGGGGTTCTTCTCGATTTTCTAGCTTTTTAATTGTCTCTTTCCCTTCTTTGTCTATTAATATTACTTTTGAAGGATTTCCACCATAACTTGTACTTGGTTGCTCATTTAGATCATTTTCTTGTTCATTCTCTTCTCGGTTCAAATCCCCAAGTTCTCCTTCGGAATTCTTCACAGTTTTCAACTGAATCATCAGATCCTGAACTCGTGTCAGATATTTCCAGATGTTGACTTACAGGTCGATCTTCAAGTTCTGGAATTCCTGCAATTTTTCCTTCTTCTTCTTCTTCTTCTTCCTCTATAGAGGTGCTTGCAGTTGGGGTTTCCAGATGTCGACTTTCAGGTCGATCTTCAAGTTCTGGCACCCTTTCTCTTATTCTTTCTGTCTCAGTCGCTGAACTCTCATCCCACACTTCCAGATGTCGACTCACATGTCGATCTGCAGGTTCTGGAACTCTGATTGTGTGGCTGGCATGGACCCAGTTTTTCACTCCTGCACACTTGACTGCAGTCGTTGTCACTAGGATTACCTGTCGTGGCTCGTCCCAGCGAGGAACTAGACAGTTTCTTCTCCTGTGGACTTTTATGCGGACCCAGTCTCCTGAATTCAAGTCGTGGGCTGGTTTTCTTTCAAGAGTGGTCGCATCCGGTCCAACCTGATGAAACACAGAACGCACCACATCAGCCAGTCCTTTGCAATAATCCAGTACTAGATCATCAGTTATAGTCATTAACTTGTTGACAGGTACTTGTGCTTGTCTCATTGCTCGTCCCATGATCACTTCATGAGGACTAAGTCCAGTTTTCTTTTCAGGAATACTTCTGATGGTCATCAGGACAAGGGGCAGTGCATCGGGCCATTTGAGTCCTGTAGCTTGACACATTTTTCCTAACCTGTTCTTAATTGTTCCATTTATTTGCTCTACTACCCCAGAAGCCTCTGGTCTGTATGCACAATGCAGTTTTTGTTTAATACTTAATGCTTCACAAATTAATTGAATCAACTCATTTTGAAAATGTGTTCCTCTATCTGTCTCAACCGTGACTGGAAAACCATACCTTGGAATGAACTCTCGCAGCATAAGTTTTGCTACCGTTATTCCATCATTCCTTCTAGTCGGGTATGCCTCCACCCAACGAGAAAACAAACAGACGACCACTAGAACATATTTTAGTCTGTTACAAGGGGGCATTTCAATGAAGTCTAATTGCATTCTAGTGAACGGACCTCCTTCTCGTCCTATTGTTCCTAGACTCACTATTGTCTTTCTTCCTGGATTAAACTGCTGACAAATAAGACATCTTTGACAAAGACTTTCAGCTATGGCTCTGAATTTTGGGTTATACCATGTTTGTCTAAAAAGTCTGATCATTGCATCTCTCCCAATATGAGCTTGTCCATGGTACATCCGTGCCATGTCTGAAATCATGCTATCAGGCATAACTGGTCTTTCATCTCTGTAAACCCACACACCATTGTTTTCTTGTCTTCTACATCCTGCTTTTATCCAGTAATCTTTTTCCTCATCATTTGCAACTTCCTGTAACTGTCTCACCTCATCCCATGTCTCGACAGTGTTAGTAAAAGCAAAGGAGAAGAGATATGCTCCCTTTCGCGATTCTTATTCAGGGATACCATGTTCTCTGCACAATATTTGGCTATCTCGTCGGCGTAATTATTTCCGACAGTCATGTAATCTTCATTTTTCTTATGTGCTTTGCATTTCACTACAGCTATCTGTCTAGGCAGCTGTATCGCCTCAAGCAGTTTCTTTACAAAATCTCCATTTCTGATAGGTGTTCCTGCAGACGTCAAGAAACCTCTTTGTGACCAAATCTGACCGAAATCATGCACTATACCGAAACCGTACTGGCTATCGGTCACAATCGTAACTCGTACATTTCTTCCCAACTTACATGCTTGAATCAAAGCAATCAGTTCTGCAACTTGGGCAGACCTTATTCCTTTCAGACAAGACGCTTCCATCACAGTTGCCACTGTGCATACTGCGTAAGCTGCGCTTAAAACTCCTTCTTTTGTTCTCAAGCATGAGCCATCCACAAACATGACATAATCTGATTCTTTTAAAGGCTCATCCTTTATGTCAGCTCTTGGTTTTGTGCAATATTCCAGCACATTCAGACAATCATGATCTACTTCATTTTGTTCAATTATACTCTCTTCATCTGGCAATGATGTCGAAGGATTCACATTCATACATCTATCTATGGTCACATTTTCTGCACTCAAGATTACTTTTTCGTACTTAGTCAGCCGACTATGTGTCATGTACTGTGTTTTTGTTCTTGTCAAAAGAATCTCTACTGAATGGGAAACATATACTCTCAGTGGATACCCCATCACTATACCTTCACTTTGTTCCAGACTTACACAAGTAGCAGCAACAGCTTTCAGACATCCAGGCAACGCTTTTGCTATAGGATCTAAAACAGCTGAAAAATAAGCAATTGGTCTCTTCATTGTTCCATGTTTTTGTACCAGTACTGAAAATGCACATCCATCTCTCTCACTGCAGTACAATTCAAAATCCTTTTCATAGTCAGGCATTCCTAAAGCAGGGGCCTCACACAATTTCTTTTTCAACTCTTTGAAAGATTTCATTTCTTCGTCATTCAATTCAAAAGGATCTCTTACATCCTTCTTGGTCAGTTTTTGTAATGGCTTAGCAATCAAGGAAAAACCACTTATCCATTGTCGGCAATATCCAACCATTCCCAGAAACATTCTTACCTCTCTTTGCGTCATTGGTGCTCTCATTCCTTGAATCATTTTTATTCTCTCAGTCGTTATCTTTTGCACCCCTTTCTCAATTTTATGCCCTAAATATTGGACTTCTTTTTGACAAAACTGCAATTTCGAAGGGGACACTTTATGTCCTCTTTTTCTAGATGGTTCAGTAAAGCAATTGTATCGCTTACACATGCTTCTTTTGTTTTCGATGCCACCAATAGGTCATCGATATACTGCACCATCACTGACTTTTCTGGCATTTTCAAATCTTCCAGGGACTTCTTTAAAATCTGATTAAAGATTGAGGGGCTTTCTGTATACCCCTGAGGAATTCGGCACCATGCCAAAATACGCTCTCCGAACCGGAACGCAAATAATGGCTGGCTATCTGGATGTAAAGGAATAGAGAAAAATGCGTGACACAAATCTATCACGGTGTACCACTCAGCTTCATGTGGAATTTGGTATAGAATTACTGCAGGGTTTGGCACTATTGGACAACAAGGCACAACTATTTTATTGACCTTTCTCAAATCCTGTACTATTCTATATGTTCCGTTTGGCTTTTTCAGTCCCATTATAGGTGAATTACATGGACTGCTCATTATTTCTTTTAGAATTCCCTGTTCAATCATTTTATTTATTACAGGAGTTATTCCTTCAATTATTTCTGGAGTCAATTTATACTGTGGCGTATTTGGGTAAGTTGTTCCTTCTTTTACTGTTACTTTTACGGGATCTACTTCTTTCATCAACCCAATATCTTCTCCTGTAAAATCCCACACATTCTCATTCACTGCATTTTTCAGTTCTTTTGGAAGTTTTTCTGCATCAAATGCAGGAAACAAACCATTCATTTCAGGTTCCTGATTCATCAATGTTCCTTTATACAATACATCTTCATCTGGGGTCTGAAATCCAATTCCATCTGGCGTACAATAAATTGTGCAGTTCATTTTGCACAAAAGGTCACGACCTAAAAGATTTACGGGACTACAATCGCACACTACGAATCTATGCATTTTGCTAAAAGAACCAATTTTTACTTCCACTAATTCAGTAAGTGGTGTTTTAATCTGCTGATTCGCTACTCCAACTACTTGGATATATTCACCTGAGAGAGGAAGGTTTGGAATTTCCACTGATCTAACAGTAGAACGGGTAGATCCAGTATCGACAAGGAATGTTACATTTGCACCATTCACTTCTCCATCCACAAAGGGACCAGACTAATCTACCTCTAGAGTTGCGCCAAGTACGCACTCTTTTCCCTCTCCTAGGCACCGTCAGAAACTTTCATCCGACTCATCCTCACTCTGACGCAACCAATACTGAGAAATGTTAGCTGCTCGCGGCAATTGTGTTACCTGCTCTCCTCCGTAGAATCCTGTTTCTGTACTGTATCTTTGCTGGTTAACATTGTTGGGAAGTGGTGGTTGTGGCACCTGACCTTGTTGAACAACTACCTCATTCTGCACCTGTGGATTTAATGATTGATTTTCCGGATTAGGTTTAGGTGGGAACTTACACTCGTTTCTCCAATGCCCTAATTTTCCGCAATTATGACATGGCCATTTTTTCTTTGCCTCTTCTAGACTCATTTGACCTTTCCCTTTACCTATGTTAGGTCGGGATTTATTCTGTCCTGTTTCATTCCCACTATTATCCAATTGAGCTTCTTGTTTCTCTGCCACTTTCACCTGTGCCCACATTGCCTTCTCTTTCAATTTACGCTGTCTACTCTCAATATCATCACTACAATACTTAGCATACCTCAGTACCTCATCTACAGTGCCATTTTGCCAGTTAATCATATGTTGTTTAATCATTCGACTAATCTCTGGTTTCAGTCCAAACACAAATCTATATACAAAATGACTCATATCCTTTTCACTCAACTCTTCATATCCACTATACTGCTTGAAAACCAACAACAATCTTTCATAATAGGCATGTACGGACTCCTTACTTTCCTGTGTAGTTCTGTCTATTTTTACCCAATCTGTTTCTTTAGGAGGAATCTTATTTTTCAAAAAGGTAATCACCTTATCATATTTCCTCATCACCTCAGGACCTGGAGCTCCTGTCTTAGGATCTCTTGGATATTCTGTAGTTGGCCAGTCAACTGTAATTTTACATTCAGACCACAAATCAGTTGGCACCACTATGTCAAACAATCCATCTAAATCTATCCACAACACCTTTGAAACCTTCACAAACCTCTCCACTTGTCGGTACCATTCAACTGGTTTCTCTCTCAGCTTCGGGAATTCGTTTGTAAATGACAGTAAATCCTGTCTAGTCCAGGGAACATGCACATAACTACCACCTGGAGTTTCTCTCATAGGGTATTCTCTTGCAACAGGTTCCTTTTCAGTTATCATAAAAGCCAAAGAAGCTTTGTCTGCAGTTTTCTCATACTTTTTCGTCCATCTGACTTTCCATCTGTCCACATCACCCCATTTTCTCAGTAAAACAATTAACTCTTATATCTGTGTCAGCCTTCCTGCTGTATTCAAATTTTCAATATCTTTCTCACAAAAGTCTACTCTGTACGGTTTCTGCAATGTTTTCACTTTCGCAAAATCTACTCCAATTTCACTTGCTATCTCTTCCAGTTTGTCATGTAAATTTTTAGCTCTCCATGTAATACTTTTGCACAGAAACATAATTTCATCATCCTGGTAATTTTTCAGCTTTTCTGTACCAATCGTCCCTAAAATTAATTCTTCCATGTCAATCTTTAACCTAATTACATCTAATGGTTTTTCTTCTGGTTCTTTTATTTTAAATGCCTTCATCCACTCATTTAACTCATCAGGAGTCGGACCTATAGGCGTATTATTTAGTTCTATCCAATTACCACTCTTTTCAGGGGTCACTGTTGCAGATTCTGTTACCATATGCATTTTCCTACCATTACACTCATTCACTGTCAAATTTGTGGGTGGACTTGGTCTGTAGGTACTAGCCAAATTACTTGTACTTGCACTTGGTTCCATCCTTTCTTTTTCTCTCTGAAATTGTGAATTCATAGGAATCACTAAAGATCGTTCATCAATTTTCTGATTCTCAAAAACTGGTATTACTGGACCTATTGTTACGGGTACAGTTACAGCTTCCATGTTTTTCGTTAATTCCCTAATTTTCTCAGTCAGCTCTTTTGTTGTTCTTGCTAATTCAATTGCATTGTCATTTTCTACTCCTTCATTTTCTGAAGTTCTTATTTGTTCTTGTGACCTATTTATTTCAATTCTTTTTACAGGACTTTTATTTCGCACAGTCTCTATTTGCGGCACATTAGGTGTCACCACTGTAGAACTCTGCTGATACGGAGGGGGATTTCTATTCAGAATTTCTTCCAGCAATTCATCATCCGTTTCACTCTCATGCATATATTTTTCCCTCTCCATATGTTTCTTTTTCTCAGTACGTTTTCTCTTAGTCTCTTCCTCAACTGTAAAAGCCGGAAACTAACCTCCTGTCATGTTTGCACATCTCCATCGTTTTATTCTATCCTCATGATTTATTCCCCACATTCTTCCAGGCATAAACTCATGATCCCTTAAACCTCTGTATCTCTCTCGCTCATACATCTCATCTTCCCATTCCGTCAACGCTTCAAACTGTGTCAGGTCTAGGTTCTAAATTTGTCATCTTTTCTCTCAAATTCCGCAAAACCGCTACACTAAATGAACCATTCTCAGGGAAAGCTAATGCTCCATCATTCTTCGTATACTTTGCCCAATTTTCTAACCATATGCATGTATGATATCCATATTTCAGCATCATATGTGAAGCTGCTGATTTCGGCGGAGGAATTACTTGTCCCTCTCTAGTCACAACCTTTTTGTCTCTCTTAAAGAAATTCTTAATTTTTGTCGTCCATGACGTTCTCTCCCTTTCATACTCATTATACAGCATGTTTTCGATTGGTTTTTCTCTTCAAAACCAGCACTGTTCCGTGTACGGAACTTCAACCAATCACAGCGCGATTCACACCAACACACCAATCAGAACGATTTCCTTCTTCCGCGGACCAACCAATCCTAGCGCGGCACTTTTCTACGTCACTCCTGTCTTTGCGTTCACGTGACTAGCGCACTATCCAATCCTAGCGCGGCACTGTCTATGTCACTCTTGCTCTTTTACCCCTCCTTTACAAAAATTATTGGCAATTTTTCTTTTCAATGTTTCTTTGTTAGTTACAACATTTAAAACAATTCCATAGTCTGATTCGCTAAACAAAAGTGACAGCTTTGTCCTTTTACACAAGAATCCTGTATTTCCAGTAGGCAGCGCTTATCTCTACCCTACCACAGAATTATTAACTTTCGCCGATAAAGTAGCACTTCCCTCTACCTTACCCTTCTTTCAAGCAAACAGTAAACCCGTTTCTCTGGGGATAAGACACATGTGGAGACTATGCTCCTGAGAATTAAGGCCAGAGTTTCACAAGAAAACGTGATTTGCTATCTCAGTTACACACCTTTCGTACAGAAATCCCTAACATAACACAACCTGTGTTATTACCAAAAATGAATTCAGACCATGTACCAAATTCCAAGTGACTTCTCTTGCCACACGAGTTCCACTTCCTACATCCCAGAAGCGTGAAAACTCACATATAACATAACGCGACTCAACATATAGTATTAGTCATCAAAAATAATCAATAATCACCAAACTAATCTATAGAAACCATAACTCTGCTACCAAGAAATCTGATGCAGCGGATACAATGAAAACTATTTCTCCTAGGTCACTTATCGGTCATCCAGGCGCGACTTATATTTTCTCACATCCACATGACGATGGGGCCCATGACATCGCCTAACAATCACACACACACACACCTGGATTTCCTCTACACCTTTACGAATCTATACTCCTAGGAGAAAGAAAAACTAAATGAAAATCATCATGATGTACCGCTGGAAGGAGCCGGAAATACCTTATTTACCTTAACCTATCGCTTTCTTAGTTATTTCTTAAGATATTCCTGCTCATTGTTTTGTCGATGGATCATCTAGTGAAAATCAGTTGATAGTGATCAAGACCAGCTAAATCACAATAACTAATTACTAATTTCAAAACCATTTAGTAAATAATCACTGAGTCGTTTGATTTAAGAATCTCAAAATTTATATAATTTTAAAGGCATGGAAAAGAATTTAGACTTTTTATTCAATTATTCATACATTATTAAATCAAATATTTATTAAGCAAAAATCAATTTTATTGCAGAAAGGAAATTTTTGGCATGAAGAAAAATCCTAATTAACCTGCCTATCTTCCTAATTTAGCCTAATGATTTCTAACCTAAGTTTAAAGTTGAAAAATAACCTGATTCTCATACTCAACTGGAAAATTAAGACAGCAACAGAAACTTCAGCTCGTCAGCATCAGCTACCGCAACCCGTCTCATCTAACAGTCTTTCAGCATCTCCCGCTCAGTAAATGGATCGATCTGGAACACCAAGCACTGAAAACCACCAACTCTCCCTCCCACTAAGAGTAGGCCTTCTTATACCCTAATTCTAACTTTGCTAACTAAATTGTTGCAACATTAATAACGCGCTTTTCTTTCATTGGTCCACTCAGTTCATTTATTCAGTTTTAATCAAATTCTCCCGGATCCAGCTTGTTCTTCTGGAATGCATATGTTCATTTCCTTTCTCACAGTTCAAGACATGTTTCCATCCGCTTCGATCAGTACATTTGTAACTTCTTTCGATACATTCGAGAACTCTGCAGGCATTGTCCTTTCTCTTAAAACTGTTTCCCACGATTCTCTGCTGATCACCACGGCACACTATCAGTTCAAATAGGTCACATCAGCCTTGACCATTCTTGCATCCTAGCCTTTCAGCACCATCACGTGGTCAGTCTTTCTCCAACTTTTCTCCCTTGTCATGTGTTTTCTCAGCGCATGCGTACTCTAATAAACGGCAGCCATTTTATATCGCCACTCGATTAGACTTAGAAGCACTATTTAGAAATAAACAAAACATAATTAAAATAGAGAAACATAGCCTTTTCTTTTCCCTCCCGTCATCTACGTACCCCAATTAGTTATTACCTAGCAGAAAGCAACATTTAAGCTGTTCCTTACTTACCATCACTATTGTTTTTGCAACGTCACGTTTTATATTCTATGAAGCACGAACCATGCATTTATTATTTATTTAGTACGCAATTATTTTTATGTTATAATTAGACACACAGACATTTGTAAATAGATTATTCAGCACACATACTTGCGTGTTACCCTTCCCTCACGTACATTGTTGATTAATACATTTAAACGAACAAATTTATTAATTATTTATAAAATTTGTTAGGGGTTAAATGTTTTTATTTACTCTGCTCCATCAGGTACAAGCGGGAAGCTGGATATAGGTATGCAGAGAAAGGTTAGAAGCAAGCTTTTAGTTTGGCAGGTGGGGCACTTGAAGCAAAGAGCAAGGAGGCGCTGAATACACACACACAGACTGAAATATGAGGGGGTCACTATATCTCATGAGGTACATCCCATTACAATAATATTGCATCCGCCACATTAGCCTGCCTCTGTATTGTAATGTAAATATATAAGTACTATTCCTAGTTCAACTTACACACACCTCCCATGTCAGTATGGGTGGAGCGAAGAACTGTAATTTTATATATGCACCTTAAGTGTTATTGTACGTCGATATTTGTGACCTTGATAGCCGTGTCATATAGCTGACTGAAAGCAGGAACGTTTTAAAGATAGGAAATATTTTGGGATAGAACTAGATATCTGCAAAATCAAAAGTGGCATTGGTAAATGCTCAAAGTGGGCAGGAGTAAGTAGGGAATTCATGAGAGGAAACCAGTTTGTTAATTAAAAAAAGATGTTGGAACGTTGGCTTCATGCGCGCTTCTGATCTAGCTGCAAAGTTTTTTCTCTGGGACATGACCTCTGGCAATAGAAATGTTATTTTATGTCAGCTCTTCACCGTATTAATCTAATAATTTTTTTGCAGGATAAGCTGTGAGTGACCTGCTGAACATGTTGTGCCATTCATGTCTCCCCACTCACAGCTCTGAGCTGGAATTAATATCTGATAAGCAGTTATGCTTGTTTTTTTATAACGTGCCACATTATTTTATGCCCTTTGCAGAAAACATTTGCCGGTTCACATCTAGGAAAGGGAAGTTAAACAAGGCTGCATTTTTTACGATGACAAGGTTTATAAAGCTGAAGAAAGGCAAGGCATCACATTATTTCAATCCAATGTGAAACACAAATATTAGTCATTAAAATATTTATGTATGAAAAGAGAAAAGCTTGTCATAAATAAAGCTAGTGATACTGCTGTGTAAAAAAAAAAAGGTCAGTAATGGTAATTTTGAAGTTTTGTAGAGTGGTAGGATGATGTGACTGTTAAATACGTCTATTAAAGCTGGCAGAGCTAATGGAAATCAGTGATTGTATACACTTAGAACAGCTGATTAAGTAACATATATTCTGCTCTAAGTAATAATGTCCATTGTCTTTCAGGACATTGCTCTTGAAATCTTTTTCAAGAATGGATATTCCAAATTTCTTGTGTTTCCGAACAAGGATCGAGAAAAGGCTTCAAAAAGGTATAGCAGTTTGATATCATCTTATGAATATTGCTGGGTCAACAATGCTCCATGGTGTGTCAGGCTGTGCTTGAGTTGTCCAGTGGTGTGCATGGCCTCCGGTTCGGGTCAGGTATCAATCCGTCTTGTGATGCCCATTCCTGTTCACTGTCTTGGGCTTTCTTTATATTGTTCATCACTTTGTTCTGTCTTGGTTGTACTTGTGTTTTCCAGCACTCCTAACTACCTTGAGCTGTGCTCCAGTTGTCCAGTGGTGTCTTCCATTGTCTGTCACTCTATATCCTTTTAGGCTCTGCTTGTGTTGTCTTTCGCTTTTCACTATCGTGGGCTGTGCTCGTCTTGCCAATCACGTTTCACAATCTTGGGTTATGCTTGCATTGTATACTGCTTTTAACTGTCTCAGATTGTGCTGGTTTTGCAATCCGTGCGCACTGTCTAGTGCAATGGTTCTTATCCTTTTGACTTCTGTGGACCCCCACGTAATTATTACTGGAACTCGGGGACCCCCACTGACTCATTATTGGAAAATGGGGACCCACACTGGATAATTACTGGAAGCTTGGAACCAGTCGCGGCTGGCAACATTTAAATATGGTGGGGCACGATGCCCAAAAAACTTACCATATATGTTGCACTTGCTGGTGTGCAGGCTCTGGTCTCACTTCGTCCTGGTGCTCTCCTCGACAGTGACTCCAGTAGGAAAGGGAAGGACTTCCTTCCTTGTGCAAAGCGAATACAACCGGATTGGTTGGAGCAGCTAACCCACTGCTCATTTTGAGGATGGAGCCTTCGGCTGCAGTCCCTGGGCTGTTTCTCAGCCCTGGGATTCCTAGCTCTGAAGTGTGCATGTCAGATTGGCCGGCTCTAGACAGCCGGCCAATCTGACATGTGCACTGACAGGGGCTGAAGTAATAGTGCAATTGCACGAATCAGCCCCGCCCCCTGCCCTCGCGCTGTAATAGCGCAAGCCTGCGACACATGGTATGTATTACCATTTTATTAATGTGTGTACCTGCTGCGCTCACAGCAGGCAGGGCGACGCATCTCCGCCATAACAGAGGAGCCGCCGCTGCTGGGAACCCTGACCTAAGCATTTTCATAAATTTTAACCCAAAAGCACAATACGTAAAAATACAGAAACAAGCATTCATCAAACAAATATACATATGATGAAATATTTTATCTAATTCACAAACATTTAAAAAAAATCGCAATTTTAATGGGAAGGTTGGATTTTTTCTAAATTCAATTGAGGTGACTGATCATCCGTACTATATTCTGTTTGATGCTTTGCACATCTACCATGACTCAATCTAAGGATACTAACTTAATTTTTAGCCTCCACTTTCAAATTCCTTCACATTTACAGAATGTTTTACATTTTTCAATTGTACATTTTCCTTCTGAACCTATATATATATATATTCACTGAAAAAACCAAAGGTTACAAAGACATTATAGTTAGCAAATAGAATTAAAAAAACCTTAGAAATTCAGTGAAAAAACAAAGATTACAGGGACGTTATAGTTAGGCTGGCATTTCACTCATACAAAACCAGAGAAATTCAGCCATTACAGTTACCCGAGTTAACTATAACTCGCACCCCCGCAATGCTTATGACCTCACATAATACATCACTCATGACACGGTCAGTGACATCACTGATGACATCTCAAATGACCCCATCCCCCGGGCCCGCCTTTCATTTTTTTTAAATTAATGAAAGGAAGGGGGGGGGCATGGCTCCCCTTCCCTGGGCCATTTTAGGCCCTGGGACCCCATCCTCCAGGCCTGCCTCTTTTTATATATTCTTTTTCAAAAAAAGGAACAGACCACGTGGCACCTCATCCGGGCCTTTTTCGACCTCGGGGACACCATCCCCCGGGGCATGGCTATCTCATTGGGGACCGCGACGGGAGCCTAAAGCCCCCGCGGTCCCATCCACGGTCCCATCCAGCTCCTGCCTCCTGCGGGAGCCAGCATTGCTTTTTACACCCAGGGAGCTGCTGACATGCAGCTCCCTGGGTGTAAAAGGCAAAGTGTGCTCCGCTTTGAACAAGCAAGAGCATAATGCTCTCGCTTGTTAAATGCGGAGCACACTGTTTGCTATGGGATGGCGGGAGCAGTGTTCCCCCGATCCCATAGCAAACTGCAATGTTCTGGGGGTGGGCACCCCGGGACATTACTGGATCCGGCCCTGGGAGGGGTGGCGATCCCCAGGGCCATGCAGGGCTCCTGGAGGGGGCCGCACGGCCTCCCTCCCATCTTCTGCAGAGCCCCAGGGAGGTGGTGGTTCCCGGGGCTGCGTGCACGCATCATATTTTGATAAAGCCCTGGGAAGGTGGCGGTCCCCGGGGCAGTGGGGGGTGCGTGGCCCCCGCATTTTAATATATTAGCCCCGGGGAGGTGGCGGTCCCCGGGGCTGCGTGGGGGGGCTGGAGCCCCCCCACGCATTATACTTTGATATAGCCCCAGGAGCGTGGGGGTCCCCAGGGCAGCGGGAGGGGGCTCACCCCCCCCGCATTTTAATATATTAGCCCCAGGGAGGTGGCATCTCAAGACTTCATAGTCGAAACGCATTGGTGTTAGTGGTACAATTAAAGTACTTTTGTGAATGAACTCCTGGAGTGCGGCATATTTTCTTTTGTTTTCAAATATAGATAAATATATACACATATATGTATATATATATATAGGATGCAGAAACGTTTAGGTTCATCCTAAGATTCAATAAACAGGAAAGGGCTATTAGAAACATCATAAAAACAAATTGGCCCCTTGTCTTGGGTGACCCAATCATAGGCCATCTCCTTCCTAACAGACCAGCAATAACATACAGCAGGACACCATCTATGAAAGACACTCTGGTCCAAAATGATCCCGGTGGTCAAACCAGGGGTACTTGGCTTGGCCAAAGAAAGGGTTTTTTTAGATGAAAGACATGTAAGGCCTGCCAACTTGGGACAAACAGAACCTCATACAAAACACCCTTTAGTGAACAAGAAAAGCCCATTAACAAGGCATTAGACTATGTGGTCTATGTGCTGGAGTGCCCTTGCGGCCTGCGCTATGTGGGTAGTACCATACTGCAGGGGCACAAGAGGGTACTCCAACACATGAGGGCGATAAAAAAGAGAGCTCAGTCCTATCCGGTGGCTCGGCATTTTGGTGAGGTACATGATGGGGATATAAAGGATCTAAAGTACTTCCTGATAGATTCCATCCCCCCCAATAAAAGAGGGGGTGACAGGGAAAAAAGCCTCAGACAACTGGAAATGCGTTACATTTTGGACCTCGATACCAAACATCCGGGGGGTCTGAACGCAACTGAGGAACTTTACACTTGTCTATAATACTTGATAGGAAGAGTAATAAGATAGTTCAATAGGTACATAAGAGTAAACAATTAATGCACATCATCAAATATGGAGAAAATTGAAACATTTGGGTTTTTCAAATTGCAGCCGCCTCAGAATCCCACTTTTTTATAACACACACGGGTTAGATAGGTTTTTATACAATTTTTAAGCAAATAAGTTGGTAGCACACAGCACTTTATATTTATATTTACAAATTGGCACTAGCACAAGTCACTTTTAGTCGTAAGGTTTACAAAACAAAGTTTTGCATCACAAGTACTGTATAAGCATTTGCACTATGTCTGCTATTGGGTAAAGATATTACATCATAAACAAGTAAAAGGTATTTAAACCGAGATTAGTTGAAACCTATAGCGTCAAATAGAAAATCATTTTTTAAATACCAATCTGATTTTATTTGCTTTTACAACATCATAGTACTGTCTAGATTTTAAGGTTTCATATTCAGTATGTACAGGTTTTTAACACAGTATTTCGGTATTCAAACCAATATTTATGTATGCATGTGTTTCAAACTCAGTGTAAATTCCGAGTCACACCATGAAATCTTTTTTCTATGTTCATTGTTTAACCTTGCAACTTGTGAGCACCTGTCAAAAGAACAAAAACGTTTAAAAAAAATGGTCAAAAAAATGGTTAAAAGATACCTACCTTCCGTGATGCGCGTCATGTGATCAAGACCCTTCCGGGTCGAAACGCGTCATAGCAGCTTAGGTCTTCACGAGCAAGAATAAAGATATCGAAATCTGCAACAAACTGTGGTCCGTGCTCCATTTCCTGGGTGAACTGGCGTTGTAAAGTGGAGTGCAGCTAATTTATATATATATATATATATATACAGACAGACATATAGATGTATAAATGTATATAAACATATATGTATACATATATGTGTATGTATATACATATATATTTGTGTGTGTGTGTGTGTGTGGGTGGGTGTGTATATATAATATATTACCTAATGGCGGTCCACAGGAAAAGCGTTTTTTGACTTGCCTATATCTTTGAAGCAGGTTGACGAATGTACACTGAAGTTTGTGCCGGTAATAGTTGTTGCACATGGAAGGTTTCGGGGTGATCCATTAAGCGGGGGCCGAGAAAAAGGGGGGGGGTCAAAAAACGTGCGTTCCCATGTTAATTCCCACAGGACCTTTTTGATTTGGTTTAAATCCGTCCAGTAGTTTTAGAGATAACCGAAGTCCACATTTTTATATATATAGGGACGCGAAGGCTCGGCAACCCCTCCCGATCTTGTGCTGAGATCTGATTGGCTGCCAACACTTCAAACCAGGAAGTGTTGGAGCCATTGTGGAACTCGGCTTGAGGTGAGTCCCAGAAAAAACGTTACAAAAAAAGAAAAGGGGGCAGGGTAGAAATAACCTGACCCCCTAGGCCTCTTGGCTGTAAGGGGAAAAAAGCATTTGTTTAAAAAAAAATTGGCGGGAGTTGCACTAGATCCGCGACTCCCGCTGAAAATGTAATTAAAATTAATCAGCTCCCGGGTGGGCATTTTGAGAATAACGGAGGGGGCGCATGGTACCCCTCCTGGGGCCTATTTATGCCCTAGATATGACCACCACCTCCCCGGGGATTGTTTACTGATAAATAGGGGATAAATAGGGGGCCTCTCACAGCCCCGGGGCCCGCCACCTCCTCAGGGCCCTGGACAACAGGTTAAGAACCACTGGGCTAGGGCTGTGCTCACATTGCCCATAGCTTTGTGTAAGGTTTTGCTCGTGTTTAGCTTTATCACTTTTTATTATCTCAGGCTTTACACATGTCCTTCGCTCTGCACTCTCTGGAGTTGCTCTCAGTGTTCATTACTTCACACTGCCTTAAGATGAGCTTGAGATGTCAGGCACTCCCCACTGTCTTGAACAGTAGTAATGCAGTCCATCACTTTGTACGGTTTCAAGCTGTGCTAATGATGTTTTAGGGGGGATTCATGCTATATAGTTCTGGGACATACTCTGCTGCGGCAGTTCCCGGTCAGTAAATTCAAAGCCATTAGACTACTCATTATCATGTAGCCCAGGGATAGGGGGCTGAGACAAGGCTTAAAGATGTATTTCTCTCTAATTCGGGTGCAGAATCTTTGAGAAGCTGAGAAATTCCTACTGCAAATTATATTGCCCTGTAGTGTGAGGCCAGGGTCCAGATGAAACGCTCAGTACACATCATCATCATCGTCACAGGGTTCGAGCAGTTCACTTCTAGAATTAGCAATCGTTAAAGGCTTCAAAAAACGATGGTGGAAAAATTCCCAAAGATGGGAACTCTAATAATACATGTTCAACTACATTTAACCTTTTGCACCTGAGGCGGGGGCATTTGAACAAATATATGAATGAATAGGTGTCTTTAGGAGGGATTTTCATTGTGCTTTAAATTATTGGTTTATGCCTAGGCCCTTTATGGCATTTAATCACCTTCACTGCCTAAAACGGTGCCCTGAAGACAACGTAGGTACCCACTGAAGTGAAATGTTCATCACTTTGTTGCTCAGCGTGTGTCACGAGAGTCAAGAAACCACAGTACTGCGGTGTTCTGTGCGGGTTCTTGTACAGTAACACACAGGACAGGTGGCAGTGCTCAGAGGACTTCCTTACTGGTTACACTTGGGTTCAGATCGAGGCTTTTCTCGAAAGGTGGTCTCCCTGCGCATCACCTCAGGCTACACTGTGCTGGCCTGTTGCAGTTGCCCTCTCATTGTTCCTAACAGTCAAACATGTATATCCATCGCTAAAGAAGCCTCTCTCACCTTTGTCTCTCTGTCTCCCTTCCTTTAGGTTTTGCTCATTTCAAGTTTCCCTCAAAGCAAAAGGTGTGACCGAAGACACGATAAACTTCAGGTAAAGTTACGAAGCATCAACATAAACATGTCCTGTCCAGCATGCATTGTTAGCATATTTTCTATTATACAACTGATGTATACTCAAAGTTAAACTATTCCTCCAAGGCATATCTCTGCTTACACTGCATGATGTGCACACAAGGGTAAAATCCAGTTTACATCAGGCCACCTTAGGGTCAGGGGTGCACTGGCTTATACTGCCAAGCATTCTGTCACACTATAAGGTCAAACTTTATGAAATACTTCGATACATCCACATTGGCCGAAGCATGTGCATCAATGCGTTTCAACCCCAATGTGGCGCCAACTGATTCTTCACACAGCGGATGGAACCCTTGCTTCAGGTTAGCCTGTAATTATTCTAGTGAAGAAGATAAAAGGTAATTTGCTTAATGTGAGGAACAAACACAACTGGTTTACAGTGGGGCAAACAAAGAAAATTGTGTTTTTTCCCTAAAAGTACACTAGAAAGAGATCACTGGGGCATGGAAGCAAGACTTTACAGTAACAAGCATTGGCATAGCCAATAGGTCTCACTTTTGGGACATTATAAGTGTTTAGCCATGCAACAGTTGATGTTGCACCAAGGATATTGTGCTGCAGAATTAAATACTTATAAGGTCCCAAAGGCGAGACCTATTGGCTACTGCCAATGCTTGTTTTATATGCTGGTGAAACCTTATTGCGCACTGGGGTGAAGCTGCATTAATTGGTATACATTGGAAATAGTGTGAGACCACTCAAACAATACATCCAGTAACATCACAGAGTGATTAAAAATGGTAACTTCGAGCTATCTGCTGGCAACACATTTTCAAGAAGTACATCCAAAAGGATGCACATTTTGGTTTCATGTAGTTGAACATATTCACATTCACAGCAGAATGTTGTTCACCATTTGTAAACCATTTGTAATGAGTCAGACTGGGTTTCGCCAGATGATAGTACGGAAAGAAGGGGAGAGGAAGGGAGGAGAGGGAAGAGAGGGCAAGAGATGAAGAGAAGAAGAGGGAGGGCGGGGCAGAGAGACGTGCTGAAAAGCAGGAGATGGGGTGAGGAAAGAGGTGGATTGAGGGAAGGACAGGCAGAAAGAACTTGATTTTATATAGTGTCTCGGACTATACTGCAATTGTTTCTAAGCGCTGTAAATAATGGGTGTTACAATTATACAATTAATAGTACTCAAAACAGAGCTTCAGGAGCAGAATGCAGTGGAAGGGATAAGGCACGAGCGTAATTTATAGCAAGAGTAATGTGAGGTAGCGGAAGGGGCTGGGGAGAGGGAGGAAAGAGGAGAAAATGGATAAAAGAGCAAAACCAGAGGGGAGAGTGACGGGGCTGAGCATGCCAGCAAATGGCGACTGTAGAGTAAAACGATGCGCTATGAAAAGGGAGCGTGGAGAAGACGAGACAGGTGAGAGCTAATGGGGGCGCGTAGATTAGAGGAGTTGGAAATTATGGGCGCCAACGACCTGGAGAAGCAGGTGCAACTAAGAAAGGAGGACGCGCGGTAAGGTGAAAGGTCAAGACAGAAGATAAGAAGGAGAAGGTGTAAGACAGAGAGTCCGAAAAGACGTAACAAAGAATATAGAGAGAGAAGGTGACTCAATGAAGCGTCTGGCGAGGGAAAGTAGAGAAAATAGAGAGAGAAGTTAAACGGGGAAGAAGAAAGTAGGCGAGAGTTGAGAGAGAGAGGGGAGGGGACAGTCACGGCGGAAAGAATACAGAAAGGAGACAGAACAGGTTGAGGACAGAAGCCACAGCACAGGGGAGGGGGAGAGAAAAGGGAGAGAAGAGAAAAGAGAGAGGAGAAAAGGCATTGGGTGGTATGAAAAAGAGAAAAAAATGTGTGACATAGAACGATGACACGAGAAGGAACAGCGGAGAAAAAAAGCTGGATGATATAAATAAGAGACGCTTTGGGGTCTGAGGAGTGCAGAGGACAGCACACAGACGACACGCAGGTATGTACAGCGGGGACGAGAAACAGACGCGCAATACATATTCAGCGCAACGGGAGAGGGAGGGGGGCGAACGTACAGGCGCTCTGGGCGGTGGGAGCAGAAGGTGCCGGCTATTGTACAGTCAGACATCTGTTGACATCCAGGCGGAGAGTCGAAGGTAAGGAGTGAAAGATGAGGGTGGATGAAAAGGAGAAAGGGCAGATAGGAGGGTGAAAAGGATTTTAGGCAAAGGAGAGAAATAAAAATAAAACGCATAGACAGCGGTAGATAGGGAAATGAAGGGAAGCAAAATGAAAGGTGAATGTGGAAGTCATTAGAAAAAGTAGAGAACGATAAAGGAAAATTAATGAAAATGTTTTGGGAGAGAAAAGGCGACGAAGAGACAAAGGTGAAAGCAAGAGTCTAGAAGAAACGAGGAACTGGAGAACCAAATAAAGTAAAATGCAAAAATAACTGAAAAGAGGGAGTTGGGGGGAGAATATAAGAAGTAGTAAGCGAGAAGGGTTTGAAGGACCAGGTGGAAAGAAAGGAAACAACCCTCCAAGAAAGCAAGATAAGAAAGAGTAAGGAACACGGAAATGGGAGAACGAGGAAAGAAAATTCGAAGATAAATAAGGATGGAAGAATAAGAAAGAAACAAGAAGAAAGTGCAGCCGCCATTGTTGCCGATTAGGAGCGGTGTTGAAGATGTGAAAACAGAGTTGGGCGAGCTGCGCGACGGGACGTGTGGGCAAGGAAAGAGGCGCGCGCGCTTGGGAGAGCAGTCTGCTCTTTTTCAAAGCACATACTCGTGCTTGTGGCGCGCCGCTGCGCACTCCCGCAAGGCGTATGCCGCCACAAGCACGAGTATGTGCTTTGAAAAAGAGCTGCACGACGGCTAAAGGTCTCCTATGCAGCGCATGCACGCTGCGTAGGCGAGACCTAAAAACAGGAGGCTCAGGGATACAGCCGCTAGATGGGTATCTATATTCAGCATCAAACTTTAACAATTTGCTTTAACTCTAGGAGGATGAGATTAGAGTGCAGCTAGCCAGTAGAATCAAATCTAATATCGTATCAGTAGTCACTATTTTACCTTGGCAGTTTTACACAGCACAATGCTTGTTTCAAGAAAATAGCCAGAGACTACATGTCATGCTTTTTACTAAAGAAAAAAAGATCTTTCCGGTAGGATAATTAATCTTATACCTAAATAAAACTGCTGGGCACACAGCGACTCTTACGCGTGCAACACAAGCAGGGGTAGCAGAAGTGACAGCATGTTCCCTTTGACCCTGAATTATCACAGGAACTGACATCATATGCAATCACCAATCACAGCAAGTGATATCATGGAAGTTGATAGAACATTACAAATTTGAAATTACAAAAGAAAACTTAAACTCCTGCTACAAATGCTCCACTTATGTTGCCAGTGTCAAATAGTACTCCTAGATATAGGGCTGCGTTGAAATGAAATGGTGTGAAGACTCTGATCAAATGCCATACAGTCAGGCTCATAACCCTTCAAAAAGTATTACACTCGCTCAAATGAAAATGCATATTATTTTTGACAGCTCATTACATGAGTAAAGTAGACAAAATTTAGACCTGTCCAGGGAAATCACTGCCAGTTATACAAACTTGTTTTATAAAGTGCTTCATACTACAATTCTGCAATTCCTACGTACTGTAAACAACAAGTGTTGTTAATACCAGATTTAATGGTACTCAATTTACTGACCTCAGGAGGATAGTTGGCAGAGTCACTGCTGGGATTCAAACTTCTTATAATTCTGATGTGACAATTATGCATGGTTCATTGCAAACATTCAGCTCACTGAGCTATACTGCCAGCTGAATAATATGAACATGAAGCAGAGAAAGGAGCAAGATTACATTGCCCACTAAAAGACTCAGGTGCCTTGTTATAACTTTGACAACAGAGCTAAAATTGAGGCAGAGGGTATTAATGAGACAGGGCTGATCAAAACGTTCTTTAAATAGGAAATTGTTGGCCCTAATAATCTACAACAAAAATGTACTTTGCAAGTAGTATTCAATATGCATAAGCAGCAAGGTAACATGCATACTGCAATATTTACATTCCCTTTTAATAAACTGGGCCTACCCCTTCAAATGTTGCATTTCAATGGAAAGTTATGGTTCAAATAGATTCAAAGCAAATACAAGAAGATGATGGACGGAGCGCTGAAACCTTTCAGACACTCACCCCAGTCACAGATCTGGGTTGAATCCATTATCGTTCTTTAGCTCACTTCGCCACCCCAGTTAAGACCCAGCCATATGCAAATCAGTCTTGACCCTATTCCTCATGGGAACAGTCCAGCCCAAACTGCCAAGCCAGGTCTTCCCTGGACCGGAAAGTAGCATCCTGGGACCGGTTTTGCGGTAACACCCCATATCAGCCAGGCTAGCTTGAATCCAGAGGCAAAATGAGCAAGGGACCCACATCTGGGTATGTCTGGATTCAAAGCAACAATTACTTTAATGCAGCTCCGAGGAGCTATGATTAATTTCAGAAGCCGTTTGAGAAGGAGAGTGATCTGCGCAACGGTTTTGTAAGGTGGGGTGATGGTAATAGCTATCATGAGGAAAGCAGATTTGTGTTATTAGGACACTGGGGGCTGCAATGAATCCGCACATGCCTGCACAATACATGCTGCTACTTGGGAAGCGTTCTGCTTCTTATTCTGGACTCTCATTTCATAACTCATTCAAATCTACACTATGTTCACTTTCAATAACCTTTGACATCTACATTTTTGTAAATGTTTTTCATAATTACATATTAGTGAAATGTATGTGCAGCTTTTAAACTTTTCTAATGATTCATGCTCCCCTCTGCATATTGCTTGAGGTCCCCGTACACCCGTACATCCAAACCCACCTTTTACCTTAAATCAAAGTAACTGTTTTCAATGGCTGGCCGCCCGTGGCGGTCCCTGCATTTGCTGCGGCAGACGCACGCAGTGAAGAGAAGAGCGGCTGTGGCTGTGCTGGCGAGAGTTTTCTCTGACGCCCTGCGGCAAATGCATTGAGGAGCGGGGGGCATTGATTGCCGCCCTGTGGCGGCAGATAAGAGCGGGGGAGGGCCGCCACCCCCAAAACCTGTACCGCCCCCACTAGCTACGCCACTGACTGTTTTACAGATAGATCGGATGATTTGTCTCGAGTCTCTCAGGTCTTTTCCTGTCCTTGGTACTGACCCTGATGTACCGATGACTGACGCAGCAGATTGGTGGGCCAAACAACAAAACAAATCTCCTAAGGTTGGTGTTACAATTGTAAGTTCCCTTTGTGTAACAGTACTTTGCTAACGAGAACAGGCAAGGTCGGTAAGCACCACAGCTTCAGTTTTCCAACAAGGCCCGAGCATGTCTGGAAAAGAATATTAGTCCCCATTCATGATAGCAGCCACCTCTGAGGTAGACTCCAAAGTGTGGGCGATTGACTCCACCCTCATCGTGAACACCTCTCTAGCCGACTGTGTAAAATAAACATGTAACCCTAAAAGCAAGGAATCAGCTAGCCGTTTCTGGATTGCAGAAAGTTTGACTAACCTAATTTGGCTTGTGGTAAATCCAGGAATCGCAACAACATGCCCCAAACGTAAGACAATCAAGGCCCTTAAATGACACCCATAGCTGCAGGGAAGGCCGACCAGCATGGACACTCCTCCTTTAAAGTACACAGACCTCCGGTCACATGAGGCAATTGATTAAAAAAAAAAAAAAAAAAGCATTGGCCGCGCGGCCGTGAAAGTGAAAGTAATCGTGAGTAAGCGGGTTTTGGAAGTGCAAACAGTGGCTTTTGCTGGCAACCAGCTTGCGTTCACGCGAGCGTCCAGATGGCGAGGGAAGCCATATGGCGCCTGATCGCGCGTGCACGCTCGCGTGAACGCAAGCTGGTCGCCAGCAAAAGCCACTGTTTGCACTTCCAAAACCCGCTTACTAAAACTCTCGCCAGAGCAGCGCATGCGCTGGCTCAGGCGAGACCTAAAAAGGAATTGATGTTGTGACAAAAGGGTGGTTGATGTGTCTGAATTTAGTCAGGAAAAGACAATCAGCGAGTATCCACTTACTTGGGTGATGTTCAATTGAAATAAACAGAATGCTCAGCAGGCAACAAATTTAATGCCAGCAGGCCTGTGACGAGACGAAGGGTCATGGCCAATGAAGAAGCGCTGCGAAGAGGACAAGGCACATGCAGAGCTAGAGAACGAGAGGTTGGGAGTATAGTGGAAGTCGTGACGGCACAAAGGAGTATTGTGGAAGTGAGGGGCATCAAGAGAAATGGAGTGGGAAGGAGAGCCACATGGAGCAATGGAGACATGTGCAAAGATGCGATGTCATGGAGAGCTGAGTGAGTTCTGTGGGGAGAGATGGATGGATGGATGTTTGGTAGGACAGAATCTGTGCAATGACTGGGGCATGTGGATGCCATTGGTAGATTAATATTCTGCATTGATTGGTCAGAGTGCTCTGTATAGACATATTGTGTGTGTGGATGGAAGATGCATAGATGTAGGATGTGGGTGACGGATGTGCAAATGCAATTTTATGTTCTTAGTATTTATATATCCATATCTACCACTCTTGTCCAAAGAGCAGAGTGGACTGAAAAGGGATGTATATGGAATAATCAGTAGCGTGAATTGATCAATCACTGATGTCAGTGGTTTGATGGGATTTGTATATTGATCGGGGTTAAAGACAGAAATTGTGTGGATGGCAGGGTTTTTGTGTTAATTGAACTTGGTGTTAGGGTGAGTTCTGATGGAATGTGTGGTTGAACATTGTGTGCGGCTGGAGGCAGTGATCTTTTGTTGGATGGTACTTGTGAAAAGATACAGTTTGTGGATGTTGAGCTGGACTATGCAATCAAATGGACTGTGTACATGAATAAGGTGGTGAGGACTGTGTATGTATTAGGCCTGGGCGAAATTGTAATTATCCCAGCGTAATTTGCTTAATTTCGGGAATTTAACAATATGCTTGTTATTGTAAAATCCTGAAATTATACCATTATGCCTTGTCTCATTATTACTCCGCGTTCACAGCCAAATTACAGCGTGGGAATGTGAATGACTGGAATGCGAGTGGCTGCCATTCGCAGTACTTTTGTTTTGGTGCCATTTGTTTGTGAAAAATGCATTCTTGTGTCCAAAATGAACGTGAGGATGCCTTTTGCATTAAAATATAGAACTAAATGCCATATTTGTATTTCTCGTAACTTTGCGCAATTTTCCTGAAATGTTTAATAATTTTGTACGATCCCCTAGTATGATACGTGTATGGTTGATGGGACTGCTGATGAGTGGTAGGTAGTGTTGATGCATCAGTAGTGTGAATGGATACATCATTTCGAAGATGGGATCGTGTGAATTGATATGGTGTGCAGCAGTAATAGTGGTTTGTCAATAAATAGACAAGGCGTATTGATGAATTTGTGTGATTACATGGGTGTGTTTGCAGATATGTGTAGGTGGGTGTGTGGATTAAAAGATGGCAGTTTGCAGATGGAAAAGAGGGTATGTTAAACCTTTTTGGAGTATGAATGGTGTAATGATGTGGTGTATGCATCTATGGAGCTATGGTTTGATGAATGGATGGGTGAGTGTTTGGGTTGAGGAGGCGGGGATGAAGGGTGTGAATTGTAATCAATGGGAGGAGTGTGTGAATGGATATGGTGTGTGGGTTGGGTGTATGGCTATACTGATAGAATACATGAGTGGGCAGTGCAGTGTATAAATCAAGAGTAGATTGAAAGAGTACTTGAGGTTGTGGATGGTTTATTTGTCTGTGTGGGAGTCGTACATAAGTGAATGAATTATTGCATGGTGTGATTAAAGGGTAAGGTGTATAAATTAATGGGTATGTGGATTGTATGAAATATGTCTGGGTGCTCCTAGCAACTGGGCAAGTAACATGTATATATGTAAACACTGTGGGAAAAACAATTCAAGGGGAACAATAGATACCAGCATATATATACTCAATGGCAGAGAACCTGGATGACGAAAGGCACAACCTTATATGTGTAAAATACTCCGTGTTTGTCTGGCTATTGACTGAGGTGAAGCTCAGTCTGGTTTGGCATGTTGAACCGTTGATATTGGTTGCCCTGGAATAAATCATATATGAATTCAGAAGCATTTACAGGCATATTTGAGTTACTGATGGTGATCCCCTGTGTTGCATAGAGACCCTGTAGCTGCTTGTAGTTCAAGGTGAAGTGTGTAGTATCTCCCGATATTTCATAGGTCTCTTCCACTGTGGAGACCTCTGATTCAGGGCCTGCTCTGCAGCAACAGGCCGGGCTCAAACGACTGGGTAGGCTTCCATCTCCTGTTCTGTAATCCTAGCGTCCGGCTGCAGGCTGCTCTTGTGTTCTAGGCAGTCCTTGCCTTTAGGTTACAGTGTGCAATATCTCCTGCTAGCAGTGTTCCAGCACTTTCATCCAGCGGATAGGTTTCTGGAAAAGTTTCTCCATGGTTCTCTACAGCACTGACTGCATCGCCTGCTGTCACGAGCTGGAACATTGTAACTCTTTCTACTGCTGCAACCTTGTCTTCTGTGTATCCAATCTGTGTCCTTATCTCCAACTGATTTCTTGAGATAAACACCAGCATGCTGCCGATAGATACTTTCCTTACCAAGGAAACATATTACATGTATACTTCTCCAAATTAATAAGACAACAAGTCCCTTCATGCGCAATAGACTCTTTCAGCCTCTTCCATGTAACAAAAGGTCCTCACATAGGCTGACGTGCTAAAAAGGATATGTATGCAATTAAACGGATTGGTGCACTTGCATTTGAATGGTTTACCTCATTATATCTAAAACAAAATGGTGAGCCACAGACCGTAGATTTAGTGGTAGTATGTGGGTAGTGTGTCAGATGAAGATAGTGTTTAAGTATTGTATGTATGGGGTGATGAAAGATGAATGGGGGTGGATGTGAGTGGATGGAACAGGTGTGGGTGGATGCATGAGGCCTGGGAGGACATGTAAGGTGTGAGTGGATGAGGTGTGCATCGAATGGGATGTGAAAAGATAAACGTTGTTTGTGCGCATTATGTGGGCAGATAGGTGGGCTAAGGATGGATGAAAGGATAGACTGGTTGAGTTATTAAAAGTAGAATGTGTAGATGCATGTGTTGTGGATGGGTGGGCAGGTGGATAGATAGGGGTGTTGTGTATTGCTGGAGGAAACGGATGGTGTGCGTGGATGAACTGATTGGGTGGATGGATGGCATAGTTGATGAGAGTGGGTAGATGGGTTCTGGGTGAATTGTATGTAGAACAGATGCAGTGTGAGAATGAAAGCGTTTTGGCTAGATGGATGGTGTTTAGATTAATGAGGTGTGGTAGAAGGTTGGAATGATGAAGTTATTGTATTGATGGAGATGGTCCGAATAGATTTGTGGCTGGTGAAGTGATGGATATATGTTCTGATTGGAGAGGGGCTCATCTGCAGGCTTTGGTGAAATTTTAATTACGCCAGCTTAATTTGTAAAGCTCCTAAATTTTTCGTGGGCTAAAAAGTGCAAAAATTCTCAAAAGTGTGTATTATTCATTTTTGCATATCATTTTTACTTGAGTGTACCCCTTGCATAAAAGTCTTGCGAGACACCTGTGAGAAACTGGTTCTCACAGTAAATGTGAGACGAGACACATTTTTTCCTAAAAGTTGTCTCCTACAACTATTGTACAAGACTTTTTTTATCGCAAAGGTCGTGCTGGCTACAAAAAAGTCATAAAAGATACCGTCAAACCACACTAAGATCTGAAAGCATGTTGGATGGCCCTTGAACACCAAAGCCCTCTCCCTCGGGTATGCTACATTGATGAGGAACATGCAGGGAGAGCTAGCACGCTAATGGGAACAATGGCAGGCCAATTGAGGGAGTCAGAGGACGAGGACTGGGGGCGTGCTTTACAGTTCCCATGGGGGGGGGGGGTCATCCGGGCCAACTTCCGTCTCATTCAACTGAAAATCCTGCACCGGACATATTACAACTGGGTCCTGCAACACAAAATAGGAAGGGCTATGGGCGATCATTGTCTCCGGCAGTATGATCAGTGGGGTACTTTCCTCCACACACGATGGGACTGTCCAATCCTTCGACCCTTCTGGGAGGGAGTGACAAAGTCCCTGGAAGAGGCCGCAGGGGTACCCTTGCCATTGACCGCATCGAGCGTGTTGTTAGGAGTCTGGACAGACTCTGAGGTTATCTCTTACACTGAGCTACTGATTAACGTTGGGCTATATTGTAGCTAAGAGAGATATTTCTAGACACTGGGGTAGCTCGCACTGCCCGCGGCTGGTGGAGTGGCGGGAAGGGATGGGACTGTGCAGTGTAAGGGAGAAAATGGAATGAAAGTTGGGGTTGCATGTGCAAATATGAGAAAATCTGGGGGACCTGGGTGGAGGGGGGGGTCTAGGTACAGGTCCAGGGGACGGTTAGGTTGAGGGAGAATGGGACCAGGACTGTGAGGGGACCGGGACTGTGATGGAGGAAGGTGGTACGGTTGTGTCAATTACCCCTGTGTGAGAAGGGGTGTGGGGTGGAGGGAGGAGACCAGGTTCTGGCTTCTCTACGATGGCTGCTGAGTTTGAATTTGTTTTGTTTGTTATTTCCAGGTCAAGTAGATTGTCTTGGTCTTTAAAATCAATAAAATGTCATTTCCTGTAATGTTGTGAAAGTCTGTAAAATTTTCATGCTACATTTTTCAAGATAAAACTATACAGTTTCACACACCTGCTGGACTGTGGATGTCAATGGCAGTCTGACGTGCAGATGCTCAATTGTGCATCTTACTAAAAACCAGCAACCACAGACACTGCAAATTGTCAGGGAGCTCGAGCATGACTTTAGGATCACAGACGAATGGAGATAGCGTATATGCTGTCGCGTGATTCATTATACAAGGATGTTTACAGTATGTTAGTGACTGACAGATGGTGAAAACAATGACCGATGATGGAGTTAAGATTGCATGCCTCGGGAGGTGGCCAATATATTGTTGGTTTAAGTGGTTCCTGGATCTATTAACCGTTCAGCAGTTCATTTGTTTGACAAAAACAATTGTGCTGGAGGACTGCTGTAGCCAAGCTGCAACCAAGGGCTCATTGTTAGTTCTGGATGCTGAGTTTCTGCTCATGGCCTGGCAAAGTTGCATCTAATTGTCTGCCCGCTGCCTTTGTTATTACTTTAGAAGAGCTGTTGGATCCATTAGATTAACTGAGAAGGCCGCAGAACAGTCCCATGCATACACTGACTACTAGAAGAGAGCGTCTCAGTTCAAAAGTGCATTGGAAAACAGATCACTTCCATTCAGATAATGACTTCTTGAACAGAACATCTCTGTTTGTAAGGTGTGGTCTAAACATACCATTTTGATTTATAGAATGACTTCTAGAAGACAACGTCAGTGTCTATCAACTGCGTTCTATAACATATCAGTTCATTCATACAATGTCTTCTAGCAGAAAGCATCTCTGTTTATAAGGTATGTTCTAGAACATGCCAGTTCAATCCCTACAATGACTTGTGAAAGACAACATCACAGGTTATAAAGTGTGTAAAGCCAATAAGGCTATCCTTTAATATGTGAGTGCCAAGCTGCTGACTTTGCCAATGTTTGTTTGTAAAGAATTGTTTACAAAAGGTAAAAGAAAAAAAAAGAAAAATACTGAAGGAATAAAAACGCATATCGTATGGTAGCTCAAAACTGAACATTGAATTCAATGTTTGTAATCTTTTTAAATGACTTGGTTTACTTTTCAAATACGTTTCACTCAAGAAACTCTGAGGAGAATCGAAAAAGACTAAGAAAGTGTCAGAATGTAAAAGGAAATGCTTCCAAGGCCTAATTTACTTTCCACGTGACTCAGCTATTTGATGGCCAGCAGGACGAAAGAGAGCAGATTTATGAACCTCCAGGAGAAATGTCATGCTAAGTACACCTCCTACCTTACACACCAGCTGAGTGAATGGAGCTGACAACCGTTCCCCCAGGGCCATAAAAGCCTTTGTATGCCAAACTTTGTGCTTTCATGTAATATGTGGAACACAGGACATAAAACATAAACAACCCTAAAGTCTGCCCCTCAGCCATACCTCAGGAAAAAAGCCCCTGTTGCTGTGTTCTTATAGACAGGCTGTTATGGGCGAGGACAACACAGCCGGGGGGCAGCATGGGAGGTATTTGAGGGGTGAAGTAGCAAATGAAAGAGACCGAAAACTAGAAAACGAATGCTCTCATAGAGAGCTGAATGTAAAAGAAACATAGTAGTTTCTTATGTGACAAGTGGAAGGATTCAAGTCAGTCAATCAAAAGTACAAGAGGATATGCTCCAAGGGAGGTACACACACAAGAAAAGGAAAGCACAACATCAAATAAGAATCAAGCAAATGAGAGTGACAATAAAGCCAACCAATGGCAAGCAACAGGCAGGCTGTAAGACCACTGGAAACACACAGTAGGTCTTTCGCAACCAGACGCTTGTGCTGCCAGGTGGGCAAGAGGTTAACAACTGTACTCATAATGCATGGTATGGAAGGAAAGGTGCTCCTCTCACATAGTGAATTTAACAAGAAAGCTACTGCATTTATGTAATTTGTTATGGGGGAAACCGCAACATTCACACATTTTTCTCGAAAGTAACATCTCCATTCATCATATTTTCTCTTGAAAATAGCTACATTGTAACCTTGTTTACAAGAGAACTGATCCAAGGTCCTCATTTTGGCAGGCACGGCCGCCACAGGTAAGAGCGGTGAGGCGGGGTTGAGGCGGGAGCCGACAGACGACGGGATAGGTAAAATTAAATACAAAAATAAATAAAACCACTTACCTTGCGCTCATCGCATCGCTGATACAACGAGCGCAAGGTAAGTGGTTTTATTTATTTAATTTTACCTATCCCGTTGTCTGTCGACTCCACCCCCACCCCTCTTACCTGTGCCGGCCACGCCTGCATTTCGGTGTTGCCATGGTTTGCAAGTGTGGCCCAGTGATCTCTCTATGCCAACCCATACAAGGCCTACAGCTCTCAAACTGAGATGAGCCACCTCCCAGGTCTTTAGTGTCTGCCTGACGTAAGAAGTTTTATGCCACCCTACCACCTTCCCTGCTCTCCTTCCATAGTCGTGCATAGACAGTCATTCAGGGCATAGTAAATGATGGCTAAGCTGCCTCGCAGAAACCTGGCCGCCCATGATGACAAAGAAGAGGCATCCTGTATTTAAGAGACATTTATTTTCAATGGGACATCCTCGCATTTGCCCCCGTCTCACCTATTCCTACTGGGTTCGCAACCCTTATTAATCCCTATTACTATCTTCCTGTTTTTCACTGCATCAATTTTGTACTGCACTTTTTAATTCGTAAAACTTTATTAGTATAAATATGTACAAATGCAGAAACACCTCCACACGTAGGGCCGTACCCTGGCACATTGTGCAGATATGTGGGATCACCCTATAGAAATGATACCAGTACTCTGGAAAGCGATGCCAGCCATTTAAACAGTTGTTTTTGTTTTTGGTACAGTAATTCTGATTGGGTGTTCACTTGCAGATAAACGGCGATGGGCTGAGTCTTTCTTGGCACTTTTTTTAAATTGGTGATTTTCTCCCATCACAGGCATTATAACGAGTATTTTTCTGCGGGGGCGCACTTTTTCAGGCAATATTTCTTCTCTGCAACAAACATTTTTTCCTTTGCCCATTAGGTGTTTGTACCACATACATTTTTCCTGATGTTGCTGCAGATGAATACTACCGATTTGCCGCATTCTTTTTTGAGCTTTTTAGAACACTTTCTAAAATCCATGGCTTTTTGTCGTCAATAATTTTGGTCAAATATGGTATACACATCACCATCAAGTTCTATTTTTTCGAAATTATTATCGAGGAAGAATCCCTGGGAACGGCTCCTTGAAACGGGCACATTCACACTATGGGGTTTGCTTGCTCGGTGTCTTTGTGGTTTTGCAGGTTTTTAATACAAGAGCTGACAGCAGCCCTGACAGATGGTTTGACACCCGCATCATACTGCAGTACAACGCCAGGCCTAACAATTGTACAGCACAATATGGTTCAATAGGCAGTTTTGACGGAAAATTTGCAAATTAGCCCCATGCTTTATGGTTTGACAAGGTTTGTACAGACCCACTCTGGTTGAGCCTCAAATGACCATAATGTATAGACCAAAACTGATAGAGCTTCAATAGAAACCATAATATGTATGGACCAACAATGATGGCGCTCTAGCTGAACCTACTTATGTACAAACCAATCCTGGCCAACCCCCAGCTGACATTAATAATGTTTCTGAACCGTAAATAACTTCATTCGTTTTTAGAACGAATGTGACTAAAGCCCGGATATCATTAAAAAATAAACAAATTCAAAATAGGCACAATTTTTTTTTTTTATAAGTATGGCCAGCTATGTCATGGTGTCAATTAACCTACTATCCCGTAGTTTACCTTAGGTTATGAATTTGTTTGTTGGAACGTTTTCCAAGCCGCTTTGGCCATTAAAATAACAATATGCTGTGAGCCGATATCTCGCATTGCTTGTCCATATCCTCCATCTGTGACAGGATCAGTGCTCAAACTGTAAATCACTGTAGACCAGGGTTAATCCAAGCTTAATTTGTGCCGGTGGTTGCAGGTGGTGGTCACCGATACTCATTTTTGGGAACTAGGACTTGTTTTTTTATCATCAGACTTTGACCCGGAGGAAGAGAGAGAAATGAGGAAGTGAAAGATAGAAAACAGTGACAATGGAGAAAGCAAGCATGAAAAATGAAACCGCAAAAGTTAGATAAAGCTACAGGAAGTTTAGGGTGGTGGAAGAAAGTGGCATACGGTTGAACCAAGGCTGGGTACCCTTAGTATTTGGCAACCACGGCATTCATTCACAACACGGCAGGATAAAAAGAAAAACTTTGGGCGCCAGCAGTTTTTTAAATTTTTTTTTATAAAACACTTCACAACGAGAAGAACTTGCAAAGTGTTTGTATTTTATTTTGGAACTCCTAGTGAGACGGCCAATCAATTATCATACATTACTTAACATCACATGAGGTCAGTTTGACAATCACTATTATTCATCATGCTATATCACAAAAGAGTGGTCTACCTGTCATTACAGAGAATTGATATCACATAATGGTGATTTTCCAGTCATTATACGGTATTTTATATCGCACGACTAAAACCATATACAACATTGTACATCACAAAATGGCCACCCACCAATCACAGCGCAGCCCTTCGTGTCAAACCTCACCGGATCTCAATCATGACATGGCATTTTACAACAATAAAGCCTTCAGGCCTCTTTACTAAGAATCTCAGGAAAACGCTTACGAACCTTTCCTTTTGGATGCATAGACCTTTTCACGACTTAAAGGCATAATGGCAAATTCCTCTAGTATGTTTACTGGGAAAGAGAGAATATGCTAAAGTTCTCACTGTAAGCAAACTAAGCTCCATTCAGAGCCCCAGGAGCAACGTGAACAGAACAGTCCTGCTCACACGCTCTGCCACCCTCAAAGCCTTCATGCTTTCATTCCTGAGCACGCTGTCGGATACAGCTTTCCTACTTAAGTTTTCTGTCAGCACGGGAACTATGGGGGATATTTACAATGAAATGGCGCAGCGCAGAGCCGCAAGCTATTTTGCTGTGCCGAGTTGCGTCATTTAAGAAACGCGGGGATGCGCAGTATTTACAGGAATACGGCACACGCTTGTGCTCTCCTCTGCACCAGCGCACAAACACCATCCATGCGCCAACGCAGGCACTCTTGCACCATGATGCAAGGGTGCCTGGGTTGCAGGTATGATTCAGTGGCGGCTCCTCGAGGGAGTGCTGCGGGGCGGTGAGATGGGTTGGGGGAGGGTCTGGGTGGGGGGGTAGTAAACTCCGGCAAACGGCCGAACAGAGTTAAGTAAATAAATAAATAAAACGAATTACATTGCGCGCGCTGCATCACCGATTTGGTGTTGCAGCGCGCAGTGTAATTCGTTTTAATTATTTATATATTTACTTACTTAACTCCGTTCGGCCGTATGCCGGAGTTTACTAACCCCCACCCAGCCCCTCCCCCGCCCCACCGCCCACAGCAATCCCTCGAGGAGCCGCCACTGGTATGATTGTGTTTGTACAGGAAGGGACACCTTCCTGCACAAAAATAATTAATGGCATTTTGCTCCTTCTATGCGTGCTGCAGAATGCAGCACGCATAGAAAGAGCAAAAACACAAGGAGAAATAAAAGCATTTCTCAGCGTTGCGCCACTTTAACACCTCCCCTTGAAAGGCATTTATTTTTGGCTCTGTCTCAGATTTACCAACTCTTGTAAATCTGGGGCAGTGTCAAAAAGCCATAGATGTTGCGTGGGAACACCCACAACAACACCCATGAAACGCCCCTTTAACACAGAATATTGTGTAAAAGACAGCCATATTACAAGGCCGTGTAAAGCCACACAAAGTGACTTTGCGTGGCCTTGTAAATATGGGCCAGCACACAGCGCCACCGGAGCGTCAAAACAAATGGTGTCCCAGTGGTACTAGGAGCTTATAAATATGCCCTTATGTCTTCTGACTATATGACATTTCATGTTTTGTGGCTTCTCTTTGGATGTTTTTTTATCTGTTTCACAGAAAGCAGAAGCAAACTTCAGCGACTATTTCGCTACCGGACACCAGAAACAAAAAAGTATGCAGGCCTGTTCAGACTGAACTGGGAACAACTCATCATTGGGATTGCTTTGGGTGTCGGTTGTCAGATAAAGAGTTTGCCAATGGGTCTTGTCAGCAAAAAGACTGTCTTCCCTCAAAGCTGAAATCTCCATCTTTAAGGGCTCTGGGTAGGAAAACTCCACTTGTGTCTTCTCACCACCAGAACTTCCTAGTACTCAGACCTGCAAGAGACTCTGACCATGGCACACTGTGCATCAGACTGATCCAACTGACTGAACCCTACAATATTTGAACAGATATATGGGATCGCCCTAGATGTGATACCAGTACACTGGAATGCAATGCCAGCCATTCAGTTGTTTTTGGTACAGTAATTCTGATTGGGTTTTCACTGGCACAGCAATGGCGATGGGAACGGTTCCTATGCTCTGGCAGTGCCACAATCTTCTTGCCTTCAGCAGCACCAAATTGCGCTCACTCTAGTACCTCCTGGTCTCATGCTTGGAGCAGTCACAGTCTCACTAGAAGAGTTTCCTTTCCTTGAGATTATCAGTTGTGCCAGGGCCCCAAGCCCAGCCTGGCAGGAGGCATTTCATCATAACCATAGTGACATGCCGAGGAGGCTCTTAGGTCCCAGTGTTTGGGTTTATCAATCTTACTCTTCCAATCACTCCACAAACCAGCGCAGAATTCACTGGCAGAATTCCCATTGCATTGAATGCTTTACAGACCCAAAACAGACCAGTACTTTACACAGCCCTGTGGTCATCATACATATGATGGCAGTGGTGGAAGGAAAACTGCTGAACCAGGCAATTGGTAAGGTATTAAAAAGGGGCATTTAGGGTACGAAGACTCTATAAGATAATCCCCACTGGGGAGTCACAAAGATGTCTTCAGGGATTTAAAAGATCAAACCAAATGTGCAGACATGTTGTACCAAGAATGAGCCATGAGAATGAGGAGGAGTTGGAGATTTTGGAGGGCTGAGGATTATCACCAGTGCTGGGGAGGGGCAGCGATAATTTTCAGGCAAGCCTTATGGTGAAGAGTGCTCACAGATTACCTTAAAAAGGAGATCCTCAGGGATAAGACTACTGAGAGTATAATGTCCCCTAACATTAGTCAAGGTGAATTAGGGGTCAAAGTTTCTTAATGGATTCGAGGTTTAACATGTCCTTGGGAATTCCAGAACTTCCTTTGGTGAAGAGTCACTCGCGATGTCCAGTGGTTAATGGTTCTTACATTTGACAAAATGAGAATGGTTTTCAAAGATACCTTTACACCAGTGGACATCACTGGTGCCTGCTTGTAAATGATTGTTACAGGCACCTGATCCCGAGCTGCTCAGAGAAATACCTATTGAAGGTACACAGAATTGAGGAATATTGGGCTGCAAATCTCTGAAGAAGGAGGGCGCACAGTGATGCCTGTGCAAGGTGTCCTTTGGGAGGTGAGTGAGAGCAGGCACTCAGTTGACTCAAGTTCATGAGTTCACAAAAAAACTTGTGTTGAAGATTTATCAGCCTGTAGACCAAGGCTACTAACAGCTGCCTGTGGAGGATCCAGAGTATAGAAGGTGAATCTTCATAGATGCCTGAAGAGGCTGACTTCACAGAGGTGCCTCTGGGGAGAGTTTTCGGAAATCCTGGTGGGACGTCAAAGAAGCATGTGGTTTGGGATCTTTAGAGATTCCAGAGGTACGATAGTCCCCAGAGAAGTTTCTAGAAGAGGGTCCTCAGAATGCCTCGGGAGAGAACAACTGTAGATGAGTTTTGCTTGTTAATCTTACTTCGTAATTGGGAATCCATCAAATAGAGCGTGAATGTGTGCATAGAGATGCATTTCAATGACAGTAATACACAGCCCGAAGGCAAATATCCATGAAGACAACCTTACAGGTTCAAGCTTAAACTAGGGTCTTAAGCTGATAGTTTGGTTGAGAAGTAATCTGATCACCCAGTACAACATTAAACATGGTACGTAACAGGATTTAGCAATGAGAACTGTTTAACAATGGAGCAAATATCTGGGCACCAATTGGAAATACACATGCTGGGATGCTGTACCAGGAACAGTTTCTAACAAGGTGCACTGTTATGCTAGGACTGCGGCTCACTTGAGATGAAGTCTCTGCAACTTGCAGGTTTTAAATTTTGGTTGGAAGGTTTATTAGAGATGCGTATTGGTGAATTCCTTAAACATTGTTCTGATTGAGTTTAGGGAGGAAATGCGAGTGCTTTGCTTTGCTTTCATTTTGTTCTGCATTCTGTCCATCAATTGTTGTTTTTGCATTTGTCACCCCGAGTGGGACGGGTATGCCCAGACATGGGTCCCGTGCTCTCCATGCCACTGGAATCAAGCTATCCTGGCTGATGAGGGCTGAAAGCCCGAAACCGGTCCTAGGATGCTTGTTTCCAGTCCAGGGAGGACCTGGCCTGGCAGTTCGGGCTGGACTGTTCCCATTGGGCGCAGGGTCAAGACTGATTTGCATATGGCTGAGTGCAAACTGGAATGGCATGGTGAGCAAAAAAACGATGGATTTAGGCCCAGATCTCTGTACTGGGGTGAATGTATGACAATGTTCGGCATTCTGTCCATCAATTGTTGTTTTTGCATTTGCTTTCATTTTGATCATCAATCATATTTGCCTCGATTTTGCCAGTAGATAGATATTTAAAGTTAATGATTTAGTGTCTATTGCTTTGAGGAAGAACATCAACTGTCATTGAAGAAAATCACTTGTTGACCTCAATAGGTTATGCTTTGTGTTGCAGATAAAACTGAGAACAGAGGGCTTGGTAAGAGATTAGCACCATGGCTCAGAAAGTTAGCCTTTCTCTTACAGCGCACCCTTCCCCACATCAGCCACAGCTTCTTTAAACCATCACCTGATCATTGTCAGAAACAAAACTGAGTCTGCATACAAGTACCTGTTCACAATTTCTAAGCAGTTGACATTTTCATCATGAAAAATCAAAAACAAAGGTCCACATCTGCCAACCATATCTATTTTTGAAAACAGTATAACCTTAGGGAGAAAGTGTTTTGCTCCTAGGGATAGGTCTGATTGACGGACACATCATGAGATCCACCTTTATCTAATCAACCAGATCACCCCTTCCCCTCCACTCCTCTTGGTTCTCCTTTGCAGTTGAGTTGGGTGTGAGAAAGTTGGCAAAATTGGCTCTCTTTTGGGAGGAGGGTGCCAATATTGCCAACTTGTTTAGCTTGTCCCTCTCGTTCTTAGACTTGGTCTTGCAAGGTTCACATAAATCATTCTCATTGATTAGGTAGAGGGCTTCCACACGCTTGATGGAATCTAAGATCTCTGCTTCGCCCTCCTCTTGTGGGAATGGGTTTCGCTTCGTGTTGAGCTTCTTCAGCTTGGGGAGCTTTTTCAAGCTGGTTGGGAGGACAGTCAGCTGGTTGTCGAACAGGCCCATTTCCTGAAGCTCTTGCAATGTACCAATCTTATTGGGAATGGTTTCAAGGGAGTTGAGACCGAGGTTCAGATTACGTAAATTCTTGAGATTAGTGATCTCTAGGGGGAGGTTCTTGCTGTTTATTTTATTGTTGGCTAGGTTGAGGTGAAACAGACTCGGAAGGTTTCCGATGGTCTCTGGAAGCTTCTCAATCTGGTTGCTGTGGAGGTCCAGCCAACGCAGGTTCTGAAACTTTTCAATGTAGTCTGGAATCTTCTTAATCATGTTTCTGCTGAGATCCAGCTCCTCCACTTCGGCCAACTTCAAGATGACCTTAGGAAACGTGGTGATCCCCATCTTACTCAGGTCAAGGCGACGTTTGCCATCAAAAGTAATCTTGATGGAATTCTTAGCAATCTTGAGGGTGATCTTCTTTCCCTTTGGGCCAGCTTTGCGTTTTCCTTTAGCCATTTTCCTATGAAGAGCAAGAGTGAAATGCACTGAAATCTACATGGGATAATGGAATTGACATTTAATTGCATGCTTTAGCAAACTTTTTGTTAAAAATTGCTAACTTAATTGTTTTGAGCTGTAGACCAAGCAATATTTCTCTACTGTCACAACTCACTCTCTTTTTTTTTTAAACATCTGTTTATTAGTTTTTTACACAGTTGTTACAAATCACAGCCAAGTACTTTCCATCAGAATTGCAAGAATTTGTCAGTTGGTAAGTTCAAGGGCACAGAAGCAGATAAGACAAGAATGGAAATAAGAAAGAATTACATGAAAAAGCATATATCGATTGTGTGCTTCTGCAGCTTTCAGAGCCAACAAATTTTAGCGACGTAACTTACAGGGGCGTGGGTTAAGTCAGGCCAGCATGAGCCACATGTTATATTCTAGCTGCAGATTACGTGTAGAAAACATTTCCGTTACAAAACTTATTAACAACAAGAGCATCTATGGACAGGAATCAGGCTATGCGTATCTTCGTTAGATCAAACTGATGGCAGGCAGCCACTGTGTACATTCTATATTCGTCGATAGGTTTCAGAGGTCTACTAGTGATCCCTTAACGGGGTCAATGGTTTCTGTCAATGTGCAGGGTCTGGCTATAAATTGGTTTCATTTGTCTATTATGGGGGGGTGCCACAATAGTATCATCGCTCTCAGTTATGTCCCTTGTCTCCCATTCCCGCACTACCTCCGACCACAAGTCCGCTATAGGGCGGCGTCTTATCCCTCTGCTATCCTCCTCTATCAGTGCTCTTTCTTCCGCCCGGGCCCAGGCCGTAACATCCTCCTCCCACTGCTGGACACCAGGGGCGGCACTAGGGGATTTCCATCTGAGGGCTATTCGCCTCCTGGCCAACACCAGCTGTCACAACTCACTCTCTGATGTAACAGGTTATGTATTCCACATGGATGCTTGTGCCTCTAGCCAATTAACTACAATCCAATAAAGCCTTATGGCAGCATCTGGGACCATAACAATCGTTTCAATGATTTCTTTCACATTCGATTGCTGCTGAGTTAATGTTCACTGAGGTTTTAGTACTCAGGAAGAGGTATATGTGGTTGCTTTGAATGAACAATTGATGTGTTAATTTGCTATCCAGGAATGTAGTCCTGCCCCCACCTTCTTGAACTAGGTCCCACTTCCTTTGTATCCAGGATATCAGGTTGTTCCCAGTTAACATCATGCCATTATTCTCACAATTCTAGCTGAAATCCTTCTCCCACAATTACACATCCACCTCCCTGGATGTGTTCCCAGTAATACCAGACTTTTGAAGTGGAAATCTATGTAGTCCACTCCCACAACCCTGTCACCACAATCCTGCCAGTGCCCCACCCACCCACAGCAGTGCTATTCATGTTCTACTGCCTGCCACTATATTGAATTAGAAAAATTCAATAGCATATCATTTAGGGTGGAGGTAATTTAATTTCAGTAGAGGCTTAGAGTTACCTTAATTTAAATTGAGTGAGTTGAGGGTTACTTATTTAATTTAAATTAATTGATGGTAAGGAGTTGACATTGGGTCAAGGTTCATATTTCTTATTTAATTGAATTTTAAAAAAACTTACAACTATTACGGATTATGGTTAGGATTGGCATTAGTATTAAGTTAAGATTACTTTTTATTTAATTGAATTAAAATAAACATTATATAGGAAAGGGTTGAAGTTAGCTATAAATTTAGGTCAAGGTTGCATATTTAATTTAATAATTAAGTAAAACAGCTATGGATAGTATTAGCGTTAGATGAGGTTTAATAATTAAATATAACGGAATTAACATGATATAGGGCTAGGCGTACAATTAGGGTTAATTAGATAATTTGATCTAATTATTTTCACTCCAAAAAACTGTGTGGCTCAGTAGCAGGAAACTCACTCGGTTAATTCTGACAGGCAGCAGTGTCTAAAGTTGTATTTGTTCCCCACCCAGTTCCATTCTAGTGCACTCACGAAAACTGTTTATGTGATTCTTCCACTTTAATCTTGAGGCAAAACATTCTGATCAAGCAGGAAAAGTGCTGAACGTGTGCGGCTTGTCGCGAGACCGTTCGCTTGCGATATTTCCTGTTCATGGTCTTCGTGACAATAGGCAGGGTTTTTTTATGCTGAACTATTTTATCTAGTGGCAGTTTTTTCATGGGGGTGACTATAATACCACATCAGCTACAGTGAAAAGGTGGCCTTTGGACAGACAGTGCCCTGGGCGAAACCAAATTTGGCACAATCTACCACCCGTTGTCGTGTGTTGGAAAAATGGGAGGAGTGGGGGAAAGGTGAGGGGGATAAGAGAAAAGAGAACAATAAAAAGAAATACATACAAAATGTGGACATGGGTGCGTGTTTAACACTCTTTTATTTGCAGCAAGGTCAAAGGGAAACTGCTACGGGAAGCTCCTGTACCCCTCTGAAGGTCAGCGCCCTGTGCGTGAGCCCAGCTCGCCCATGCTAGAGGCTGGACCTGCTCCTATGTGCTCTCCCTGTATTGTCACGTGGTGAGGCCAGTGACTGGTGCAGCACTGATTCCAGGCTGCTCCTGATATCAATTACAGGCTTCTTTGCCGGCCTCAGGCTATGGGGCTCCACATTCACCATTTACAAGAAGAACAGAGATAGGCGCTGGACTTGGGAAAATGCACTGAGTGCTCACGCATTATCAATTGTACATCAGGCACAATCGTTGCACTCTCTGCGGCTCCTTGCACAGTGCACTTGCTGGCTGTGCACTACACCTGCACCTCGAACACTGCACCCTTTTTTTCACACTGCCCTCATCATTCAAATTGTACCCACGCGCTAACTTGCTCCTTGCACACTGCACCTGTACTATGCGTCTTGGCCCTTACTTCTTGCACACTGCATTCACCCCCTGGATACTGCGCCCACACCGTGCACAGTACCCTGATTCTTGCACACTGCACTTGCCGTTGCATAAGGTGCTCCCCTCCTGGACACTGCACCTGCACCATGCTCACTGCACCCGCACCAGGCACACTGCGCCTGAACACTTTACCAGTCCCTTGCACATTGAGCCTTCATACAACAATAGCTCCCTCGATTTATCACCCTCTACCTACACACTGAACCTGCTCCATCTGCACGGTCATGCACGCCAAATCCATTTCTTTCGCTTTACATCAACTCCCTGGACTCAGTACCTGCCCCTTCTCTACATCGCTGCCTATATAATAAAACAGTGCGAGCACTCGCAGTTTTCCACAGCACAGCCTCAGCTCACACTCCTGCAGTGCTTAATTTCCAAGACAGGTAGCCTTTAATCCGCTACCAGACGGTACCTGTCCCTTTATCTCTGGTCATGAGGTCGGCATGGGGCGAGAGAGCCTTAGAGAAAGGCTCCCAGAGGTGGCGAAGGCCATCTTGAGCAGCAATGCCGTCGGAAGCCCCGGGAGATAAAGGTGGGTTTCGAGTTCATCAGCACGTTGAAATCATCTCGCTACCGAACATCGCTGGCTGTGCAGCACCACCTACACCATATATGTAGCAGGCTCTTAAACCCACCGCAAGCAGCATACCTGCTTTGCTCCAGCAACTCTCTGCCTTCCCCACTCCCGACCATGTGCCACGGCACTGTGCGCCTGGTGTCTGCCTCCCTGAAGCCTAGCGGAAAACACGCTGCTGCATCAGCCACTTTGCGAGCATTAGAGGCTTACACAACCTCCCAACCCTCTGGAGCCCTGATTGCTGTACCTCCCGCACGGCCCCTGTGGTCTGCCAGATCTGAACAAGCGCTCTAACCTCTACATTGATGGTCTACCATGGCCCTCTGGCAACAGGCCCTCACTGATCCTCTTTGAAGCCTACTTGAAGTGTAGCACTCTATGTCTGACCTTAAAATGGCGGCCATATCGCAGATGAGAGCTCAGTCTGAGCTTACTCTGCCCTTACTATGTTGCTCAGACTGACTGTTACTGGATCCATAGGATCCCTACAGGATCCCCCCAGCCTCAATCTCACATCCCCGCTACCTGTCCTTCAACTACACCATAGTGGGTGGCGACCAGAGCCAATTACTCAAGCGAGGTTGACCGGGAGGGCAATTGTCAGGCTAGATGACAAGTGGCTGGCAAACAGGCTAGCTGGCAATCCTCCAGGTGTCCACACTAGCTGGCTAAGTGCTAACCACTAAGTGCGTTTGGTGCAACTTCTCATGCAGAGAAAACAACAGGCAACGACCAAACAAACAGCTGCCAGTAGGCACAACAGACAATAGACAACATTCAGTGATCAGCGGGGGACAACTCCCATTATCTTGTGCTTCCTACACGCACTTCCACCGATCCGAGTCTCCTAACAGTCTCCCCCAGGCAGTGCTTGCACTCACCAGCCTGTGTGACTCATACCCCAGCTCATACCCTGCTTCTCTCTCAAGATGGTTGACCATAAGGGGAAACAATTAAAAGATCACAAAGAGCACAAGGACAGCAAAGCACCCCACAAGCGACCCAAACTTGATCCCCCAATTCCTGACCCTCCAATAAAGCCCAAAGGGTATAGGTCTGCTAATGCTGAAGTCATCATTCAGCACCTGGGTGCTCTCCATGACTTAGCCCAAGATACTAAATCCATCACTGACGCCATGCAACAAGATATCCAAGCTCTTCGCGAGGACATGAGGGGTCTCTACAGCAGATTCACCGTGCCGAGTCTAGAATTAGCTCCACTGAAGATTCCAACACCTCGACTGTAAGATGTTTGGACCTCTCATACCGCTCAATGAAGACGATGGCGAGAGAACTCTCAGAACTCGAACACTGTAATTGGAGAGGAAATCTACATATCTTTGGCTTACCAGAGAATGCTGAAAAAGACGCCAACTCCTGAGTTAAATTCCTGGAAAACTGGATCCCGCTCACTCTGGCCTCAAGTTCGACAAAGACTTTGAAATCGAACAGGTTTACAGGATCCCTTTGAGCAAACCGCCTAATACCACATCTGGCCACTCCATTCGCTCAAGAACAATGATCTTCCGACCAATACGACATTGTCACACTGAATCAATCCTTGCCCACATGAGGAAAAATCAACAAATCAAATGGAATGGATCTCGCATCACGATTGCCCAGGACTACTCAAAATAAACTGTAGCCACAAGGAAGGCCTTCTTGGCACTTCATCAAGGACTGAGAGAGCGCAACATTCCCTTCTCCTTCACTGGTCCAGCGAGAATTTGTATATCCTTTAAGGGCAAAGCAATGGTCTTCTGCACTCCTGCCGACCTTCAAGCCTTTTTGGACCCAGCCACTCAAACAGATATGTCCATTCGACCCTACCTCTCCCGAGTCATCTGGGTTGATCGCTAAATCAGACTTTACCTAGTCACTTAATGCTTTACTGTGTTAAGCCTCCAACGAACCGGCCTTGTTCATTATACCTGACACTGTTTAGCACTACTACCCATGATAACCTCAGTTGCTGTGCTTCTCTACACTTTTTGTTCATATGCATGTGCCTGTGCTTATGTGCTTTTATGCATAGCTAACGGTATGAGCCCTTCACCATTATACTAACCTGCATTGTTCAGCTGCTAGGTTATTACTGCCTGATGTCCCTAATTACCCATGACCATTTGAGTCGCTCACAATAGCGGGTCCTGTCATAATCCTCAATGTTCTGGCATAACTAGTTTTACATTGTACCAACGTACCAGTTCTGCTCACATTGTTTGAAATTGTTCAGCAATATTGTTTAGTGATATTACCTATGATACCCTCTGTGTGCTTTGTTCACTATGCCTTTGTGCATGCTCATGTGCCTCTATGTTTTTGCGTTCTTGCACTCTTGTGTATGCTTTAGCGCATGGCTCCACCCTCATTATGCTACCAAGTATTGTTGCACTGCTGCAGTATTGCTACCCTTCGCTGCTTCCCTTTTGCTTGTGATAATAACCACACACAAATGGTTCTTCTACACCTTGGGTCGCCCTACAGGTTACTTACTTTCATAAGTTACTTTTTCTACCGTTTTCTCCTAGTTGTATCTCATTAGAATATATCACGTCAAAGATGATTCCGTAAAGAGTGAATAATGTGTCTACAATGAGATGGAGTTCTCTTGCCCCTGTTTAGGCATGGCCTTCTCATGGCCTTCCTCTCCTTTTTTCTAGATAGGGTGAGTAAATGCGGCTTGCCCGCATTTTGAGGGATGTGTGGTGGGCGGCTTAGGTTTTCAGGTTTTATTTTGTTTAAGTTCTTCTCTCTCTTACTCTTTCTTCACCCTTTGCTTCTCTCTCCCCTTTACACCTCACCTGAGCCCCCCCCCTAAGGTAGCCCTGAGCATCACGATCCCCTAAGCAGGTCTGCAAGGCATGTTTCACGCCCTGTGTACTCATTTCTCCATCTGCAGGTCATCAATTCAGACACCAAATCGTTGTGGCGGTATGCCCCACACACGCCCACACTAAGTTTGCTTGCTCACAGGTTTCTCCACCATAACCTCAGGTCACATCATTTACACCTCTGCAGTACCTCATGGCTTTGGCTTCTCATGCACACCACCCATCTACCGACAATGGCACTGACTTTAATCACATTCTTCATCAAACCAATTCACAACCATCACCAAGGACTACCCTACCAACGCACGCACATCTCTACACAGACATACCACCTTGAGGTCATCCCCTCCTCATAAGGTTTCCTTGCACTCACCACCTTGCACATTAACATTGATTCTCCAGTGACCGCTTGCCCTCACCATTAACCAATGTCTGACATCAGAATTCTATCATTAAACACTAAAGGTCTCTCACACCCAGTAAAACAGATAAAAATCACTGATTACTGTAATAAACTGAAAGAAGACATAACTCTCCTGCAAGAGAATCGTATTGAGTCTGTTAAAGATGCCAGATTCTATTGCCCCTTGGTCGCGGACACTCTACTCTCCCCAGCCATAGATTTTAAAAAATTGAGTCATCGTCTTATTTGCAAACAAATCTGGGATATCCGTTCTCTCCCATACACACAACCATCAAGGACGATGTTTAATGACAAGGATACTAAGGAAAAACAGGGAGATCGCCGTAATGAATGTCTATGCTCCTAACGATAATTCAGTCGCCATTTGGCAGGACCTGGCTAAACACCTTTCAGTAATTCCAGATAATGTTGGCTTCATCGTTGGTGGGGGACTTCAACCTTCCAATGGACGGTGTCCTGGATAGAATCTCCTCACACAAATTTCATGGCAGCAGGTTTCACAAACGGATAAAACTTTGATGCAAGAACAACAATCTAATTAGCACCTGGAGACTATTCAACCTGAAAGGTAACGACTACACATTTTACTCCCCCACCATACCGTCACAAAAATTGGTTACATACTAATTGATAAATGTCTAGTCCCCTCTGCACAGAACCCCAAGATTGCGCCCATACTAATTAGTGACCATGCATTCATATCTCTTGATCTTTCACTCACAGATATTCACCGACCCCCAAAGGTTTGGTGCCTTAATAAAACACTCTTGGAGGACGACCAATTCAAATCCAAAATTAGTAAAGCAATTCAACAATTCCTGCAAGAAAACAGAGTAGGTGACACCTCAGACTCGATTTGGTGGGACGCCCTGAAGGCCACTCTCAGAGGCATCTTAATGAACCTAGCTGCTACCAGAAATAAATCCCTGAATAAACGTCTCAACTCTATCGAATCAGAGATCAAGTCTTTAAATGAATCCATCAGACACTCCGCTGGCTCCCAAGACATCTCTAAGCCGTGCAAACTACAATACGAGTACAACCAAATACTAAGTATTAGAGGGCAGAAATGGGTAGACATTACCAACGCGGAGAAATCGTCCACTAGAAACAAAGCCAGGAGGGCCCTTACTAACTATCTGAAATCCTCCAAAAACAAAACGATTACCGCAGCAATAAAAAACAAATCCGGATTTACAGTTACCTCCCACCTGAGATTCTGGAGGTCTTCTGTAACTTCTACTCCCACCTCTACACTCCAAATAATACATTCTACCCAAAAGACTGAATTTTGTACCTGGTCGCTTCCATCAGCCTCAGCAGAAGACAGATCCCAGCTCAATGCCTCAATCACTTCTGAATAAATCCACTCTCCATTAAATCGCCGCGGATGCGAACGACCTCAACAACTTCCGCCCTATCTCCAACCTCCCTTTTCTGTCGAAAATCACCGAAAAATGTGTCGCGAAACAACTTTCCTCACATATTATGGACAATAACCTCCTAGACGTCTTCCAGTCGGGCTTCATCCAAAATTGCAGCACTGAAACAGCCATGCTGCAAGTGATTGACGATGCGCTGCATATACTCGACGCTGGGGATTCATGTCTTCTGATTCTGCTAGACCTCTCTGCAGCCTTTGACACGGTTAATCATAGCACCCTCCTCAACACTCTTCAACAGAGAATGGGTCTGGATGGCACTGTGCTCAAATGGTTTGCCTCTTTCCTCTCGGACAGATCCCAAATGATCAAGATAGGGAACAGTCTTTCATCTCCTGTTGCCGTAGGTCAAGGCGTCCCTCAAGGTTCTATCCTGGCACCCATCTTGTTTAATCTCTACCTGGAACCTTTAGGGAACCTCCTAAGCAAATCTGGGATCCTTTACCATCTGTATGCGGACGACACGCAAATCTACCTTAAGGTGTCCTCCGCACACGATCTCTCCCTACTCAATTCTACCCTCAACTCTATTCACAACTGGATGTCAGCTCACCAACTCATTCTGAATCCCGCCAAAACTGAATTCCTCCTCCTCTCTACCTCTCTCTCACCTCCTCCTGTTCAATCTTGGATGGATCAGCTGAACCTTCTCAACAACAAACCCATCATTGTTGACAGCGCTAAATCCCTAGGTGTCATTCTCGACAAAAGACTCAACCTAATCGCCCACATCAACTCTATTGCTAAGAATGCACGGTACCAGCTGCGCCTTCTGTGGGGGATCCGTCGGTTCTTCCCGGAGAAAGACTTAAAAACCTTGGTACAATCTCTGGTTCTCTCAAGACTGGATTACTGCAATTCTCTTCTGACTGGCCTACCCAAATCCCACCTCTCCCTCTCAAATCCATCCTCCATTCAGCAGCTCGCTTCATTTCAGGGTCTAAGCAGAAGCGACCACATCACTCCTATCCTGTCCTCTCTGCGATGGCTTCCAATCGAGGCAAGATCTATTTACAAAACTGCCTGCATCACACACAAAGCCTTACACACGTCCTCCCCTCGTTACCTGGCGAATAAACTGAAATTGTCCGGTGGCTCTCGCCCTTCTCGCAATGCGGAAAAGCTTCTGCTTGAGCCCCCCGTCTTCAAAGAGGGAAAGATCGATGGCTCAATCCTTCTCGGGCAATGCGGTGAGAATCTGGAACTCGCTTCCCCCACTGCTCCGTGCCACCTCCTCTACCCGGATCTTCAAAGCTGACCTCAAGTCTCTTCTATTCCAAAGACACTTCCAGAAATAATACGTTCGGTCTTAGGCCCCTCTAGGAAGTCCGCTCGTCAGTATAAAGTTGTACTTTTGTCTGTTCATTCCTTATTTTATGTGTTGTGTTGGTTTTTATGTGCGTGTTCCCCCATTATAAGTCCCCTGTGAAGTCACGCCCTCTCTACTACCTCAAGGAAGCTCTTCCATGATAGGAATTCTGTACTCCAAGCCTATAGAAGGGCCTTCTCAGTGTGCTTTGAGTTACTGCCACTTATTACAGTATTTTGCCTTTAGTGTATTTTGTACCCCATGTGTCATATATTTTGTACCCCATGTACCCCCTGCTGAATCCACACCCTCTCTACTACCTCAAGGAAGTTCTTCCACTATAGGAAATTCTGTACTCCAAGCCTATAGAAGCGCCTTCCCAGTGTGTCATGTGTGACTGCCATTTATTGCAGTATTATACCTCCATTTGTATTTGGTATCCCATGTTTCATGCACATCTGTCACTTTTTCCTATTGGAACTTATTCCTCTTTTTGTATTTGGTTTGTTTGTTTTTGCACAATTGTCACTTTTTCCTCATGCAATGTAACGCGTGTCTTTGTATTATGCTCATTTGTATCCTCCTCCTTATGTAATGTTGCTGATCCTGTTGTGAAGCGCTCTGACACCCTCGGGTAAAGTCCGCGCTATATAAAAACGCATAAAAATGCATAAATAAATCCCTCATGCCAGGTAAGGCTACAGGCCATCACAGGTACTCAGTGACTTTCTACAAAACATTCCCCACTCTCCTATCAGAAACTCTACTTGCCCTGTTCCACTCATATGCATCTACCGGCCGCGTCTCCAGCCAGGTCTCTGAGGCCACAATAGTTGTTATCCCAAAGGAAGGAAAGGACACATTGGATGCCAAAAACTACAGACCAATATCGTTAATCAATATCAACTGTAAAATATATGCCATAATCCTGGCACAAAGCCTAGAGAAAGGGATGCTAAAACTCATCGCCCCAACCCTACCTGGATTTCTGAAAGGCAGGCTAGCTGCAGACAAAATCCAGGTCTTCTGTCACACTCTTGAAAAAGCTTAGTCATCGTCCTTGCCCACCATGGCGATGGCTCTTGATGTGGAAAAACACTTCGATAAGCTCTCCTGGATCTTCCTACACAAAGCACTTCACAAATTCCAATAGGCAAGAACTTCATCCGAATGGTGATGGCACTCTACGCAACACCAGTGGCGAAAGTCAGGATAAATGGCTGCCTGTCATTTCCTTTAGCCCAAGGCACCAGACAGGGAGGCCTCCTCCCTCCCCTTCTATTCCTATTAGTTATCGAACCTCTCTTATGCTCCCAGAAACCGAACTATGAAATCAAAGGTGTCCAAATTCAATTGTGCAGGCAACGTGTGGCAGCCTATGCCGACAACGTTCTAATCTTCACTGAAGATGCAGTCAAAGCTATCCCACACATTATAACCAAAAACAACTATTCTAGGGTATCTGGCTACACTCTTAACTGCACCAAGATGGAGATCTTCCCCATGAATATCCACTGTACCTCCACGATTCTTGGTGACTCTGGTCAGAAATGGCAACCTAAGGCGCTCAAATATTTAGGTATCTGGTTTGGCAAAGACCTCCATGCCACCGTCTCTATCAACAAGAGTAAAACATTTCCCAAAATTAAAGACCTATGAACCTCTTGGTCTCCCAAACATCTAACTTGGTGGGGCAGGGCGGACACATCGAAAATGATGATGGCAGCCCTAGTCAACTTTCTCTCAAGCATGCTCCACATAAACCCATCTAACCCCTTCTTTAACGCAATGGACAAGGCTATTTCGAACTTCGTATGGAAGGGGAAGAGAGCTAGGATCATCAGTCCCATCCTAATACTGAACAAAACCAGGGGTGGCCTGACTTCCATAGATATCAACAGGCGTTCCTAGCTGTCCAGGGTAGTTGATGGTTTAACAAGACCACGGCCTGCCCCCCCCCCGCCCCCATGGCTCCAAATTGAATCCCAGCTACTCTCACACATCCTGCTAAACTGCACGGTGATTATTCACGGCCTCCAAAAACTACCCATGGCCCATTCTTTCCCCATAATAGCACATACAGTATCAGCCCTTCTACGTATTGATAAGGCACTGTCCAACCATCTCGCCGACTCTGCCATGGCTTCTATGGCATAATCACAAAATTTAATTAGAAGCCGGAATCCTATTCTGGAAATATTGGGCAGAAAAAGGCCATAACTCTATTGGGGACCAAGGTGCAATACTAAACTTCATCCCATTTGCTGACTTGAGCTCGCACCATGACCTCCCCCGTATGAATTCTACAAGTTCTTAAAACTTAAAAGAACCATTAGGAGGCTACTGAAACAACACAGTCCAGACCTTCCTGACCATCTGAGGCAACTCAAAAGAATAGGTCATGTTGCATCTCATATCTATAAACTATTAGACCCTCCAAGACTACACCCCCTCAAACATCTGAAAAAGAGATGGTCTTCATAGATTCCAGAAGACCTAGTCTCATACTTCTCAGACTCTACCTTGCATAGAATCTGGCACTCCCCTTTTCTGGCTAAAATGACACCGGCAATCGTACAATTCAGATTTTGGTCGAAACACAAATTCTAATGACTCCATCCAGGCTACACAAACTGGAGATCCTGCAATCAGACAAATGCTGGGGCTGTGAGGAATCCCCCGGATCGCTTGAACATATGTTCTTCACATGTAAACTGGTCCAACCACTATGGTCCAAAATACAACAAACCATTCAAGACATCTTTAAAATTCACTCATTTTCTCTTCTTGGGTACATACATAGGAGGAAAACCCCCTTCCTGGGAAGGATTAGCTCCTCTAAGGCATCACTCTGATCCTCAGTATTGCCCGTTTTTATGACTATTGCCTGTAACAATGCTTCAGTACCATTAATATGTCCTTGATGTTATGCCCGTGCATATGATTGATAACAATGTGTACTGCTTCTGGAATGTTGAAAACCCAATACAATGGTTTAATTAAAAAAAAGGCATCTTTAAAATTCAATTCACTCCAACCCTACCGACCTCAACACTTGGCCTAGAGGCACACCACCCTAACATTAACCTATCCACACATGACTTACTTCTGCTCGACCTTATGCTAGCCCTAGGAACAAAAACAGTTCTACTAGAATGGAAATCCACCACAGAAATCCCCTTCAAGAGGTGGTGGGACATTTTCTTGTGTTTGCTTTGTTCGCCCTAAGTTGGCAGGGTATGCCCAGACGTGGGTCCCTTACTCACTTTGCCACTGGTTTCAAGCTAGCCTGGCTGATGAGGGGTGTTACCCCGAAACCCGTCCCAGGATGTTTGTTTCTGGTTCAGGGAAGATCTGGCTTGGCAGTTCAGGCTGGACTGTTCCCATGAGGCACAGGGTCAAGACTGATTTGCATATAGCTGGGTCTGAACTGAGGCGGCGAAGTGAGCTAAAGAACGATGATGGATTCAACCCAGATCTGTGACTGGGGGTGAGTGTCTGAAAAGTTTCAGCGCTCCGTCCATCATCAACTTGTGATTTCTTTGTTCGTCCTAAGTTGGCAGGGTATGCCCAGACGTGGGTCCCTTGCTCACTTTGCCACTGGATTCAAGCTAGCCTGGCTTATGAGGGGTGTTACCCCGAAACCGGTCCCCCGATGCATGTTTCCGGTTCAGGGAAGACTTGGCAGTTCAGGCTGGACTGTTCCCATGAGGCACAGGGTCAAGTCTGATTTTCATATAGCTGGGTCTCAACTGAGGTGGCGAAGTGAGCTAAAGAACGATGATGGATATAACCCAGATCTGCGACTGGGGGTGTCTGAAAAGTTTCAGCGCTCCGTCCATCATCTACTTGTGTTTTCTTTGTTCGTCCTAAGTTGGCAGGGTATGCCCAGACGTGGGTCTCTTGCTCACTTTGCCACTGGATTCAAGCTAGCCTGACCGATGAGGGGTGTTACCCCGAAACCGGTCCTAGGATGCTTGTTTCCGGTTCAGGGAAGACCTGGCTTGGCAGTTCGGGCTGGACTGTTCCCAGCCAAGGTCATCGAGAAGATCGTCAACAAACAGCTAACCCGATACCTCGAAGAAAACAGCATCCTGGACCCATCCCAATCAGGGTTCCGCAGCAACCACAGCACTGAGACTGCCCTCATCGCCGCCACCGACGACATCAGGATCCTGCTGGACAATGGTGAGACCGCAGCCCTCATCCTGCTGGACCTCTCCGCCGCCTTCGACACTGTCTGCCACCGCACTCTACGCGCACGCCTCCACGACGCAGGGATCCGAGACAAGGCCCTGGAATGGACCACCTCCTTCCTCGACGGCAGAACCCAGAGAGTCCGCCTCCCACCTTTCCGATCCGAAGCCTCCGAGATCATCTGCGGCGTACCCCAGGGATCGTCCCTCAGCCCAACACTGTTCAACATCTACATGGCCCCGCTCGCACGCATCGTCAGACAACACGACCTCAACATTATCTCCTACGCCGACGACACTCAACTGATCCTCTCCCTCACCAAGGACCCCCTCGCCGCCACAGCCAATCTCCATGAAGGAATGAAGGCCGTCGCCGATTGGATGAAGATCAGCCGACTAAAGCTGAACACGGACAAAACGGAGGTCCTCATCCTCGGCTCCAACCCCTCAGCCTGGGACGACTCCTGGTGGCCAACGACGCTGGGAGCAGCCCCGACACCCACCGACCACGCACGCAACCTGGGAGTCATCCTCGACTCAACGCTCTCCATGGCCAAGCAAGTCAACGCAGTCTCCTCCTCCTGCTTCAACACCCTCCGCATGCTTCGCAAGATCTACAGGTGGATCCCGACAGACACAAGAAGAACAGTCACCCAGGCCCTCGTCAGTAGCAGACTGGACTATGGGAACGCCCTCTACGCGGGAGCCCCGGCCAAGCTCATCAAGCGACTGCAACGCATACAAAACACCTCCGCACGACTGATCCTCGACGTACCACGCCACAGCCACATCACCCCCCACTTGAGGAACCTGCACTGGCTCCCCGTCGACAGGAGGATCACCTTCAAACTCCTCATCCACGCACACAAGGCACTCCACAAAACTGGCCCAGCCTACCTCAACAGACGACTCTTCTTCTACGTCCCCAACCGCCAGCTCCGCTCCGCCGACCTCTCCTCGCCACCGTCCCTCGCATTCGAAGAACAACCACCGGCGGCAGATCCTTCTCACACCTCGCCGCCAAGACCTGGCACACCCTTCCACTAAGCCTACGACAGACCCAAGACCTGCTGACCTTCAGGAGGCTACTCAAGACCTGGCTGTTCGACCAGTAGCAGCATCCCCCCCCCCATCCCTCTCCCCAGCGCCTTGAGACCCTCGCGGGTAAGTAGTGCGCTCTACAAATTCTGTGATTGATTGTGATTGATTGATGAGGCACAGGGTCAAGACTGATTTGCATACAACTGGGTCTGAACTGAGGTGGCGAAGTGAGTTAAAGAACTATGATGGATTCAACCCAGATCTGTGACTGGGGGTGAGTGTCTGAAAAGTTTCAGCGCTCCGTCCATCATCTACTTGTGTTTGCTTTGTTAACAATTAAATGCCGGTGCTGCGACTGGGGGTGAGTGTCTGAACAGTTTCAGCGCTCCTTCCATCATCTACTTGTGTTTTCTTTGTTCGCCCTAAGTTGGCAGGGTATGCCCAGACATGGGTCCCTTGCTCACTTTGCCAGTGGATTCAAGCTAGCCTGGCTGATGAGGGGTGTTACCCCGAAACCGGTCCCAGGATGCTTTTTTCCGGTTCAGGGAAGACCTGGCTTGGCAGTTCGGGCTGGACTGTTCCCATGAGGCACAGGGTCAAGACTGATTTGCATATAGCTGGGTCTGAACTGAGGTGGCGAAGTGAGCTAAAGAACGATGATTGATTCAACCCAGATCTGTGACTGGAAGTGAGTGTCTGAAAAGTTTCAGCGCTCCGCCCATCATATCCTTGTGTTTACTTTGTTCGTCCTAAGTTGGCAGGGTATGCCCAGACGTGGGTCCCTTGCTCACTTTGCCACTGGATTCAAGCTAGCCTGACCGATGAGGGGTGTTACCCCGAAACCGGTCCTAGGATGCTTGTTTCCGGTTCAGGGAAGACCTGGCTTGGCAGTTCGGGCTAGACTGTTCCCATGACGCACAGGGTCAAGACTGATTTGCATACAGCTGGGTCTGAACTGAGGTGGCGAAGTGAGTTAAAGAACGATGATGGATTCAACCCAGATCTGTGACTGGGGGTGAGTGTCTGAAAAGTTTCAGCGCTCCGTCCATCATCTACTTGTGTTTGCTTTGTTAACAATTAAATGCCGGTGCTGAGCACCACCAAACGCTGGCAAAAATTAAGCACTGCCACAGTAAAAGCTGGACAGGACGATCATCCTAGGACAGTCCTGTCAGCTCTCCCGTGTCCACTCGGCTGTTCATTGGTCCGTGGCAAGCCATGTCACTGTTAATCAACGACAAGACAGACCGTGTTGACAACTAAGTGAGGTGATAACTAAGGCATTATTCATGACCATGCAATATGGGTGCACTGGCCCTGCACCAATGATGCTGCACCCCTATGAGCTCCCCATTCAGAAGCTGTAGTACACATTGAGCAGGGGCATGACACTTTACTGCTAACCTATGTACCGAAAAGGTCAGAGAAAGTTGTTGGCCCGCCTTTGGCAGGTTTTGCATCGAGATCCAGCAAAAAAAAGAGCCATAATGGAGGACCAGTGATCAAGAATTTTCAATGACCCCCAATAAAACGCTCGGTCCTCTGCAGACCCAATACCTAGCAAAAGTCACCACCTGGGTAAGAGGGTCCCATACATGAAAGATAATCTGGCCCTCAACTAGTTGGTTGCGGTATCTATGCGGTTAAATCTTTCTTGTAAGTCAAACTGCAAGCTGCCTGAGACCCAATGCACCTCAACTACTCAAAAAAATCCTGAATGCCAACAGCGGATTTCAAAATATTAAATTGTTCACTTGCCAGGTGTCTAAACACATCCTGAACTTACATATTTGAAGGTGTTCTCATACATGATGACGAAGAAAAAGGAGACTTGGTGAAAAATAAATATTTGCACAGGATCACACAATTTGGTGAGGCAGGGAAGCCAGATTTGAACCCAGTATTTCTGGTTTCACATTATGCCATTCAACCACCAAATGGGCATCTCCTTTTTAATATCAAAGGTGTGTGATGTTTTTTAATTTCTCGGGGCTCGAGGATAGAGCATGGATCTGGCACAAGCCATATGAAAGCTCTGCCCTTTTTGGCCTCAAGCTGAGCCAGAGACAGCCACCTGGCTCGAGCTTTCAGGGGCTCTCCCGCTTCTAAGAAAAAGCCTGAAAAGTCCTATGGCCTTTGAGAAGGTACGAGCCTTACAACACGTGTCTGGTTTGCTCGAGTGTAACAAGAAATCTGCACCACTTCTACACAAGGTGTCATTTCAAAGGCTGTGACTGACTTCCATCGCTCCCAGTTTTTTCAAAATGCAGAGATCTGATCGCTGCTTTACAAATAAAAGGAAGAAACACAGTTCACCGTCACGCCTATCCGGCCCAGCCTGGTCCTCCCTCGTGGCTCACGGGGTGGGGATCTTGCCACTGACCCACGGGGCCACAGGATAATACCTTTGCCCCTGTAATTACATGTGGCCTCCTGCAGCGAGTCACCAATATATGTGCTACGTCACCGATTAACACTGACACGCGGCCCTGCTGGGTGATGCAAGAACTGAAGAGTAGTCATAGCGGGAGACGGAGGAGCTGTGCTGGCAAAAAAAGCAGGTGCTGAAACGAGTCCCTGTCGGGCAATCATTTTTGCTCTCACCCTCGGAGGAAAAAAAAAAACTTAACTCTGCAGCAGTACCACCCTTCACTGGGATGTAACTTCAAATAAACTGGTTATAGTTCTTTCACAGTCTTATCATTTTAGAACTGCAGCATTTTCAACATTCTATACAACGAAGCCCTCGTTGTTTTTTTTAAAACTTATGCAACTAACAGTCATTGACAAAGCCAATAATACTGGCTTATTGTAGGTGTAGTGTTACTTGTATTCTATACCTGGATGCAATGACAGAAGCAGCAAAATACCAGTCAGGCGGCACACTCTGCTAAGCGCAGATTTTTAGCTTATGTGATTTTAAGCCACGCCCTTAATTGCAGCGGCCACGCCCCTTTGAGAGACCCCCCAGTTTTTTCATCCCACTTAAAGCCCTGACAATACCAAAGCTGCCCCCTGGTAGCCTTGTGCTTGGCACTGACACGAAGAGTTACTCACCGTCCTGCTCCCAAACTGTGTTACCAGGCAACGAAAATGGCAGGTCCCTGAAGATTCCCCAGTTGAATAGAAGCTACAGCCAGGAGACCTCCCACTATCCAGGCCTTCCTGTGAAGAAGGGTGGCACACAATGCCGCTGTCTGGGGGTACCTGGTTTCAGGGGGTGCCTTTTTGGTGTCGAGGGGGAACGGCTTAAGCTCCTGTGTTGAAGATATTACTGCGCCCACCCCTCCCCCGGGCTGATCAGTGTTGCCAAAGGACTGCCTGAGGGCCAACGTGGTCTTTGTGACGTCACTGCCAGGCAGGGCCTGACACAGCAAGGGAGCAGGACATGCCAGAGCAACCCGGGGACCTTACAGAGAGAAAAGGCCACCCCTCACGAGCTTCACAGCGAAGAAACCACGCCTCGCCAGGCAATGCAGGGAGGTAGCCACCCTAGTAGTCTCTGGCGACAGGCCCTATCATAAGAACACCGAGCATCCCTGGGCACCCGCAGGAGTGGGGACAGTGGGGAAGCCTTCCCTCGCAACGCTCAGGACCTAATTTAGTGAGAAAACTATCTCTGAGACGCTTGGGGTGGTAGGCCCTCAGAACCGGAAGAGGACAGCCCTCAGCAGCCTCGTGACAAGATACAGCGAGGAAGCCACAACTGGGCACATTAGGCTTTAACGTGTAGCAGGGAGGGATGTCCTGGACAGACGTAGCTCTGAAGAGCCGGAATGTGAGGACAGGAAAAGCTCGGACATGAGGGCAGGAGAAGTTATTTCGGTCTGGCCTCGAGAAGACTGGGGAAGCTGAGTGGCAGGGGAGGAGAAGACCGAGTGTACCCGCAAAAGAATGCAGGGATTTAACCCAGAAAAATCAGGGTTTGAGACCCAGAGATGATAGGGTATTAAGGCACGAAAAACAAAACATGTATTATAGGTAGGGCCATTGGAGTTACGCAGCAAGAAGGACCAAATTATGTAATTGATTAAATTATGTGGCAAGGAAAGGGCAAATTATTTGGCATAAAGCAGCATAATTTGTGCCAGAACCAATGCACTATTTTTCCATCTTCCACGTTAAATATTGCACAAAAGTTTCATCTCCGTATCAGTTTAACACCTAACTAAAGCAATCACAACTGAAAGGTAACCAATTAACCTTTGCTTTGTGTCTGTCATTGCGTGGCAACACATGTTGCAGCCCTTTTAGTAACTTTAGTTGCATTTGAGTTAGACGCAATTTTTTTGTTAAATTCTGCAAATTATGCAGCAAATGACGGATTATGTGGCAAACATGGCAAATCCAGAATTATGCAGAAAATGCCACGGCCGCAAAATTGCATAATGCTAGCAGGCCTGGCTGTAGGGCTTCTATTACTGCACAGCAGCAGCACCTGTCTGAATGTCAGCATGTACAGGCAGGCGTGAGGAGGTGTTGTCCCATCTTCCCTCTTCCAAACTAGAGTTAACTTTTGAGTTTATGGAATCTCCATTCGGGATGTGTTTCCATAAATGTGAGAAACTTCCTATGTATGGAGCCTTGTCCTTATCTCTGAGGTCACCACCCCATAGGGTAGAAGTTAAGACCTTTCCTTTGCACACTTAATAGCTTGTACACAAGCATTTTAGAGTTTTTCTTCCTTTGTCAATGAATTTTTTGGGCACATCTAGCTTCATGAATCTCCACCCGTAGGAATTTAGTTCCATTTGTTCTCGAACTTGGCATTTCCTAGCTGTTGAAGGTATTCACTATTCAGTCCCTAGGATTCTATTTTACTGTACACCACCTCCAAGACCATTTTTTAAATTAATTTGTTTTCATGCTCTGCACGCTTCATGAGCTATAGTGATATGTCAGTCGATAGGTGGGTGGATTTGGGAGATGGGTGCATCTTGATTTGTCTTCTGTCTGTTGATGGTGGCATGTGTCAATGTGACTGGGAGGTTAGGAAAGCTCGACAATGCATGGTTGAGTGTAAAGAAGGGCAAGCCACTGAAAGCTTGAGCCAGATGCTGGGCTCTGGCCCAGCTCGAGGCACTCTTGGATCTTCGAGCCCAATATGAGCCGAGCTTTCATATTACTTCTGTCTGACACCCTCGCTCTACCCTTATGCACAAGGAGTTAAAAACAAAGTACTAAGCTATCACTTCTGTGTTTTATTGATTGTAACCATACCAGTGACTCTTTTTATGATGCCAGACCTTTTCTTCGCTGATAACAAGCATAGTAATTTGTGTATTCCCAAGGCCCTTTCCTTTATTCATATATGTGATCATGTAAGTTATTTCAATTCTACCCTGCCTTCCCTTCTTGTAAAGCGGTCTGATACCCACTAGGGTCATGGTCGCACTATACAAAACTTTATAAATAAAATAAATAAATAAATAGAATTAGCATTTTTTTTCTGGAGTTTTAGTTCATATAGGATGCACATGACCACTGACTTACCTGTCAGTTCACTAATGGCATTGTCGCCAGGAGGAGGGTGGGCATAGTTCTAAGTTCATGTTTAAAAGTTATCCCTTTTCATAAGGACCTCTCACTGCAGTGATTAAATGTGACTTATTAATGTCAAAGCTTTTGCTTGTTCAAGAAGTGCACTCGGCTTGTGCATGGTCTGTTAGAACCGACCTTGACCATTGGCCACACGCTTGACCCCATCTTCTCCTCAAGCTCCCACGTCTCCTTCAGCCACACCACGGAACTCCTCTGGACCGACCACCGCTGCATCCATTTCACCTTCCAGAAACCCACCACACACCACCGTACCCAACAGATCCCACGCCGCTGCTGGAGCAAAGTCACCGAAGACCAACTTCGGGCAACCCTCGCTCTCAGCCCTCCCTCCGACCCATCCAACACCGACGACGCTGCCTGCAACCTCAGACGATGGATGGACGACTGTGCCAACACCCTCGCCCCGCTGAAAAAACTCACCTACAGTGACACCACCAAAAGAGCCAGCTGGTTCACCTCGGAACTCCTAGCTTGCAAGCGTACCTGCCGGAAACTAGAGAAGAAATGGCACAGTGATAAGACACCGGACAGCCACGCAGCCCACAAAGACGCCATCCGTAACCACCACCACCTCATCAAGTCCGCCAAGAGAATCTCCTTCAAAGACCGCCTCGACAACAACGCACACACACAGCAAGGAGCTTTTCAACACCGTGAAGGAACTCTCCAACCCCAGCTCCAACACCAACGACATCCCGCCGTCGCAACCCCTGTGCGATTCCCTCGCCACCTTCTTCCACCGCAAGATCGCCGACATCCACGACAGCTTCAACACCCAGACAGCCCCAACTAAGATCGATGCACCAGACCCGCCACACACCATCGACCACGACCCCCTGCCAGCCTGGGCCAGCGTGAACATCGAGGACACCATCAAGACCATGAGCACAATACACTCCGGCTCCCCGTCAGACCCTTTCCCGCACCACATCTTCAAGAAAGCCAGCAGCTCCATCGCACCCCACCTGTGCAACGTCATCAATCTCTCCTTCGAGACCGCGACCTTCCCAGAGAGCTGGAAACATGCAGAGATCAACGCCCTACTCAAAAAACCCAAGGCGGACCCAAGAGACCTCAAGAACTTCCGGCCCATCTCCCTGCTTCCGTTCCCAGCCAAGGTCATCGAGAAGATCGTCAACAAACAGCTAACCCGATACCTCGAAGAAAACAGCATCCTGGACCCATCCCAATCGGGGTTCCGCAGCAACCACAGCACTGAGACTGCCCTCATCGCTGCCACCGACGACATCAGGATCCTGCTGGACAACGGTGAGACCGCAGCCCTCATCCTGCTGGACCTCTCCGCCGCCTTCGACACTGTCTGCCACCGCACTCTACGCGCACGCCTCCACGACGCAGGGATCCGAGACAAGGCCCTGGAATGGGCTACCTCCTTCCTCGCCGGCAGAACCCAGAGAGTCCGCCTCCCACCATTCTGATCCGAAGCCTCCGAGATCATCTGCGGCGTACCCCAGGGATCGTCCCTCAGCCCAACACTGTTCAACATCTACATGGCCCCGCTCGCACGCATCGCCAGACAGCACGACCTCAACATAATCTCCTACGCCGACGACACTCAACTGATCCTCTCCCTCACCAAGGACCCCTCGCCGCCAAATCCAACCTCCATGAAGGAATGAAGGCCGTCGCCGATTGGATGAAGATCAGCCGACTAAAACTGAACACGGAGAAGACAGAGGTCCTCATCCTCGGCTCCAACCCCTCAGCCTGGGACGACTCCTGGTGGCCAACGACGCTGGGAGCAGCCCCGACACCCACCGACCACGCACGCAACCTGGGAGTCATCCTCGACTCAACGCTCTCCATGGCCAAGCAAGTCAACGCAGTCTCATCCTCCTGCTTCAACACCCTCCGCATGCTTCGCAAGATCTACAGGTGGATCCCGACAGACACAAGAAGAACAGTCACCCAGGCCCTCGTCAGTAGCAGACTTGACTATGGGAACGCCCTCTACGCGGGAGCCCCGGCCAAGCTCATCAAGCGACTGCAACGCATACAAAACGCCTCCGCACGCCTGATCCTCGATGTACCACGCCACAGCCACATCACCCCCCACCTGAGGAACCTGCACTGGCTCCCCGTCGACAGGAGAATCTCCTTCAAACTCTTCATCCACGCACACAAGGCACTCCACAAGACTGGCCCAGCCTACCTCAACAGACGACTCCTCTTCTACGTCCCCAACCGCCAGCTCCGCTCCGCCGACCTCTCCCTCGCCACCGTCCCTCGCATTCGAAGAACTACCACCGGCGGCAGATCCTTCTCCCACCTCGCCGCCAAGACCTGGAACACCCTTCCACTAAGCCTACGACAGACCCAAGACCTGCTGACCTTCAGGAGGCTACTCAAGACCTGGTTGTTCGACCAGTAGCAGCACCCCCCTTTTTTCCCTAGCGCCTTGAGACCCTCGCGGGTAAGTAGTGCGCTTTACAAATTCTGTGATTGATTGATTGATTGGCTCGGATCTGGCCCGGCTCTGTGGTGATTTCTTAGCTCGCCCACGTCTAGCTAAGATGGTGGCCAGTAGTGGTAGCCTTCATTAATAGCGTTCAACACAATATTGTATGCAAATAAATTTGGAACTATTTTTGTTTTTAATTCCAACTTTTGTAGAGAAAATTGCTAATTGTTTTTTTCATTGAATACCAGCATCATCGAATGAGTTAGTACAGACCTTATCATAGGATAATTGGGGGATCTGCAAGCTTCGTTGGTAGGAAGGTGGGTGGCTAACTTTGCATACTTGTTCAGTTTGGGTATTTTAACAGTTTTAGGTTACTTGTGATGCTGATATATTTGGTCTCTTCAAGTCACTCCTTCGATTTTTCAGGAGTGTAAAGCAAACCACAGTGAATCATTGTATCGTCTACCAGTTCTGCAATGCATACACACGAAACTAAAATATCACAGAGACAACTTTACATTTTCTGAATTCCTCCGAGGGCTGTATATAAGTCTGACTATATATTGGAAATAGAGATCGATAAAATCGAACCAGGTGCCCAGGGGGCACAATCTGGTAGCAAGTTATCGCAGGCTAAGTAAGTTTGAGATGTGCTTTATTCTCTACTAACCCACATCCAAAGACACTTGGGAAACATACTTCCCCATATGATGTAAGAAAATGTAACACTTTCTGGCTGAAAGAGAAGAAATCGTGTTCTTTATATGTCCCATGCATGAATCGGCTGTCCGGTAGGCCTCCTGACATCAATGGGCTACTTTCTCCACAAATAACAAGTCCCTCCAAAATGGGAAGCTAGAGAGCGATAGGGGCAGGAAGCAACAGCCTTTCTGGCTTTGACAAACCTATAATTTGTGAGTGATGTGATGATTTACCCATAAATGTCTGAGGCCCAGTTTGGCCAGAGTACAATCAAATGATTGGCTCATTGGTGACTGTCACACAGTGAAGAGCCAAGAATAGGCAAGGGAGAGGCATTGGAGGAAGTAAGTGAGAGGCCTCATAACACAGGCTAAACGACAAGAAACCAGAAGAGCCAGTTAGCACACATGAGGCTTCCTGGTTTTGATAGCATCCTTCAGTCACCTGGTTCCCAGAAAAACAGTGTGGTGGAAAATACCCTGAGCATAAGGACCTCCTTATCTGCTTGCTTAGTGATAAACCGTGGAAAGGGAAAAATCAATCAATCTGTTCACCTGTCTTTTACCTTGACTAGTTATTTGTGTAGTTTGTAGTGTGGGTTTGTTAAGGATTGCTCGTTTATGGCCTTGTTTTGTTTGAGATTGGGTTGCATAAATGTATTTCTATACAACTAAGCAGTGCAAGTTAATGTTCTGCACATGGCCAAGAAATCGCATCTAAGTGGCAGCTAATTTTAGGCTTTTCTGGCTCATGATTAAATGATCTCGAGCCAGTGATTTTTAGGTTTGCTCTTCTTAGCCTAGGGTGCACTAAACGTTCATGTGATCAGGATTGTTATAAACAGGCCAGAGCAGACACAGCTCAAAAGAGTTCACAACTCTAGTTTTTGGCAAAAGTATTGTGTGGGGGACATTTGTTACCTTTGCCAATTTTCTTAAAGAGCAGGTAATCATTTAATATCATAAGAAACACCATGCTCCAGTGTTAGGATTGTATTTAACAACTCAGTGCATTTTGGGAGTTGCAATTGTGCATTATATCAATTTAGCCAATTAGGATAAAGCTCTAGACTACAATTAGGCCTGGGCGTGAAATTCCGCTCTGCTTGCAGAGTTTTTCCCACTCTGTGCTCCGCGTAACACTAGGAGTTCCGAAAAACTCTGCCCCACGTAGCAAAGTTTTTTCCTCGCTCGCGCTCATCAACGTTAAGTTGGCATGCCCGAGCGAAGAAAATCTTACTCCAGACCACCTCCCGGTAAGATTTCTCAACACAGGCAGTCGCGGATGGCTGCTACCGCTCCCGTTGAGAAACCTTCCGTTCGCATGGAGGAAGCTGCCGCTCGAGTAGAATATCTACTTGAGTGGCTGAAAGAAGCAGCGCCCTCTTTCTCTGCACATGGTGCCGTTCGCACCGATTTTCCAACGCGGGAAAAACACCCGGCGATAAAAATCTGCGTGAACGGCGTGACCCAACACACTCCGTCACTTGCAGAGTTTTTGGGTCGGAACTCCGTGAGCTCCGCACAGGCCTAATTACAATAGTTTCCAGAAGGGAAAATTGATTGGAATCTTGTATCCTCGTTAACGGAGTCATCTGGTGATAACATTTCTTTCTATACACACACTGCCAAGGTAGAAATTAGATTTTTGAAGAGTCTACAGCAGGGTAGTTGTAATGGTATCTGTTTTGTTGGTTTCACTTACTTATTAGCCATGATTATTGGGAGGAACTTGTCGTTCTGGAGCCTGCCTGTGGTGAATGAGGGCAGCTCTTAGGTCTGTCTTACGGCAGCTCTGTGGGTTGTGCCAGGGCAGCAACGCTCTCTCATGTCAGGATTCTTGAGGTCTCATGTCTGGCTCTGTTCCTCACGCCATTTTGTCCTGTTGTCTGAGCCCTCGGCATTCTGCAGAGAATGGAAGCTCTGCAGGAGCTCATAAGGCCCTAGAAATAGAAATAAAAAAGAAGAGATTAAGTACAAATGAACACACAGAGTGAGCACCCTCTAAGAATCTGTCTCCTACTGTCTGTGCCTCTCAGAGTACTGTCAGGGAGTCCCACGTCTCAGCCCTGTGCTGGAATATCAGATCATTCAGCACACAGGTTGCGCTATTGTTCACATGTCAGAGTGGGCCTTATGTACTATGTGCTCTAGTGGCAGCTGTCAACATCCAGATGTTTTGCCCTAGAAACAGATGTTCAAGAGAATACCACATTATTCATGCCCTGTATATTGCCATCAGCCCATACACTGTGCGTAAAGGGCAGCTGTCCTCGCCTCTCACACTCCCAGTTTTAAGAGTGGCTGTCAGATCTTCCTACACACTCGGTACCTCAAGGGTGGCTGTCAGAGCCGCGCACACAATCTCTGTCTCAAGGGCGGCTGTCAGAGCCGCACACACAATCTCTGCCTCAAGGCCTGCTGTCCGATCTTCCTCCACACTCTCTACCTCAAGAGCAGCTGTCAAAGCCGCACACAATCTCTGCCTCAAGGGCAGCTGTCCGATCTTCCCACACACTCTGTACCTCCAGGGCAGCTGTCAGAGCCGCGCACACAGTCTCTGTCTCAAGGACAGCCGCCCTAGTCCAAAAAGGCACTGCATACCTTGCGTGCAGCGGTCAGAATCTCAAACACAGATTGCTCCCTGTGTTACTCTCAGACAGGTCCACACGCAATATGTGCCCCACAGAGAGTTATTAGAGAATCTCGCACACATTCTGTGACCTACAGGCTGCCCTCACAAGCCCACAAAAATATATAGCTTGCAAGTAGGATACTCACACTTACAATGTGTCCTTCAGCCAAGTGCTGGAGTCCAGGATACATGTGGGCAGCTCTCAGAGAGTCTCACATACACCCTCCATCTACTTGAGGTGGTTGTGCCTCCCCACATAAGACTCTATAGAGCCCAAGGAGGAAGATTTGTGTATGGTATTTGAGTTACGTTAGAATCCCTACCATATCTCACAAGTTTCATTCCTAGTCAAGGGGATAGGAAAGTCTTACATCCACACTCCTCCCTCTGGAGAACTTGATCTCTGTCTCAGTATCTTTAACTTCCTTACATTCCCCCTTGAACAGTGTTAGCTCTTTTTGTGTGACCAGTATCTGTGATCATCACTTAGGTTTGGTATACCCTCTGTCTGTTCATCTACTGGTCACTCTACACTTCCAGGAATTATTAATAATGTAACTCTGCATTTAATGGAACCATTTGTGTTCTAAGGGCCAGCCAGCATTTGTCTACGATCACTAAAAATCCCAGAAAAATGTGTGTAGTAAGTAGAATCCTGTAGCTTGCGATGTCCAGGGCTGAATTTGTCTTTGCACATATTGTTTGTCTCATCTTCCCTGTCTCCATAGCAGTGCATGCTTTGGCTAGCCATTGAATAACACAGAAGTGGCAAATAGTAATGTATACTTAAGGAATGACAGAAGCGTGAATGAGTTGTTATAATTTTACAATGCAAACGTTGGCTGTATGCTAGTCTACGTGCTACAAAGTGTTTGTGATGAATTTACACTTTCTATCAGTGAAATCCTCAAAGGAGAATCTGATTTAAACATGTAGACAAGGTCCTAATAGTTGCCACATTTCTCAGTTCGATAGCAGGCTGGTGATGCATAGAGTGAATATACCTCTAATGAGGAAGACACAGAAAGGATGTTCTATCTATGAGAAGTGCAAAAAGAACAATTGATGGACAGAATGTTGAACCCCAGTACAGAGATCTGGGCCTAAATCCATCGTTTTTTGGTCCCCGTGCAATTCCAGGTTGAACCCAGCCATATGCACATCAGTCTTCACCCTGTTGCTCATGGGAACAGTCCAGCCCGAACTGCTAGGCCAGGTCCTTCTTGGACCGGAAACAAGCATCCTGGGACCGGTTTCGGGGTAACACCCCTCATCAACCAGGCTAGCTTGACTCCAGTGGCATGGAGAGCACAGGACCCATGTCTGGGCATACCCGTCCCACTCGGGGTGACAAATGCAAAAAGAACAATTGATGGACAGAATGTTGAACAATGTCAAACATTCACCCCAGTACAGAGATCTGGGCCTAAATCCACTGGATTCAATCTAGCCTGGCTGATGAGGGGTGATGCCCCAAAACCAGTCCCAGGATGCTTGTTTCCGGTCCAGGGAGAACCTGTCTTGGCAGTTCGGGCTGGACTGTTCCTATGAGGAACAGGGTCAAGACTGATTTGCATACGGCTTGGTCTGAACTGGGGTGGCATAGTGAGCAAAAGAACGATGGATTTAACCCAGAGCTCTTGACTGGGGGTGAATGTTTGATTTGCTCTGCATTCCGTCCATCATCTGTGTATCTTTTGCTATCCATGAGAAAGGCACGTTGAGAGACTATCCCTCTCAACAGGAGGATATGTGGAAGGAATATTGTGCCACAGAAATGGACAGAAGGGATGTTCCATTCATGAAGAGGGCACATGGGGTGAGTGTTACATCTCTATTTCTACATACAATAAATGATCTATCCCTGAAGATGCAACAGAAAGAGTAAGGACCATCTTGGTGGTGGTGGTGGTGGGGGGAGGGGGGAGGGATCACAATGTTGGAATGGGCCATCGCTGGGGGTGCTGCAGGAAGTTATGGTTCTTCCATGGCGATTCTATAGGAATGAATATTGGGAACCTCTGCTGGACACTAACTGCGCCCAAGGTTGTTTAAGGGCCTGGAAAGCAGAGAATACTATAAGATGAAGAACACCCAGGACGTGACCGGAAACTCGTGGTGCCCTTTGGGAACGTCACATGCCCTGTCCTTCTTTGGGAGAGAAGCTGTCTGTGCAAAGTGCTGTGTAGCAGGGGTTGGTGCATTGTATCATGGGTTGGTGGGGCGAGGGTGTGCATGTCCTTCAAATGCTGCCATTTACACGTTTTCGTTTCATTCCCCGTTTCAATTAAAGTCCATGTTTTTTCTCATGGAAGAGGGAGTTGGAACAGAGACAGTCTGTCATAAGGGTTGAGGAGTTGTCACTGAATGAATTCCTGGCTCTTCTGTCTGCAAAGCAATTTGTTTTCGTTTTCAAACGACAATATTTGATGTCGTGGGGGATACACTTGTTCTCTTTTCACACCCATACCATCTTCGTGTCCAGCTTTGAAAAGTTCATGCCTGGAGGCAATAAGTTTCGCCGTGCTGCGAATTTTCAAATTATAAACTTCCACAATAGAAGTGATTAATAATCACTAATGCTGCATTGGTCTGTCAGCTGCCATCCAGAACCCAGAAGCCGCGAATTCCGTCAGGTACGCTTTACCAAAGCTCATGTTTACTTACTGTCAGGGTGAGTCAGGGCACGAGTCGGGGGTACACGCGGGTGGATGGCGTCCCCCCCACTTTTTTCACAGGGTGGACGCCGTCCACCCTGCCAAGAAGTGTGGCCCCACTGTAAAATATGCTGAATTCGTCCCGGTGTAATTTACAAACACCGGGACACATCCTGCAGCGCCTGCACTTGTTATCTGCTTTCTATCTGCAACAGCGTGCAGGCGGGGACGGGGCTCTCTAAGTTCTGACTCCTGCTGGCCCCATAACAAAGGCCGAATCGGAGGGGTCATCAGGCCTCCTTTTGTTGGAGTCTCCTGGCTGGGAGCAGTCAGGAGCCTCACACCTGATGCAAATGCAGCAGAGGGGAAACAAAGGCTCACACCTTGTTAGCACTTCACACATACTGAAGAGAGGCAGCTTTTAACTTTGTTCAGCCTCTGTTTAGGAGATATGCATGCCTGTAAGAACGTCAGATGTGTTGATTTTTCCCAGTATTTGTACAAAATAAATAGCATTTATATAAGCGCATACCACCCCTGAGGAGGCGTTGTAATAATTTAAATATCACTATTTATTTTAAAGCACTATGGCTAGAGAAAACTTAACGCTGATAAAAGGTAACATTATTTTATGTGTAGCGTACAAAAGTGTGAATCTTCTACCTAAATCAGGAGGGTTTGCAAGTATGCTCGAAAGGTGCTCAAATGTACTCATGATAGACCTGCTAAACATATATGTGAGGGCTTAAGATCTGATGTCACTTCTTGTGATGCCAGTTCCTGTGATGTCACGCGCTGTGATGTCACGCGCCGCGATGTCACGCGCCGCGATGCTACTTGCATACTGATTAACTAGGTTAGTACCCCCACTTCTTTTCTTAGCACTTGTGCCCTGGGGTGAATTGGGCCAAGCGTGTCACATAACTGTGTAACTGTGATAAGAAGAGAAACCAATAGTGACCAGCAAGCTAACCAAGCGTTGCCGCTCTGAGAGTAAGAGATTGGTCACTGCACTGTGAGTAATAGCATCAAACCCTTGCCCGTGGTTACAGATGTGTCTTTCACCCATACCTTTTTTTGTTACATCACATCCTTTATCCTGAGGTACAGCAGCGCGTTTCACTTTACCCTCCAAGAGTTGCAGCATTGTCTCTTTCCCCTAATTTACCTCTTTTGGGCGTTATAGTGACGGATCTGACTCAAACCTCTGGCTTTATTTAGCAGTCCGGTGTTTGAAATGGAAAAATAGAAGTGCAGGTACTCTGTAGCAGAGTACCTGCTTGTTTCTGAGAAGTGCCGGTACTCTCCAATTAAAAGTATTACATAGAGAGGTGCTGGTACTCTCCATTTCCAAATAAAAAAGTTCCGGTAGTCAGTTCCGGACAGTACCGGCCCATTTAAAGCACGGAGTACTGACTCTCCCTGACTTCCTCGCCTTCACTGGTGACTGCAGCAGCAGCCTGCTCCCCCACCCCACACCTTTCTGAGAGTTACAAAAGAGGCTTTTTATCGCCTGTCTCCAGCTCACAGCGGTACCTCACTGCCCCCTTTAGTTCAGCGGTGCTTTCATTCAGTCACATTGTAAGTTACAGCAGCACCCGGCCTCACCTCTGCGGGAGAAGCTGCAATCCCCTCACACGCTCTTTCTCCCTTCCCTTATTAACACACATGCCTTGTCCCTATCACCCCTGTACAGCCACCCTCCCCGGAATATACGTACAGCGCACATCACGTACTGGTACGTCACCAGTTTTAGGGCTACCCGGCTACCTCGACTTCTATTACCACCTTACCATTTACATAAACAGCTCTCCTTTAACCGCCGACCTGTACACTATGTTATTATCTACATTCCCGAGCTCCATAGTTTCACAGGTCCATGAGTAGGCAGCTCGTCCAGTTAAGGTTTCGCTTGGCATTCTGGTACTTGTAGTCCTGTTTGTTTATTCCATTATAAGTGCATGAGCCATAATGCAAAGAATTAACTGGATATGGTACTCACGCTAACAACAGGGAAATTTAGGACCTCGGACATCCTCTTGGCAACCTCTGGGGTATACCCCTTTCTCCAAATACCTTTCTCCATAATTACCATCTACCTCGGACACCTCCTTCACTGCTCAATGCACCTCTGTTTCATGCCCACCTCTTTCTCATTTCCAAATCCCACCACGCTATTCCAGACTGACCCCAATGCTCTGTCTTTCACTCTGTGCTTATCGCCCCAACATCCTTCCCGCCCATCTCCCTCACACCTCGGTCCTGAAGAATTTTCTCTCTCCAGCCTCTCTCTCCGGGACTGTGCCAGCAGCAGTCGGGGCTGCTGAGGTGTTTCGCGCTCCCGGGATCGGTTGGTTGCTATAAACTCACCTTGTGTTTGCTGTGGGCTTGAATTCCTTCTCACGAGGATGCTGCGGCAGCGAGCGAGGGAATGAATGAAGCAAGTAATGTTTATGCGAGGTTTTTCGGGCCTGACCGCGGCCACCAGGGCGTTCGTCCAATCTCCTGTCACGGAGATCTGACGGCTAGATTTACACCAGGCAACCGGTGTGTACAGAGCAGGGCCGGGGCAGCGGCTGAGCGGGAGCCGCGGCCTGTATCCAGGATACAGACACAGGCCGCCCAAACACAGGAAGTGGGGCGCGAGGATGGGAGGAGAGGCGCACTTGACGTATTGGGGTCGGAGGGCACGAGGGACATATATTATGTCAGGAAGAGGGGCCGCGAGGGACAAGCAGATTAATGCGGAGAGGTGCGGGCAGTATATCAACGATAGGCTGCAAGGGATGCAGGGTCGGGCTGGCATTTAGGACAATATGGCAGTGCCAAAGGGGCTGGTCTGACAGGCCAGTGTGTGGACGGTTTTCTGGCTAACTGACATCCAATTATATGGTCTGGTGGGTTTCTTTTTAACTGTTGATTTGCAGGATATTACCACAAACATTGCCTGCAGCAAGTAGAAATGCGTGCACTCTTCCATACCATGCAAAACACCTATACAGCATTTCTTTACAAGTTCAAAACTCCCTTGATTTTCAACTTTTAAAAGGTGCCCCACTTTTTAGTTATCTGATTTCGGGGGAGGGCATAATGGGAATGATACAGAATGTAATGAAGCAAGAGGGTGAGAAAGACGCATACAATATTATGAGGTGGCAAACTAGGCACATAGAATGCCAAGAGGGAGGACAAGAGAAACGTCCACTGAACACGGTGAATGTATGAGAAGCACTGTAAAAATCACCATGCAAAGCCTTAGGCTGCAGCTGTCCAACACTGGTTTACTGTAACTGCATTTGTATAGCGCTTCACCCCCCATTTCGAGGCACGGTAGAGTATTATCAGATGGGTAGCAGGCTACACCGCTGGGAATTGCTTGGATGGAAGGGTTTTGTAATGGGGCCTGTGTGGGAAGTGTTTCGGTGTAATGCATGAGTAATCCGAGTGGTGCTCTTATCCTGTCCACAGGCTCCACAGGGTGAGGGACAAAAGATGACTGAGAGATGGAGTGTGTGCAGTTTGCGTTAGTCAGCTACTAAGAGTTACTCTCAGGTCTTATATGGAGTTTTGGTGATTACCAACCCTTCAGTCCACATCTTATCGATCCAGAAAGGGGAGAGGGCTGTTCAGCTTCACACCTCCTGGCGGTTCTGACCTCCAAGAGACCACCCGGATTCCTATATTGATTGCTGCCCTCCACCCTGATTACTCTTTAACTGCACAACTTCCATTGACTCCTCATGGGGGTAACTGCCTGGTTGGGGCACTTCTTTCGTATTTGGAGGTACAGGCTTTTTTTGTATCCTGTGGCGAGGTTTTGTGCCCTCGGTGTAAATCCCATGCTCAATTTCAGAATGATGCCTTGTGCCTAAACCAGAGCGTGTGGTAGAAGTCCAGCCTTGCATATCCGAGTGCCCTGCTCTAGGGATGCAGGCCTTCGGAACTGTAGTTCTTCACTCGAATATCAGCTTGTGTACTTTACCTTACCTCCCCCCCCCCCCCCCCTTTGTTGGAACACAGTAACTCAATGGAGTGGGAAGAGAGATGCACAGAATATCGGGGGTGGGGGGAGCTTAGAGAGATACAAAATGTAGTGAGGTGGGAAAGGGGAGCCATGTTCTGCATATTCTTGTAGGAAATGAGATCTGCTGAATATCATGTGCAGGGGCAAATAGACTCATGATATCATGCAACAGAGAAAGAGAGAGAGAGTATATTTTATGGGGCAAGAGACCCTAGTACCAAGTATCATGGGGGGGCAAAGAGACCTATAATATAACGGGAGATTTATAATGACACAATATCACACAGGGAGAAAACAAAACTGCAGATTGCCATAGTTGATGGCTTTCAGGACTCTCTGGTTATTATCAAAGGGTCAACAAATATTCTGAGCATCCTGCGGCAAAAGAGACATGCAGGTTATGCAACAGAGTATGGGAAGCCTTTAGTAATAATAGGGAAAAATGAAAGAAGCTGGATCTTATAAGGGAAACGACAATGATCACTGAGCGTAAGTAGGGGAACAGAGGCGGGCACTGCATATTACAAGCAGAGAATGGCAAGCACTGAATATTGTGGGCTATGACCCCAAAGATATTAACTGACTATTGTCAGATGGTTGCTGGAAGCAGTATATGCTGACTAATACGAGGGCCAAGTTAGAACTGGTGAAAAAAGGGTGGGTATGGAGATCTCTGCACTCAGTTTCATAGGATAGAGGTGGCAGAGGAAAGACATTGTCGCAATGTCACGAGGTAACAGCGTATACCTGAGTGTGATCTCTTTTATAAAGGCTCCTTGGATCGGTCATCAAGGCTTTTGCTGCATCTGTCAGACTTTGAATCACAATTAGCTGACTTACGATCACTTATTATGTAAATAACAGAACAAATGAGTTGTGGTTCATAAGTAGCGGCCATTATTTTTAATAGAAGAGGCACAAAGACAATCAGAGCAGTTAATATTTTATTAAAAGACAATAAATACAACTACATCTCCTTAACCAGCCACTTAAACCTCACCAGCCATTATGCAGTTTTAGAGTTGTGTAAGTATAAAGCCCCAAGCAAATGCACATTTGTGTAGCAACCAATGCCTAACAAAGGCCTCTGGCAAGCTTGAGTTATGAGATGAACTAACATTCCCCAGTATCTTGACTCTTAAACAAGGTTTGTTTTGTTTGATATTCCTCTTCCCCTTGTCATTCCATATGAGGTAGTGCTTCACATGAGTAAATACGAGGTTGACTGAACTACAACATGTACTCCTTCAAGGGAGGCACACGTCACACAAATTAGGCTGACCCTTCCATCGGTTCATCTGCTGTAGGTGCCCACCTGACCTTGTAGGACATGTGAAAGGGGGCACCATCATTAAGGTACATTGGTAATGTTGATAAATTGAATTTTCTGCTTGGACTCAGGCCGAGCTTTGACGTTTATTTGGACAACTCTTACACAGTTGGAGAAGGGTTTGGTGCTTGGTGTTAAAGTGGGTTGTTGAGTAGGAGTTTCCCATTCACTGTCCTCACAGGGAGTGGCTGGCCCATTGAGAGCCCTGCAGGATGAGTCAGTGGTGAATAGAATTGGGGTGATGGCAATTGCGTACAGGTGGAGTTTCTGTGGAATTCTCCACACTTGGGCCTGAAGCATGCGAGATGAATGTGCCTCACCTCGGGAATCAGAATGTCTTTGGGGGAAGAGCATGTAAGTGCGACCTGGGGCCAGATGTACCATCTCCTTTATCAAGACAGGGATGTGCAATTTGTCCACTGACTGATGTTCAGATTGGAATACAATTTGTAGTTGGACCTGTGAACAAATAGGTCGAGATGCAAATTGTCTATTAGCAGTAGGTCACAACATGACATGCTCATGAATATTAATTAGGCAGATAACAATTTGTGACTCTCTCTGATTGACTGTGAATGAAGAGATGGAGGCCTGCAAGGCACAGCACACTTCTTTCCCTACAGCCACAATCCCAGATGTGAAACATTTTTTAAAAACCAACCCAGGCCATTAAAGTAACAGCTTTTGATTTAAAAAAAAATGTGTTTCCCTTTGTAGGAGACATTGTGGAAGGTGGTTAGAGAGGGGAGAAGACTGTGTTCCTCTTGACCACTGTCTGCCTCCTCTGTCGCCTCCGATACAATTACCAAAGAGGAATCTCTCTAACTGGGACAGTTTCCCTTTTGTCAATTAGTTACCATCCCAACTTGGAGGGCCAAATGTACATACCCCTCAGAAGGTCTCATCCCCTGTGATTTGAAAAATCAAAGGGTTTACAACCCCAAATGGCTTTTTAAAATGTAAAAAAAAAAAACCTTTATGAATCAGAAAAGTCTTTTTTGCAAATCATGAATGGTGGGGGGACGCATGAAGAGGCCCCCCTCATATTTGCAATTCAAAAAGAGATGCATCAAAAGTTTGTGACCATAACTGAGCCTTGAATTGGGGTGGTAAATAGGTGCAGGCAAAGTACGCCAGCAGAATTTCGGTAATTTTGTGTTACACTTCTTAATCAAAATTCCCCAAATTATGTCATTACATCTCATCACATAAATATGCACCCATTTGTGGCAAAATGATAGCCTGGAAACAACATGAATAACCAGAACGTGAGGGCCATTATCTGTGACAGTTGTGTTTGTCGTGCTATTTATTTAGCATGAAATGCATCCTTGTGTCATTAGGATGAAGCTTTATAGCTAGAGCGGTCGACCTCGAAGCTGGTGAACCGGGTTTGAGTCTCGGCAGGGACGCTCAACATCCTGTGATTCTGGGCAAATCACTTAATCTCCCCGTGCCTAACAAAAATGAATGGGTCCATTTGTAACGAAACTGGTGCTCATGTAAAGTACTCTGATATCTTCGGGTTGAGTTCTCGCTATATAAAAAAACTATTAATAAAAAAAATTGATGGAGACCACATTTTGCGCTAAAACATAGCACTACATGATGGATTTGCATTTCTTGTAATTTTCTTGAAGTTTTGCATAATTGCGCAAAAGCAAATTATGCCAATTTCACACACCTCAGTGGTAACTGTATTGCAAAGGGGAAGCTGTCCCGTCAATGAACCATCTTTGTTATGTTAATAAGCACTTTGACAGAAATAGTGATGAGTCTATATTGGATGACCAATATTCACTTTTTTTATCATTAACCTAAACAATCTGCAAAACATCTTTCATAAATATCAGGTCTGGTTCACAAATGATTATTTTTGTGAGAAAAATACATTCCATCCTCTATTGAAATGCTACAAAATGGCGCCCAATCTCCTTCTGAGTTAGAGTATATGGTGACACGTTGCCATACTTTGTAAATCTTTTGCACCCATTTTTATGCATGAAACACATTTCAATCACCTTAATATATATAATTTGTATATGTAATGCCTAATGAAGTGCTAAACCATACTAAACCATGTTGAGTGCATGGACAGTCAAATTACTAGAAGACTCTTTCTCTCTCCCCCTCTCCTGTCTCTTCCATTATCCTTCAGCCTTCCTGCATGAGTTACCTACATAAGAAGTGCATATATTTACAGTGAGGCGTGGCACCTACCATTCCAACAGCATCATGGCCAACCACAGAACCCATTGAGGCATCCGAGCCTTGCCTCAAAGAGGAAACTGAGTTTCCACATACTTGACCCTCATACCAGCATTACAATGGATCAACTGATCTTCAGAAGATGTACTTTCTACTTTTCTATAGGTTGCATTGTAAACGAAGGCAGCAACCGCTGAGGATACATGCCACCAGTGGCTGAGAATCACTGCATTACTAAGTCAAGTCATTTCCACTCCGCCTATGAGATTTGCTTGATTCCGCCAGGAATACCGTTGCTCCCCAATCTGCCTCTCTTTCATCTTCTAGACTCATGAAGAGCTGCACACACTTAGCGGGAGAGGTAGTGCTTAGGGGTCCTCTCCCAGAATAGTAGGGAGAAGATCTCAAGGCATCTAAAAACTGTTGAGTGCACCCTTGGAAAATCTACACTGCTGTCCACCCTCATTGGAAAAATGGCAGGAGCTCTTTTCATCTCGGTTGTCACCTTTCAGCCCACAGCTCAAGCTAAAAAACACACATCCTTCTTTATCTCTCCCGCTTTCTCTCTCTTTCTTTTCATTCTTCTCATAACATTTGATTTTGACCTCGCACAGAACAAAATAGCCATAATATCAGACAGTGCACACAAACTCTTTCTATAATCTGGCTTTCTTGCATAGTCAGTAGCACCTGGTTAACCTTCCAAAATATGCAGCACAGTGGTTATGTCTTAAAGGGACACAGTTCTTGCTGGAATTGTTCTTTGTGTCAGTGAAGGCGGAGGAAACCTTTTCCACTAAATACAAATCCCTACTATTGTCTTTGTCACTGCTTGTCCGTAATGTCCTTCATACTTCCTAATAGGCTGCTTCAGAGCATGTTTGGGTAACGATCCTGTTGGGGCACACAGCGTAGAAGCATTCATAGGTTGTTAGCCCTTAGAATACATTCATAAAAGGGATATTTCCTTTGGCGTTTGTGAAAAACTGCAGAGGTCAAGGTGGCCATAATATCATCTGGCAAAGGATTCCAGGCTGCAGAATCCGTCATAGATGACATAGATCGCTACCACTTTTCTTTTTAGCTTTTCTGCTGGCAATGCTAAAGAATTCCATACTGTAAGCAAGAAGGGTATGGAGTTCCTCTAAGTCAAAGAGAATGAACAGTGAGATGCAAAAAGTGGGATCAAAGCAAGGAAAAATCCCACAGAAATAGAAAGTGAGGGGAGGGATTTCCCCTTTCGGAACTAGGGCTCTCACACACCTAGCAAGCTAGGTGTCATGCTTCATCATATGAGCCTGCCCCTCGTCAGGTCGGCGCTGCAATACCCGACGGGCACCCAGTATGGGGCTCTTTAGCGGGGATCTTTTGTTCCTGCCGGTGGGTGCAGTGGGGGTAAGAGGCCTAGTGTGTGTAGATGTGAAGGGAGTGGATTAAAACAGGTCAGTTAGTCCTAACAGTAATTTATTCAAGAAGGTAAACTGCCTGATTAAAAAACAGGGAGAGTGGAGGTAAACTAGAGGCTATGTATCTCGCTATGTACGTCCTACTCTCAGTCGGTCAACATGTTTCGTGCCCTGGGTGTCAGGAGGATCAAGGCACTTCTTCAGGACCAGAAAACCGCTATCTACACAACGTGATAAGGGAAATACTACATACCACGTTTTCAGGTAAATAACCACAACTGTTGTCTAAAGTAGACTGCAACAGTGTCCGGCGGTCGTAATGGACACCAGATTGTGTCCAGCGATGGTGTCCATCCCGGTTCCGGCGGTAGGGTAGATGACGAGACGAGCGTTAACTGAACGCTGGACACAATCTGGTGTCCGTTATGACCGCCGGACACTGTTGCAGTCTACTTTAGACAACAGTTGTGGTTATTTACCTGAAAGCGTGGTATGTAGTATTTCCCTTATCACGTTGTGTAGATAGCGGTTTTCTGGTCTGAAGAAGTGCCTTGATCCTCCTGACACCCAGGGCACGAAACATGTTGACCGACTGAGAGTAGGACGTACATAGCGAGATACATAGCCTCTAGTTTACTTCCACTCTCCCTGTTTTTTAATCAGGCAGTTTACCTTCTTGAATAAATTACTGTTAGGACTAACTGACCTGTTTTAATCCACTCCCTTCACATCTACACATTCTAGGCCTCTTGCACCCACTGCACCCACCGGCAGGAACAAAGATCCCCGCTAAGAGCCCGTACTGGGTGCCCGTCGGGTATTGCAGCGCCGACCTGACGAGGGCAGGCTCATATGATGAGCATGACACCTAGCTTGCTAGGTGTGTGAAGCCTAGTTCCGAAGGGAAATCCCTCCTCACTTTCTATTTCCGTGGGATTTTTCCTTGCTTTGATCCCACTTTTTGCATCTCACTGTTCATTCTCTTTGACTTAGAGGAACTCCTTACCCTTCTTGCTTACTGTACCCGTGGGGCATGTATGCTGGACCTCTATAAACTTGCCCCTCCGTCCCTCTTATTGGAAACAAAGAATTCCATACTATCAGATCCAAATATATCGAAGATGTTTACATTGTACTTTTGAAAACATTCCATAGGTGTAGTAACTACAATCCCTTTCTGCTTCACAATTTAGAATAAATTAAATAATGGTGTCACTTTGTGCATACTATTTATATTACATGCTAGCAAGATGTTTTGACTCTCTTAAATGTTTCTTTTTGTTTAGGAGACCACTTTGCGGGTGTTACATAAGCAATCCATTTCCGAATAGGCAAGGTCTTTCTTCTGAAATAATTAGGCCTGGGCGGTGAACTCCGCATCATTCGCGGAGTTTGCAGAGTTTTCTGCACTCCGCGGAGCACATAGAGTTCCAGCAAACTCCGCTCCACAAAGTGGAGCGGAGATTTTTCCTCACTTGCCAGCATTAACTTGGCGAGCGCAGACGGAAAATCCAACGCTAGATAATCTCCCAGCGAGATTTCTCAACGTGGGCGGTCGCAGATGGTTGCTATGGCTCACGTTGAGAAACCATCCGTTCGCGTTGAGGAAGCTGCCGCTCGAGTAGAACATCTACTCCAGTGGCAGAAGCAGTGCCCTCTTGCAATGCACATGGTGCCATTCTCACTGATTTTCCAACACGATACAAACAACCAGCGCTAAAAATCAGGGCAAATGGCACGACCTAACGCACTGCGCCGCTTGCGGAACTCCGCATAGTGGGGCACGCGGAACTCAGTGAACTCCGCCCAGGCCTAGAAATAATGTCTGTAGCAGATAGTGCTTTTTAAGCTTTTCCTATAACTTCATTGGCAGACTATTTAACTGACATAGACTGGCAAACCCAGAGCTAGGCCCTTGCTTTAGTGTTACTGATAGTGCAGGATGCTTTGTTTTGCACAAATTTGCAAACTTGTTCCTGCCTAAATAGTAGCAGGAAGCACACGCTGAATGGCAATATTCTAATATGGACAAACCGAGATCTCTGATCGCAGAGTGGTGATAGTCTGATGCTGCAAACGGTGGTATTTTTGGCCACGTTGAGTATTACAATCCTCACTAGCTGCACCACTTCCGGTTTAAAGGTGGTTCTGTCATTATATATTATGCTCAATTTATGAACTCTGGTAGCAGGTACGGGTCTCATAACTAGCTTGATTACCCATGGTAGAAGAGCAAGTTTTTTCAGATCTCTCTTCGAGCGATTTGCAGACCTCGAATTGCCATTAGCAAACTATAAGGGCTACTGACATCAGTCAGGGGATACATGTAGTTGTTAAATAAAAAATGTGGGAGGAGACAAACCCTGACTCTCCCACGGATTACAATCTCCATAGTGGACCAGTGACTTTCAGTTTAACCTCTTAACTCCTGTAATGGCTAAAGTGCAGTGCTCTCAGGCACAGGACCTATATCCCATAATCCTTTGCTTTCCCCATTAAGTTTGTGTGATTTGATCAATTTTGAACCGGTAACCTCTGCTCTGAAGACTACTCAATTGACAAATCTACTCTGCCACTAGGCAAAGTTAGACATTTCTTTATCAAGGGGCATCAAACATGCCCCTTATATCATCCTGAAGGGAGTAAACTCATAGAGGAGTGAAGGTGACTGCCTGCTTGTTGGCAGTGTGGTTGGTTTGTGTGGCACAGCTTTTTTCTGTACACAAGGGGAAGGGTCAGATGGCTTCCCCTGTGTAAACCCATTGGGGTCATCCTTAGTTCAACCTTTCCTTGGGCCATGAATGTGACTGTTTTGAGACAAAACAAAATCTTTCCTTACCTGGAAACTCTATTGCCAGGATAGAATGTGTGAGATGTGGTGTCATCGCTGAAGGGCCAGCATAGCCCTCTTTGTGCGTCGCGTCCATGTGTTACGGCTTTTTGTGGCTCATTTGAGGAGGTCGCTTCTGTAGCTGACCCCCTTCACACCTCTGAAGTACTCTTTGGTTTTGGGGCCCCTGGGAGAGGATGTGGTCTAACGGCTAGGGCGGTCAACCTCAAATCTGGGGAACCAGGTTCGAGTCTCAGCAACGACTCTCAACATCCTGTGATTCTGGGAAAATAACTTAATCTCCCTGTGCCTAACAAAAATGAATGTGTCCTTATGTAACGCAACTGGTGCTCATGTAAAGCACTCTGATACCCGACACCTTCGGGTCAAGTTCGTGCTATATAAAGCTCCGAAAAAAACAAAAACCTGTTGGTATTGAGACTGTACCAGACCTGCCAGATACTCTTGCATGGTAATTTATGTACATGCTCCCTATTTTTGGTTTTTAAAAGCAAATGACTACCACAATTATATTGTTAGAAATGTTTGTGATACCTTAATCTTGAGTGTAAAGTATGACATGCAGTTATGATAGTAATAGTTAACACATTAGCACAGGCGAATATTAGTGTTAGAAAACTGAGCATAAATAGAATCCCTAACATTTTGTTACGGGTCATTAAGGGCCTCCATTTTCTAACAATCTTTATAGGTGTGACCCTGCCTCTACTTAACTTGCTGAAGTGCACGCACCCTTCGCTGAGGTAAAGTCCAAGTTCATGTGTAGGCTGTTGACTATGTACACCAGTGTCTCCTAGCATGGGATGCCCTCCCACAAACAGGTAAAGACTGGGCTTTTTAAACACTATTGCACGAGAAAAATGTAGGATGTGTTTTTTCACTTGACTATTAGATGAGCGTAAAGTAATGGGACACCAGAGTGTGAATATACCGGTCACACATCCGAAGCTGATCATGAGGTCAAGGCCGGACTGGCCATACCGGGCATCAGGAGTTCCCCAGGAGGCTGGAAGGGTGGGGGGGAACTGTTTTGTAGCAGTGCAGCAGTTTTAAAAGCACTACAGAGTTCCTTGTATATCCAACAGTTTTCAAGGCAACAATAAAAGTGGCAAGATAACTCTAGGGATTAATGTACGTGCTGGAGAGAGATGTTTGTCTAGTGGCAGTTTTGACTCCTCTAAAGTAGCGCATAGGGTTTATATGCCTGCTGCAAAGAGTGTGTACTATGCAGATTAAAGAGCAGTATTTTATGTGCATAGCTCAGTGGGTTACTGCTTTTGTCACAGAGACCCTTTTGTTACTGTGCAGTTCATAAATTACAATCGTAATCTAGGTTAGAAAGTTATGTGTTTTTGTCCCAGTCTTTCATTAGCCTAATTTTACTAAAAAGGGTTTGTTTGGGTAGAAATTAACTCTTATTAGTAAAGTCAACCCTAACCACTGTGTTACGTTCTGAACCCTAAGTTTGTGCTTTTCCAGACCAAGTACTCTTAATAAATGCCTACCAGTATGGATGAGATGTGAATCCTACACCTTGTAGTCCCGTTTGTCTTATGTAACATTTTCTATACACTGATTTACACAAATATGATAAATTGTCTCTGTATGTGTGTGTGATGTAAATTGCTCCGACAACCTACACTGGTATGAGAGGCACTATAAAGCAAATTAAATACAAGTGACAGAGGGGCTATGGAGAGATGAGAGGCACTGTTGGAGGGTGATAGGGAATCATTGAAGAGCCCCAATAAAGATTACCCTGTCCTTGTGCACTGTAAGGTCATCATTTACTATGGTTTATAAACGAATACATATCTAATGAAAAATGTGTAATAAAATGCACCATTTTAGTCATTTGTTCCCAAATTTTCTAGGAGGAGAACACCCCCCCAATCTCTTTTAGAGTTGTCAGGCTCGCTCACTGCCTCACTCGCTATGCACCCTTTGGGGGCTGGTGTTACAAAATTTGCCAGGGCTGCTTTGGGTTCCCAGTCCAGCCCTGCATGAGGTGTACATGCGGTTTTGAATTGTACATATTTACAGGCAGAATACAAAAATCCTATACACATCATTGCTAAATGATGTAAAATGCTGGCTGATATCAGTAGTAAACATTCACAATTTTCATTTCATATCCACCTCAGCAAAACAAACATTTCAAAACAGTATGAACCATAAAATATTGTCAAAGACGAGTATTATTTTATAACATGATAACTCAGGACCAGATATAGAGTTTGGCGATTGGGTTACTCTGTCACAACCTTGACGGCTACCCCGTCCACTGTTACAAGGGCCATAGGATATAATGCACTTGCAATATGGCGGACACAGAGTAACCGGCTGCCAAACACTAAATCAGGCCGACAGTGATTGTAAATTATATCTTGTTATTGACAAATCTGGCAGGCATCAAAGATTATGAGTCTACAATCATAAAGATTAGAATTCCCTCATAACGATTTGGAATCCATGACAGGGTGTCAGCTTTGCATCCTCCATGCACAATTGTGCTTTAAATAGTATTGTACGTTTGCTAGTATTTGCTCACCAGTACCTGATTAGCTTTGCTTTTATTTAGGGTGAAAACCTTTGATTAAAGACTGATGGAGGGATGTATGATAGTTACCAGAAGTGTTTCATATGATAAACCTACATTACAATTAAGGCTCCCTGTTTTCTGTTTTTACTGATTTTTAGATATAAATACAGACAGAAAACATTTATTTTCTTGTCTGTATTTATTTTTAAATGTGGATATAAATGGACATTGGTTTGCTTTTTGAGTAATTTTAAATACTGTATGCCATGACTGCCCGGCCAAAAGCTGTGTTGATAGGTAAGGGGATTATTAAAGAGAGGAATTTTAGAAAAGAGGCTTTACCAGCAGTAGATATGCACAAGGTTGATATTGAAATGTGCATATTTTTCTAAAAGTGCATTGATTTATCTTCTGCGGATGTTCAGAGCATTGAAACTTGGCAGACATTCAAGCACAAGTGCATATTTATTGGTTAATAAATGTGGAAATATACTAATTTCACCCTCATTTCTTCACAAAACCCAAAATTAATATGGATAAATACAGATAAAATTAGCAAAAAATAAATATGGATAAATACAAATAAAATTAGCAAAAAATAAATGTGGATAAATACAGACGGAAATGTCCAAAAAGAAATGCCATAAAACAGGGAGCCCTACTTACAATATTGTAAACCTATAATGCTTCAAATTTACCAAGGCACAATGTGTCCATGTTAAAAATAAACACCAGCTGTTACATTTACGTTTGTGGCAGACCACTTGTGCATTAACAAAAATTCCCAATATGTCTAGTTTATGTGTTTGAAGACGTTCAAAGTTAGACATAGTTTTATCTGGCTGTATTGACACCGTATAAAAGCTGTTTATCTGCTGTTGCTGCACTAATCATTCCTGTATAAAGTATCGTTTCCCTGAATTCGCTTGAAGTGTTTAAGCACTAACACATTCCATTATCACAAAAGCAAAGAGGATACATGCGAGTTAGCCCTATTTCACCACCAAAATAATCAACCAAGCCAAATGGAAAACAAATCCTCTAAAACAAATTAATGCTTTATAAAAAAATCAGTTTTCTATAAACACGAATCACGAATTCAGCACATAAATCAACCTGGAGTTTTCATAAGGAAATACCGAAAATGTGTGTTGCGCTGCCCTGACACTGGATACAAGTCTTCTCCATCTGCCCTCAGGGTGATATATGGGAGCACGGTTGGTTCTTTCTAATTGTTTATTATTCGCCCTGCTTCTCCCTAAAGATTAGACTTGCAGAAATAACACAGATTTATTTCATTTGTGAATAAACATATAAGGCACGGCCGCTGAGATTAGCATATCTGAATTCCCGATAGTCCTGCAGAGTGACTCTTACTGTTACTTATATAGACACTGAGTGGACCATTTAATTAGGTGATATATATATATATATATATTCTCTCCAGTTTGGAGTTTCTGTTAGCCCAACATAGCTTACCTAAAGAAGAGAGTGCAGGATAGACTTGGACGAAATTTCTGTTACACCAGACAATCTCACTTTATTTCATTAATTTTGCATTATGCTTGTTACGTGAAATTCCCAAAATTACAATATTAGGCGACCGTTTGGGACAAAAATGTGATGGGAGCGGGAACAACCGAAACACGAACAGCTGCAGTTTGTGTTTTTAATTTTTATTTTATCGAGGATGCATTTTGCACTAAAATATAGTGTCAAATGCCAGTTTCATGTTTTGCCCAATTACTCATAATTTTGCGTAATTTACCTGAAATTTCACGCACTGTTCTGAAAATACAAATTACACAAAATTCACACACTCTTAGAGAATGTTTGTGAAGGTGGTTTGTATATGTGCCGGAAGTCTGTCATTGTAGATTGTACGGCACTGTTTATATGCAAGGTTTGTATAGGAATATCCATGATGGAAGTTTGGATAAAGCTATTTAAACAGATTTTGTGTATGAATATCTGTGCATGGCGTTTGAATGAGGCCACTCATATATGCGCTTTTATAGAAAGCCTTATGGAGTTTACATAACGCCATGTATAGGCCACCTACGACAAAGGAGACTGACCGGAGCAGAATCACCAAGAAGGCGAACCGGAATCGCGTTGTGGAATCGCGTTGTGGACTCCCTGCCGAGTCCGTTGATCCGCGCCTCGCTGCCTCAGCCTCGGAGTGGAGCGATCGGTCGGCGGACTCCACAACTGAAGGTCCAGGACAGCCACGCTTGGATCCGCAAAAGTCCCAAAAGTCGCCCGTAACACCGGACACCAGGAAGTCACTGGATGAAACTCTAGACCAAATGGTACCGGAGCGAAATCTGACGTAAAGAGGGGCCCACTCTCGCCAGAGGCGTCCGCCTCCCACACCCATCGAGACCTGGAAGTCAGCACCGGTGAGTACCCGAGAAACGAAGTGAAAGGGTCTACTCACCGGTACCTTGGAACGGGAAAATAGCCCGGCATAAGCGCTGCCCAAGTAACGGGAGACGCGAGTCACGGTACCCTGATGCTTGACCCTAAAATGGCGGCTTCCGACCCACAATAACCCCCAAGATCTTAAATAACCAGCACCGGTGAGTACCTAAGAAACAAAGTGAAAGGGTCTACTCATCGGAACCTAGGAACCTTGGAACTTGAACAAAAAAAACACTGCAGACGCGCTGCCCCAGTAACGAGAAACGAGGATCACGCTACCCCGATGCCTGACGCCAAAATGGAGTCTTCCGACCCTCAATAACTTCTATTCACTGATTAATCCCATTCACCCCTTCACTGCCTCTACTGTCCACTTCTTCTCAACGATCCTCACAACAATCAACACAGACGCGCTGGCTTCAGCAACAGGAGGCGCGGTCCACACAAACTCGATGCCTGTCCCCAAGATGGCGGCGTCTATCGGTCCACATCATTTACCCACGGGTCAAATCACCAACCACGCTACTGAACCGCAATAAACCAATCCCAAACTATATCACTAGGACCCCAAGAACAATCACCACTGACGCGCTGGCCTCAGCAACAGGAGTCACAGATGATACAAACCCGATGCCTGTCCCCAAGTTGGCGGCCTCTGTCCATCAATAATCATCTTTTCACCCGAAAAAAAAAAAAAAGAACACCAGATGGTCTATATCCACTCGCCGGACCCGATGAACAACCACTACAAACGCCCTGACTCAGAAACGGGAGGCGCAGGTCGCTTAAACTCAATGCCTGTCCCCAAGATGGCGGCTTACATCCGGTAATAACATCTTCTCACCGGACAAACCACCTGATGGTATACAACCAATCCCCAGAACCGTAGAGCAACCACCTCAATAGCGCCAGCCTCAGCAACGGGGGGCGCAGGTCATGTAAACTCATTACCGGTCCCTAAGATGCGGCTTCCGGGCGTAAATAACATCCAGCCCTGATAGTCAGCGCTGGGGAGTACCCAAGAAACCTAGAGCGAGGGTCCTTCCACCGGAACCTCAGATCACCCCTCTGCCGCACTGGCTCCAGCAACGGCCAGACAGTCTCTTACAATCTAAAGAAGCTGACATCACAGAAACCCTTCGCTCTGCTCCACCTCCCGGAAGCTTCAGCCCCTCAACACTAGGGGAAAGGTATTCGCCCATCACTGAGACCTGAAATCGCTCGTTACTGATCCTAATGCGGAGCATGTCCTCCTAGACAGAGAGGGGGCTCACACAAAACTGCACCTAAGTCACCAATGAGTGGAAACAAGCCCTGACTCCCCTATTTACCCACCTTTACCCCTCCAATACCTACAGTCGAGGGAGACCTCTGAGGGGCTCACATACAAATGTACCTAAGCCACCAAGAATGGAGAACAAGCCCTGACACCCCCACTTAACCACCTCTACTCCGCTAATCCCTACAGTCGAGGGAGACCTCTGAGGGATAACACTCCGTCCCAACTGAGAGGCAATTCTCCTACCTAACTGACCTCTCCTGAGGGTCTGAGAGGTAGTTCCCACTCCACTGGACCCAGTCAACTCACACCGTGGGCTATATTGTTGAGCACGTATTGTCAGAAAGAGTGAAAGTTCATCTCTAACTGTCACCAAGCCACGGAGAGGGATACCAACTCCTAACACCTCCCAGTCCTACCCCTCTCAGACCAAATTGACCGAGCAGAGCTCTGGGTAGCCATCTACCTCTCCAACTGAGACAAAATGGCACCGGCCACCTCAACCTCCCTACACCCCCCTACACCAAACTGCCTGAAACCACACAGACCTAACTCCTTCTCCATCATCTTCCCCCCCAATCTCTCACCAAAAGCGAAAAGAAACTTCAAACATAGACTGATTAGACAACACCCAGAAACATTATTCGCTGACATATACCATTGCTCCTCCAAAGGCCAGTTGAAAATGGATCTAATTTTCCATACCGAAAGCCCTGCGAACTGGAACACCATTCTCAGAACACTTCTTCACATATCCAAAACAACTAGCACTCCCTACAGCTGCAAACTCACGATCTCAATCCCAAACCGCCCTACGCGTAGTGGCAACACCTCTGCGACCATCTACACCAACGGTACTGTCTTGATCCAAGCCAACAATGACAACCTAGATGCATTTGACTCCCTCTTCCCCTCGCTAGGCAACGCCCTCACTCACCCACGCCTCTCCCACCAGAACAACCCCACATCCCCGACAGACTGACCCTCAGGGGGTTCTCACAAAATAATCCCAAGACCTACGCCAACAACGCCAACCTGTCCCCCCCTGAACAACAACCTCTCCTCCCACTACCCCTCTCCTGTCGCGCACAATACATACCTCCCTCTCAAAACCAATCGGAGCTACGTCGTAGTTGAGACTCTCCAACCCCCTGCCGACCGACACCTACCCTCTCCCTCCCCAAATTACTATTCCCAACAAACAACTAGCGAACCCAATCCACAGTCAATGACTCCTAACTCTCTCCCTCTACCTGCACGCAAGAGGTGGACGCTTGAATCATGACTTGATTTTCCACACCCCATGTCCAAGGCTACCCAGAAAGACAACTTAGGCAACACTAACACCAAAAGCCTACCTCTCAATGTCAAGCGCTCTCCTTCCCTGGATGAACTCGCCCAGGACAGCCAGAACCCAGACGCCCCCACCCCCTCCTCTTTGGAGACGACTCAGAGACTCGCTCTGCTGGAAAGCCAGCTAGAAACCGTAATACTTGGCCTCAACGAAATCCTACTGAACCTCACCACACCCTGGGAGGCTACCCAACGCCCACACCCTACACCCACAATTACCAACACTAAACACTCAAGACCTCCCAAAGCTCAAAGACACAGCTGGAACACAACCCCCCACTTGAACCAGACACAGAGGCCCAAAAGAACAAGAGCCGCAATGTCCACGAGCGAGGCGATTGACCGTGCCTCCTCGTACGACACATCCCCTACTGCCACCCCAAGCTCCAAGATCCAGGTTATCACTGGATTTGGAAGAGACCGCTCCCCACCCAGAACGTCAAGACCCCCAACCTTCCTCACCACTATTCCCAGGGCCCCCCTAAAGAAGAAACTCATAAATGAGGCGACCACCACCAAATGCATGCTCATAAATTGCAGATCAGCCACCAAACATGCAACAGAACTGGCAGAAACCATCCTTACCCAGGACATAGACATCATGTTCATCACCGAAACATGGCTGAATGAGTTCTCTTCCGCAACCATTGACATGCTTGTGCCCCCGGGCTTCATAATCATTAATAAAGACAGAGAAAACCAAAGAGGAGGGGGTATTGCAATCATACACAAGAACAACATCTCCATAACGGAAACTGACTCCTTCAAATACAGCACATTTGAATGTCTAACTGCCAACATTAAGGCGAGTGACAACAAAACACTATTCTGCCATCTCCTCTACTATCCGCCAGGCAACACCACCTCATTCGGAGAACACCTTTCCGACCTGATAACTCACTGCTCACTCCGGGACTCCAACAACATAATTCTAGGCGACCTCAACCTACACTGGAATGAGGAAAACAACTCACTGATCCAAACCTTGAACGAACATCTACACAACAACAACCTTACCCAACACTGCACAGAGCAAACCCATAACAGAGGCTCAATCCTAGATGCCATTATTGCTCAAGCAGATACAGTCACTATTGACCACATCATGCCTGTTGACTGGTCCGCCCACCATATCATTCTTTTCCACATCAACCAAACGACTCACTGCCTGCCCCGTACGCAAGAACCCCCCCCACTGGGTGAGAAATCTAAGTCAGATTCCCCTTGCCGACTTGTAGGAAAGGGTAAGCTCACTCCTTCCCATCAGTACAGACGACCTCTCCACAACTGAACTCACCTCACACTACAATACAACCATGACTTCCATTCTGGACCAAATAGCCCCCTTGAAACAAAAAAGAGTCAGGAACACTCCATCGAGATCTTGGTTCAACACAGACATAAACTCTGAAAGAAGACAGCTAAGAGCTGCAGAAAGACTCTGGCGGAACAACCCGTCCACAATCCTCCTTGACTCAAATCAGTACGCAGGAAATATAAAAAACACATCAAGAATGAAAAATCTTCCTTCTTTTGCAATGCTCTAGACAAAGCAAAAAACAGGCCCTAAGAACTCTTCAATCTCATTAGGCAACAAACTTCCAAGCCCCCTTCATCCTCAGTTCAGGCCTCCAAAGACCTATGTGATAACTTTGCCAATTTCTTCAACGATAAAATCACCAAGATTGAGCTCTCCCTGGTCGATCACCGCAGTCCCCCCCCACAGAAGCTCGCCCCTAGGGACAGAAGATATCACACCCAAGCTCCCCCCAAACAACTGGAAATTCTTCAACCCAATCTCCGAAGCAGAGATCGTCAAAATGATTTCCAGCTCCAATCCCTCATCACACGTCTCGGACCCCATTCCCGCGTGTTAGATTTGGGGGTCTCTAGTTGGCAGAGGTAGGTACCTTTGACCAAATAGGGACCCTTGTGTCTAGTCAGGGTAAGGGGGTACACTCCTAAAATAACCCCTGCTCACCCCCTTGGTAGCTTGGCACGAGCAGACAGGCTTATCTCAGAGGCAGTGTGTAAAGCATTTGTGAACACATACAGTAACCCAGTGACAACACTACAGATGGACAACACACAGGTTGTATATTAAAAATAAGTATTCTTTATATAGACTTAACACAAGACCACAAACGACAAAAATCCACAATACTGTACTTAAAAATGGTAGAATTAGCTTAGTTCTCTTTAGATGGTAAATGCGACACTTTGAGTTCAATGTACCTTTGGATGCGTAACGCTATACAACGAAAGTGTTGCAGGGAAGGTGATGCGTCGGTTCCTTACACGCAAGAACGGTGATGCATTGGGTCCCTACTGCTGCGTAGGGGATGCGTCGGTTCTTCTCCGCGTGGGGAGGTGATGCGTCGGTTCCTTACTGCGCTTCCGTGGCGATGCGACCAGCAGCGCTGTGATGCGATGAAGATCCGGTGCAATGAAACAAAAATGGCGTCTTCTTCTTGATGCGACAAGATGCGTGCACGCCCGACGGCCGTGCAGCGTCTCAACGATTCTTCTGAGCCGCGACAGGCCCTGCGACACGCTTCTCCGGTGATGCGACGGTGTCTGATGCGACGGCGACACTCTTCTCCAGTGATGCGAGGCGCTTCGGCGATGCGACAGCGGCAGCGGCGACACCCTTCTTCAGTGATGCGACGACAGCGGCTGCGGCGGCGACACGCTTCTCCGATGATGCGACGGCGTCTGATGCGACGGCGACACTCTTCTCCGGCGATGCGAGGCGAAGTGGCAGCGGCGACACCCTTCTTCAGTGATGCGACGACAGCGGCTGCGGCGGCGACACGCTTCTTCTTCGTGAGTCTCGCTTCCAGCTCCTTGCGACACGCAGTTCCTCAGAAGGCCCAACACAACAGCAGGCACTTCAGAACAACTCTTGGGGAGCTGGTGGGTGAAGTCTGTTGTCCCTGAGACTTCAGCAGGAGGCAAGCTCTCTCTCAAGCCCTTGGAGATCCTTTACAAGTTGAATTGAAAGTAGCACAACGTCCTTTCTCCTTTCTTTGACAGTCAGGCAACCACTGCAGGCCAATCCCCCAAACAGCACTCAGCATAGGGATAGTCTCCTCCTGCAGTCTCTCTCTCTGGTTCCTCTCCTCAGCAAAGGTTCTTCTTGTTTCCCAAAGTGATCTAAAGTTCTGGGGTTTGGGTCCCCTCTTTTATACTCATTTTCCCTTTGTTCTCTGAAGGCAGAGAGGCCTTTGCCTAGTCCAAACCAGTTCTGGTCAGTCCTAGAGCACTTTGTTGACAAGACTCCTTCTTTCCTTTCACAGTGTAGGCCAGGGACATCAGACGCACCACAGGAGGTGGAGCCAGCATTGTGGAGGAAGGCACAGCCCTATTCAGGTCCCAGGTGCAACTCCTCCCACCCATCTACATGCAGATCTCTCTATTCAGCCCTGTGCTGACTCACCCTGTCTCCTGGAATCCCCCAGCCCCTGTCACTCACAAACCAGACATGGAATACACAACCTAGCAGAGGCAGGCTTGGATAGTTAGGCAAGAAAATACCTACTTTCTAAAAGTGGTATTTTCAAACACAAAATGTTAAAACCAACTTCACTAAAAGATGTATTTTATCATTCTGAGTTCAGGCATACTAAATTCGTTTTTCTACCATGTTCCCTGGGTCAGTTAGGATTATAAAATGTTATAATCAAACTGCCCATTCTGGCCTATGGGGAACAGGTAGCCTTGCAATAGTGAAAAACGAAAATGGCTGTAATTCACTATTAGGACATGCCGCACACACCAGGGCATGTCCTACCTTATACTTACAATGCACCCTGCCCTTGGGCCTACCATAGGGGTGTCTGATATGAAGAAAAGGGAAGGTTTAGGGACTGGCAGAGTGGGCGCACTTGTCCAGTCAACATGGCAGTCACAGACTGCACACAGGCTCTGCAATGGCAGACCTGAGACACACTTTTACAGGCTGCTTCTGTGGGTGGCACAACCAGTGCTGCAAGCCCACCAGCAGCATTTGGTTTACAAGCCCTGGGCACCCTCAGTGCACTGTACTAGGGTCTGACAAGTAAACCAAACCAGCCAATCATGGATTCACTAATCCATACATCAATTTACCATAGGGAGCACTTGCACTGTGGCACTGAATAGCAGTGGCACAGTGCCCAAAGCATCTACAACCAGCAAAAACACATGAGGCAACAGCAAAAAATGGAAGGGAGACCCACGCCAACAGTGCCAGGTCTAACATGTGTCCCCTCCAGCTGAAATGTGGGGAGAACGACCCTACCTCCTGGGAGTTCTCATCACTAAGGCGGAAAAATCTGGACAGACCATCAGCATTGGCGTGCTCTGTACCAGGGCGGTGTTCCACCGTGAAATCCATCCCCTGTAGGGAAATGGACCACCTCAACAGCTTTGGATTCTCACCCCTCATCTGCTTCAACCATCTGAGGGGCCTGTGGTCTGTCTGAACCCGGAAGTGAGTCCCAAGCAAGTATGGTCTCAACTTCTTCAGTGCCCAGACCACAGCAAATGCCTCACGCTCTATCGCACTCCACCTCTGTTCCCGTGGAAGTAACCTCCTACTGATGAAGGCTACGGGTTGATCTAGGCCCTCCTCATTTATCTGTGACAAAACAGCCCCCACACCATGCTCTGAAGCGTCTGTTTGAACGATAAACTCTTTTGAGAAGTTGGGTGCCAGGAGCACGGGCGCCGTGCACATGGCAGTTTTCAGGGCCTCAAAAGCTTTCTGACAGGTGTCAGTCCAAATCACTTTCTTGGGCTGCTTCCTGGAAGTCAGCTCTGTCAAGGGTGCAACGATGCTGCCATACCCCTTGACAAACATCCTGTAATACCCAGTGAGTCCTAAAAGGCTCTCACCTCTGTCTGGGTCTTGGGGGTTCCCAAGCCAGGATGGTCTCAATCTTAGGCTGTAGGGCGCCACCTGGCCGCTCCCAACTTGGTGTCCCAAGTACACCACGGAACCCTGCCCGATCTGGCACTTACTCGCCTTGATCGTGAGGCCTGCCCTCCGCAGCGCCATCAACACTTCCCAGAGGTGGCGCAGATGTTCTTCCCAACTGGCGCTGAACACTGCAATGTCATCCAGGTAGGCGGCACTGAACTCTTCCAGTCCAGTCAACACCTGGTTGACCAACCTCTGAAAGGTGGCAGGGGCATTCTTCATCCCAAAGGGCATAACCCGGAACTGGTAGTGCCCATCTGGTGTGGAGAATGCTGACCTCTCTCTTGCCCCATCAGTCAACGCGATCTGCCAGTACCCAGACGTTAAGTCAAACGTGCTGAGGTACCGAGCAGCCCCTAACCAATCGATGAGCTCATCAGCTCTGGGGATGGGGTGCGCGTCAGTCCTCGTGACTGAATTGAGCCCTCGGTAGTCCACACAGAACCGGAGTTCTGGCGTGGCACCCGGTGCGGTAGCCTTTGGGACCAAGACCACTGGGCTGGCCCAAGGACTGTTAGAGGACTCAATCACCCCTAATACAAGCATCTTGGAGACCTCCTCCTTGATGCAAGCTCTCACCCTGTCAGTGACCCTGTAAGTTTTGTGCTTAACAGGAGGACTGTCTCCAGTGTCCACATCATTTACGCACCAATCAGTGACACTGGGAATCAGGGAGAACAGATCAGAAAACTGCCCCAGCAACTGGTGACAGTCATTCTGTTGCTCAGGGGTCAGGGTGGAAGAGAGGTTCACACCATCCACTGACCCATCTCGCTCTGTCGCCGACAGGAGGTCAGGAAGAGGCTCAGTCTCCTCCTCCATTCCAGCATCTGTCGCTAAGAGCATGCCCACTTCGGACCTCTCCAAGTGGGGCTTCAGGCGGTTGACATGCAGGACCCGCAAGGGGTTCCTGGGAGACCGCAAGTCCACCAAGTAGGTAACAGGACTCTTGCGCTCCACCACCTCAAATGGTCCGGTCCACTTATCCTGGAGCGCACAAGGCTCCACTGGGGCCATGACCCACACTTTCTGACCAGGCTGAAGCTCTACCAGAGTGGCATTCTGGTCATACCACTGCTTCATCTCCTCCTGGCTGGCTTCCAGATTCGCCTCAGCGAGTTGCCTGAAACGCCAAGTCTGGTTCCTGAAGGCCAGCATGTAGCTATATACATCCTGGGGAGGTTTCTTGGGAGATTGCTCCCAGCCTTCCTTGACCAGACTCAGAGGTCCTCTCACTGGGTGTCCATAGAGAAGCTCAAAGGGGCTGAACCCTAGAGATTTCTGTGGCACCTCACGGTATGCAAAGAGCAGGCATGGTAAGAGGACGTCCCACTTACGCCTCATAGGTTCCTCAAGACCCATAATCATGCCTTTTAGGGTCCGGTTGAATCTCTCAACCAACCCATTTCCTTGGGGGTGGTAAGGAGTGGTGAATTTATAAGTTACCCCACACTCCTGCCACAGGGACTTCATATACTTGGAAATGAAGTTTATACCTCGGTCAGACACCACCTCTCTAGGGAACCCCACACGGGAGAAAATTCCCATCAGTGCCCGTCCCACCACGGGGGCCGTCACTGTCCTGAGAGGGATGGCTTCCGGGTACCGGGTGGCATGGTCCACCAAGACCAGGATGAACCTGTTGCCCATGGCTGTCTTGGGGTCCAGTGGCCCCACAATGTCAATACCTACCCGTTCAAAGGGGGTGCTGACCCCAGGGAATGGCTGGAGAGGAGCCTTTTGCTTCTTCCCACTCTTTCCACTTGCCTGGAAAGTCTGACAGGTCCTGCAATGAGTATCTGAACTCCTGCGCATTTGGGGCCAATAAAAGTGGGTGACAAGCCTCTCAAAGGTCTTGTCCTGCCCCAAATGTCCTGCTAACGGCACATCATGAGCCAGCCCCAGTAGGAAGGCTCTGAAGCGCTGGGGTACCACCAGCACACGGGCTGACCCAGGCTCAGCAACCTTAGGCTCAGTATACAGGAGATCATTCTCCCAGTAGATCCAATGTGATCCAGACTGATCACCTGCTCCTGCGTGGTCTGCAGCCTGCTGCCACAAACCCACAAGAGAAGGGCACTTGTTCTGCTCCTCACAGAACTCTTCCCTGGAGTGTCCTCCTTCCTGCTGCCAATGGGTCAGCTCAGGCAGGTCCCCCAGTTCAGCTACCTGTTCCCCTGTAGGCTCCAGGGCATCCCCCTCAGGGTCTACCTCCTCCTGGACCGTGGGAACTTCGGGAGCTGGTTTCCCACGCCCCCTGCCTCTTCTCTTTAAGGCAGGCACCTGGGCCCCCCTCTCAGGCTCCAGGTCCTCTTGAACACCCTTACTGGCTGCCATGGACCGTGTGGTCACACACGCCCAGTCAGGCAGACCCAACATCTCCAAATGAGCACTTCGCTCCACCTTAGCCCAAGGTGAGCTCTCCAAATCGTTCCCCAACAAACAGTCAACAGGCATGGCTGGCCTCACAGCTACTTGAAGAGTACCAGAGACCCCCACTCAAAGGGAACCTGAGCCACCTTGCAGTGGCTCTCTGTGTTGTCAGCGGCAACAACTGGGTAAAATGCATTGGGGACAACCTGCTCTTCAAACACCAGGTGACACTTGACAGCTGTCACACTGGCTCCTGTGTCTCGAAGAGCCTCCACTCTATGGCCATTGATGGTCACCCACTGCCTGTACTTTTTAGTGTTATCAGGCAGTTGGGTCCTGGGGACCACCTAACAGTCTCCTAAAGAGACAAGGGACATCTCTGCGGGACTCCACCCACCTTGGGCACCCATCTCCTCCCCCAGGGCTACACTCGCCATCTGCCGGGGCGGAGCACCAGTGGGTGCTGTCTTCCCAAACTGGGGACATTGGGGATCCCATGAACCGTGACCCACTAGGCCACACTTAAAACAGGTCAGGGGCCCTCTTTGAACAGGTTTACCTGTCGGGCCCCTTGCTTCTTCTCAGGGGGAGGCTGACCTCTCTGGAACTCCCTCTGTTTACCCTTGTCCCCCCCACTCTTCTGCTGGGGACCCTGCCCACCTTTGGCGGAGTCTCCCATGTGACCCTTGTGGACCCGGGTGCTCACCCAGCGGTCCGCCTCCTCAGCAAGCTTCCTAGGGTTAGTCAGCCTACTATCAATCAGGTGCTGGCGTAGCTCTGGAAAACAATTACTTGACAAGTGCTCCCATGCAATTAAATCAAAGAGTGCCTCAAAATCATTTACCTTGCTACCCTTCACCCAACCATCCAGTGCTCTGCAGAAAAAAGTGACATATTCTACCCAGGTACTGCCCTCTATCTTCTTGCAATTCCTGAACCTCTGCCTATACAATTCAGGAGTCAACCCATACCTGGACATCAATGCATCTTTCATGTGGCTATAAGAATTATGGACTTCAGAGGGCAAGTCTAACAATGTGTCCTGCCCCTCGCTAAGGAACCGTCCCCACAACCCCGCTCCCCAATCCTTCTCAGGGACCCGGTGGGAGGACATGGCTACCTCATATGCCTTGAACCACTGCCAATGTCATCATTTTTGAAAAACTCTTACCACATCTTTAGGGATATACACTCTTGCTTCTCCAGGCATGGACGGTGTGCTGCCACCAGAGGGAGTAATCTCTAAGCTCCTCGCTTTCAATTCCAACTCCCTAAAACTTTTCTCATGCTCCAGTTGCATCTTTTTTTCCTCTAGGGCCAATTTCTTACTTTCTAACTGCCCATTCATTCTTGCTAGCTCCAGCTCATGCATCCTACTCCTCTCCCTGTCCTCCAGCTCTTCTAGGGACAGGCCTTTGGCAGAAACACTGCTACCTGCTGGGGAAGTTGCTCTCCTCCCCTCTGGACCCAATGGCCTCTCCAGCTGCTCATCTGCATTCTCAGCCCCCTCCTCATTCTCAGGGGTATTCCTTGCTTCGACCCAGGCCCTCAGTGCCCTTTGGAACTCATCCTTCTTGGTGAGACCGGTCATAGCAACTTTAAATTTCCTGCAGAAGTGCTTTAGCTGTTTCACATTGTAGCATTCCAGTTTCTCCTCTTCCCAATCAAAATCAATAGATGCTATGGATGCTGCTTTATCCATTGTGGTTAAACTTGGCAGTTCTTGGCAAAAATAGAAAATCCCAGGGAAAACAATCTACCAAAATGTATGTGGTCGCATTTGGTCTGCACTCACTAGTAGTGTTCACCAATCACTCTACAGGAGTCACAAATGCAAGTCCAGAATCCCCACCGCTGACCACCAATGTTAGATTTGGGGGTCTCTAGTTGGCAGAGGTAGGTACCTTTGACCAAATAGGGACCCTTGCATCTAGTCAGGGTAAGGGGTACACTCCTAAAATAACCCCTGCTCACCCCTTGGTAGCTTGGCACGAGCAGACAGGCTTATCTCAGAGGCAGTGTGTAAAGCATTTGTGAACACATACAGTAACCCAGTGACAACACTACAGATGGACACCACACAGGTTGTATATTAAAAATAAGTATTTTTTATATAGACTTAACACAAGACCACAAACGACAAAAATCCACAATACTGTACTTAAAAATGGTAGAATTAGCTTAGTTCTCTTTAGATGGTAAATGCGACACTTTGAGTTCAATGTACCTTTGGATGCGTAACGCTATACAACGAAAGTGTTGCAGGGAAGGTGATGCGTCGGTTCCTTACACGCAAGAACGGTGATGCGTCGGGTCCCTACTGCTGCGTAGGGGATGCGTCGGTTCTTCTCCGCGTGGGGAGGTGATGCGTCGGTTTCTTACTGCGCTTCCGTGGCGATGCGACCAGCAGCCCCGTGATGCGATGAAGATCCGGTGCAATGAAACAAAAATGACGTCTTCTTCTTGATGCGACACGATGCGTGCACGCCCGACGGCCGTGCGGCGACTCAACGATTCTTCTGAGCCGCGACAGGCCCTGCGACACGCTTCTCCTGTGATGCGACGGCGTCTGATGCGATGGCGACACTCTTCTCCAGTGATGCGAGGTGCTTCGGCGATGCGAAGCGGCAGCGGCGACACCCTTCTTCAGTGATGCGACGACAGTGGCTGCGGCGGCGATGCGCTTCTCCGATGATGCGACGGCGTCTGATGCGACGGCGACACTCTTCTCCGGCGATGCGAGGCGCTTCTGCGAGGCGAAGCGGCAGCGGCGACACCCTTCTTCAGTGATGCGACGACAGTGGCTGCGGCGACGTCACGCTTCTTCTTCGTGAGTCGCGCTTCCAGCTCCTTGCGACACGCAGTTCCTCAGAAGGCCCAACACAACAGCAGGCACTTCAGAAGAACTCTTGGGGAGCTGGTGGGTGAAGTCTGTTGTCCCTGAGACTTCAGCAGGAGGCAAGCTCTCTCTCAAGCCCTTGGAGATCCTTTACAAGTTGAATTGAAAGTAGCACAAAGTCCTTTCTCCTTTCTTTGGCAGTCAGGCAACCACTGCAGGCCAATCCCCCAAACAGAACTCAGCATAGGGATAGTCTCCTCCTGCAGTCTCTCTCTCTGGTTCCTCTCCTCAGCAAAGGTTCTTCTTGTTTCCCAAAGTGATCTAAAGTTCTGGGGTTTGGGTCCCCTCTTTTATACTCCTTTTCCCTTTGTTCTCTGAAGGCAGAGAGGCCTTTGCCTAGTCCAAACCAGTTCTGGTCAGTCCTGGAGCACTTTGTTGACAAGACTCCTTCTTTCCTTTCACAGTGTAGGCCAGGGACATCAGACGCACCACAGGAGGTGGAGCCAGCATTGTGGAGGGAAGGCACAGCCCTATTCAGGTCCCAGGTGCAACTCCTCCCACCCATCTACATGCAGGTCTCTCTATTCAGCCCTGTGCTGACTCACCCTGTCTCCTGGAATCCCCCAGCCCCTGTCACTCACAAACCAGACATGGAATACACAACCTAGCAGAGGCAGGCTTGGATAGTTAGGCAAGAAAATACCTACTTTCTAAAAGTGGTATTTTCAAACACAGAATGTTAAAACCAACTTCACTAAAAGATGTATTTTATCATTCTGAGTTCAGGCATACCAAATTCGTTTTTCTACCATGTTCCCTGGGTCAGTTAGGATTATAAGATGTAATAATCAAACTGCCCATTCTGGCCTATAGGGAACAGGTAGCCTTGCAATAGTGAAAAACGAAAATGGCTGTAATTCACTATTAGGACATGCCACACACACCAGGGCATGTCCTACCTTATACTTACAATGCACCCTGCCCTTGGGCCTACCATAGGGCTGTCTGATATGAAGAAAAGGGAAGGTTTAGGGACTGGCAAGTGGGTGCACTTGTCCAGTCAACATGGCAGTCACAGACTGCACACAGGCTCTGCAATGGCAGACCTGAGACACACTTTTACAGGCTGCTTCTGTGGGTGGCACAACCAGTACTGCAAGCCCACCAGCAGCATTTGGTTTACAAGCCCTGGGGACCCTCAGTGCACTGTACTAGGGTCTGACAAGAAAACCAAACCAGCCAATCATGGAGTCACTAATCCATACATCAATTTACCATAGGGAGCACTTGCACTGTGGCACTGAATAGCAGTGGCACAGTGCCCAAAGCATCTATAACCAGCAAAAACACATGAGGCAACAGCAAAAAATGGAAGGGAGACCCACGCCAACAGTGCCAGGTCTAACACGGCGCAACTGGCCAAAAAGCTCAAACTCACCCTAGCCCCGCTCTGGACCAAGATTATAAATAGCTCCCTGAAAACCGGAGTCATGCCCGATTGTCTCAAAATTGGCCAAGTCACACCATCACTAAAAAAAACGGGCTCCGACACAAATAATCTTAATAATTTCAGACCCGTCTCCAATCTCCCTCTGCTAGCGAAAATCCTGGAAAGATGTGTTCTCCTCCAACTCACTCAACACATGGACAGCACTAACCTTCTAGACCCTCACCAATCGGGTTTCAGAAAAGGTTGCAGCACAGAGACAGCGATCCTGAATGTCATTGATGATATCCACAAATCTCTCGATAAGGACCAATGCTGCCTACTCATACTCCTGGACCTATTGGCAGCCTTCGACACGGTTGACCACATTACCACATTACTCATTAAGGTACTTCAAGAAAGGGTAGGAGCGGAGGAGATGGTCCTACAGTGGTTCACCTCCTTTCTACAGAACCGCACCCAAAGAATAAAAATCAAAAACTTCACGTCTGACACACTCCTCGTCACAAGAGGTGTCCCCCAAGGATCAGTTCTCTCCTCACAACTTTTCAACATCTACATGGAACCCCTCACCTCCATACTAAAAAAAAACAACATCCCCTTACACCTCTATGCGGACGATACCCAAATCTATCTCGAAACCTTCCCCATTGATGACATTCAGAGACTAAACGACACTCTAAGGGAAGTCCAACACTGGCTATCACTCAACCACCTGAAACTCAACCAAGACAAGACGGAAATCCTCCTCATTTCCAACAAGGAACAGAACCCCCAAATCACAGAATGGCTAAAAGCCATTGATGCTCTCAACTGCAATCTCACCTTGGCCGATTCCGTAAAATCGCTGGGAATCACTCTGGACCCAAAACTAGACATGGCCAAACACATCAAGAACACCGCAAAGAGCGCCTTCCTCAACCTTAAACTACTCAACAAAATAAAACCCTTCATCCCTCCCAACGACCTCAAACTAGCTACTCAATCCCTGGTGTTGTCCAGACTGGACTACGGGAATGCAACCCTCACAGGAACAGCAAAATCTCACTTAGCTTCCCTCAGATCAACAGCCAGAATGGTCACTGGAGTAAAGAAATATGAACACATCTCGCCTGCACTCAGAGAGCTAAAATGGCTCCCAATAGAAATGCGTGCCAACTTCAGAACTGCCTGTCTCACACACAAAGCTCTGCACACTGGGAAACCCGCCTACCTGGCCTCCAAACTCAAGAAGGCTGGTCAGACAAGGAACCTCAGGAGTACCAACACTCTACTCCTCATCCCTCCGAAAACTCGCAAACAAAAAAAATCTCGATCCTTCTCAGGAAATACGCCCAAAATCTGGAACTCCATCCCAGTCCTTATCAGGAATACCCCCTCCTTTGTAAAATTCAAAAGGCAGCTCAAAGACCTATTCCTCAACCGATCTCTTCTGAATGGATAGCTGCCGCCTAATCGCAGAATCTTGCCCATTGCAGCACACAGCCACTTTGACTTTAAAACTTCTACCTCACCCACCTCCCGACTCATTCCCCTATCCCTCCCTCCCTGAGAGGATCTCCTCACGAGTCAATGTGTATATTACTGCTATATTATGTGATTTCCTTGCTAACATTGTTGTACAGCGCTCTGAGACTTCCGATTCGTCTCGAGCCAATGTGCACTCTACTGTTATATTGTGTGATTTCCTCACTACTAATGTTGTAAAGCACTCCGATACCTTCGGGTCTGGCCAGCGCTATATAAAACTCTCAAATAAATAAATAAATACTCATTAAAAGAAAATGTAAAAGTGTGGGCGGATTTACATCTCCGCCTGTGCGTACGTTTATGGGTTTTTTTCTGTTTAAAAACATCCCGAGGCATCAGCCTGAAACATTTCTCCAGATGCAGGTTTCCAGATGTACTTCCGGAAATGTGATGTGATATCTCCCGTGGTGTCCTATTACCCTTGTGCATACATTTGCATATTCTAGAATTAGGCATGTTGGGGATACAGCCCCCCGTGCAAACACTCACTTTTTTTCCTTTTTCTCCATGAGAAAAACGTTTTTTTTTGCGGTGGAGAAAGCCTGTTCCCCTACACCCCCGCCAAATGTGGGGGTAATCCATTCCCCTTCCTATCCCGGAAGGGCAGGTGGCTCAAGTAACTTTACAACTACTTAAATGGTGGGGAAAGGTTTGGATCAAAGTTTGAGAATGCCCACAAACGTACACTTTCGTGGGCATTCCAAAACTTCCAATGCAAATGATTCCCTGTCTCACCCACTGAGTGGAATTTACGACTGCGATTTCTCCACACACGTAAGCAAGTAAGTCCGTTTTATATAGCGCAGATACTCACCGTTACGGGTCTCAAGGAGCTGGGGGCCGTAGTGGAAATTAAGTGAGCTATTGCCCAGAGTCACATGGTGCTGAGCTGCCGCCGGAGCCGGGGATCAAACCGTGAACCCTGTGCTCCGAAGTCAGCTGCCCTGACCGCTGCACCACACCTCTCCACGTGGTAGAGTTTTCCTCATTTGTGGTGGATGCATGCATTTATCACCTGCCAGGAATCCCTTGTGCATGCCTGACAGGCACAAATGGGGTATTTTCAGCTGTAATCTTACATCTGCAAATACCTTTATCAGTAAAGCCCTTACTTTGTATAGGTAAGTTTGCGAGTGGGCTTTGTATGATGCTATTTATGAAGGGGATGTGTGTTGGAATGTTTGTGGTGGGAGTTTGTATGATGCTGGTTAAAGTGGTGTTTATATAGGAATGGTAGTTCGATGCTTTTAACAAGGGTTGTGTGCACAAATGTTTGGGAAGGGAGTTTCTATAATGTTACTTGTACACAGGGATTGCAAGGGAATGTTCTGAGAAGAGTTTAAATGCTATTAAATGCTCTTGATATGAAGCTTGGGCTTTTGAATAATAGATGATTATAGATGTGTTTTTTTGCAGCTTGAAGATCACAGGAGGTGAGAAGACGACGCTACAGAAGTGGCAGGTAAGGACACGACTGCCTTCCCATCCTGGTAATATTTTGTTGTAGGTAGTCTCTGTGGGCCTGATTGCGAGTTTGGCGGACAGGTTACTCCATCACAACCGTGGCAAATATCCTGCCCGCCTTATTACCAGTTCCATTATATCCAATGGAACATAATGGAACTCGTAATACGGCGGACGGGATATCTGTCATGTTTGTGATGGAATAACCCGTCCGCCAAACTCGTAATCAGGCCCTGTGTGTATCGTGGGAGGAGTGCGGTGGGGCAAAAGTGGTCGATGGGTGATTGGTCGAAGGGGCCTTCTCCTGAGCTCTGAATTAAGGGGAGTGAGATCTTTAAAAGCAGGGGCAGGTCAGTGGGGTTGCCACGGGCAATAAGTGTGGTTATGGTTGACAGAAGAGGGAGTCAAGAAGGAATGTGAAGAATATTGTGTGGCTGTCTGATCTCTCTCCTCCATGCCCTCTCTCTGACAGAAAGGCGAGATCAGTAACTTCGAGTATCTCATGTTCCTGAACACGGAAGCTGGGCGGACATATAAAGATTACATGCAGTATCCAGTGTTTCCATGGATTGTCGCCGATTATGATTCTGAGGTAAATCTAACGGGTGTCTAGGGTTGATGGAACACAACTCCTTCTCTACATAATGGGGCTTATTTATGAGAGCCCAGCATCACTTTTGCACCATGTAAAGTGCTACATGCGTGACTCAGGGCTCTTATAAAGGTTTACGAAGCCAAGCAAAGCCACCCTGTGTGACTTTGGGCGACCTCATAAATCATGAGTCAGGCGGCTCAGCACAAATCGCTGCGTTGCCTTACTCGCCACCCGGGAGGCATTCCATGGGCATTGCGGTGGGTTTTTCCACGCAACACCCATGTAATTTGACGCTGCCTGGGTTAACAAAGTGATGTAAACCTGGGGAAGCACCACATTAGTACACCTCTCGAGGTGAGGCATAACGTGGAGAAATAACTTAATTTCTCCTAGTTTTTCATCTTTTCATGTGTGCTGCATTCTGCAGTACACATAGAAAGAAGAAAACACCTCTTAGTTTATTTTTGTGCAGAAAGTTACCCTTTACTGCACAAAAACAATCCTTCCTGCATTGGTGGCACACTTGCATCATGGTGCAGTGGTGGCTACATTGGTGCTAGGCTGCTGACATGGCGCCAGCGCATTCAGAAAGGACAGGAATGCACCGTATTGCTTAAATACGGTGCATTCCTGACCTTTCACTTTGGCGTAGGGCAGCGCAGCAAGGTGCCTTGCTGCACTGTACTACGCCAAAATGCCATAAATGAGGCCTAGTGTCTGCACTTTCCAGGTTACACTCCCTGCACGTGGGGACCTGGGCAGATGCTTATCTGCAGGCCTCTAGAAGTAGTGGTGCCTGTACACAGCTCTCCGGGCCCCTGTGATAGGACACTATGGCCTCATTTATGGCATAGGGCAGCGCAGCAAAGCACCTTGCTGCACTGCCCTATGCCAAAGTGGAAGGGCAGGAATGCAACGTATTAAAGCAAGACGGTGCATTCCTTCTCCTTACTGCCTGCGCTGGTGCCGTTTCGGCAGCCTAGCACCAACGTAGGCACCCTTGCGCCATGGTGCAAGGATGCCTCTGTTGCAGGCAGGATTGTTTTTGTGCAGGAAGCGTCATCTTCCTGCACAAAATCAATCCTAAGAGGTATTATCCTCTTTCTATGTGTGCCACAGAATCCAGCACATATGGAAAGTGGAAAAAACAAGGAGAAATGAAGTTATTTCTCCTTGTTATGCCTCACCTCAGGAGGCGTAAGGATTGGCGCTTCCAGGTTTACATCACTTTGTAAATCTGGGGCAGTGTCAAATTCCATGGGTGTTGCATGGAAAACCCACTGCAACGCCCATGGAATGACTACCGGGCGCAGAGTAAGGCGAACAGCGATTTGCGCTGCATCACCTTACACATGATTTATGAGGGCACTCAAAGCCACACAGAGTGGCTTTGCATGGCTTCATTAATCTTTATGAGATCCCTGCGTCACACATGTACTACTATTTTACGTGGTACAAAAGTGACGCAGGGCTCTCATAAATAATCCCCTGTATTTCACGAGAACTGCGCCATGACGACTGCGCACATTCCTGGCAGATTGATTGATAAGCCTGCCTCTCTGCTCATGTCCATTAGGCACAGGCTGTGTTCTCGCAGCGCGTTGTCCGTGGTGTATTCTCAGGTTTCACCATGGACATGCTCTGTCATTTTCTCCGATGCAAATAGATAACGAGGTAATAGGATAAGCTTGATCAATATACAAAGAAGTGTTTGCTCTCTAGGGAAGACAGCAACGGCTTTAAAAACCACCACAAGTGTACTGTGTACACAGAGGGTGAGGAGAGTTGCTGGGGGGTGGAGGGACGCAAAACAAGAAACCTGAACAGGGGGTAAAAGGAAATGTTCCTCTAACCAATGTCTGTGACGTAGTGTTATCAGATAACTCCTGGTAACCAGTGACACTAGAAGGGCCTGGTTACAGTTCTGTGCCGATAGCAATATATACCGTATTGCCCGCAGGGGCAATGTTTGGTGTTGCAGAAAGGGTTGTTCAGCTGAGCTCCATCTGTAACCCTAAAAGTGTGCTGACTATTTCAAGACCGGCCAATTAAAAACGGGGAACTGTCTGCTTTGGAATGGGCTATGCCCCATGCACAGCACTATTATCCTGCTTGACACAGTGCATGGGCATTTTGGTGTGTGCAGTGGGCCTTGCTGCCATCCAGGGGAAGCGAAAAATGTAGACTAGCCAAAAATGGTCTATTTATCGTTCACCCTAGACCATTTTAGGAGATGCCTGTGCTGTTACCTAGCACCAGAGCTAAATTTGTGCCAGTGGTTGCAGGTACTGGTCGCCGGCACGGAAATGTTGGGGCCACAACTTATTTTTCATCATCAGCCTTTCACCCAGAGAAAGTGAGAGAAAGACAGAACTGGAACAAAGAAGGAGGAAGGGAAAGTTAGTAAGGCAGTGTCCAAGGGAGAAAGGAGGGATGAAGAAGAACCTGCAAGAGTGAGATATAAAGACAGAAAGAACAAAGTGGTGCAAGAAAGGGACAGGATATGGAATCAAGACTAGGCAGCTTTAGTATTTGGTAACCCCAACATTTGCAAGTGTCATCACTGGGCTCTTAAGAAAAACATTCGGCTCACACACTTTTTGTTTTTGCAAATTAATCACTGCCTATCACCCGCTGGTTGAATCGAATCTAGGGAGTGCTTTGTTGTGTGTTGCTGTCCTCCAGTTGAGGGTGTAAGGCAGTGCTTAATTTGAGACAGTGGTTTCCGGTGCTTGGCACCGGCACTCAATTGTCAACACCGGGGCTTGTGACAGTCTGCCACAAGGTGACGCTGTCTGACTAATTTAGAGATGAGCACAACAACAGTTAATTATTAATTCAAAATGCTTTTAATATTACTATTTCCTACCGCCCAAGCCATTCTTATAGCCTGAGGGGCCTGAAATAATCCGAATTGTGATTAGTAGTTGTGTTGTTAATATCATTGGCAGCATGGCAGGGGCAATGTGTGGTGCAAGCTGCAGTGGCCTCCTGACGAGAGCCCTGGCACTTACTTTGTTTAAAATTAAGCACTAGTGTAAGGGGTACTTGCCCCCTCTTAAATTTATCCTGGCGGTTCCCTGGAACCGAGCCAGGTATTGGAGCTTCCCTGTGAACGCGTGCATGGCTCTGCACTGCAGAGCTTACTAGTAATCAGTGTTTGCATGGGTAACTACACCTATAGCAGTGGGATTCCCTTCTTTTCCGGCGACAGGACCTGCATTGCACAAGTTTTGATGTTATATTCCCTGACCTCTTATTCAGCAAGGTGATGCATTCTGAATGAATGAATAAATATCAGGATTTCTAAAGCGCACAGCTACTCGGAGGAGTGTCCTGGCACTAAAACAGAAAGTTAAAGCAGAGGCTGAAAGAGGGCGAAAAGCCACGTCTTGAGTTGTTTTCCGAACGGCATCTCATTTTCAATTTGATGTAGTCCAATGCTAAGTCTATTCCAGGCTTGAGGGCCCAGAAGAGAGAAGGACTTGGCTCCTTTTTTTGTCAGTATCTCTCTCTCTGAACTTTGGCCAAATGGCCATGGGAAGAACGAAGAGTTCTAAGGGGAGTGTAGTACTGAACCCTGGAAGACAGGTACTCGGGCCAGAGTGGTTCAAGGGTCTGTGCATTAGGACAAGAGCCTTGAACAGGATCCTTTAATCAGCTGGGAGCCAGTGTAGGTTCTTCAGGTGTAACGAGACCGAAGTTCATCTAGGTAGGTTGAGAACCAGGTGGGCCTTCTGGGCATTGTACTCTTGGTTGAGCAAGTTTTACTTAAGTACATAATGTCAATTGATTGTAAAAGGAAGGGTTTGAAAGTTGGCACCCTGGAAGCATGGAATTATCCTACCACCGCACCGCTCTTACATGATGACACACAGAAGGGAGAGAGGTGGCCACCATAGGGGTGTATTAAATAGGGCCGGCATCTGGCATTCCTTGAAAAGGAAGAGATGAGGGAGACCACCCATGCTTGCCTCTCTCCACTCCAAACATTGACCCAATCCCAGGTAACTTGATCAGCAAATGATGGAGCCTTTATCAGGCGGCTGGGAAATAGGGTCCAGGCTGTCCCAACCATTAGACCCATTGCTTTGAAGAGCCTGCATGTGTCCTCTCCAACATTATGGTTTTACACGTCAGAGCCGCTCACAATTATAATGTGGGCATGGCACTTGTAGGACATAGAACGGGATTCTTTCTCTACAGATTACTGACTCCAACTCTCAACTCTTTCAGACTCTGGACTTTAGTGATCCCAGAACCTTTCGAGATCTTTCAAAGCCTATGGGGGCGCAGACTCAGGAGCGAATGCTGCAGTTTGTCCAGAGGTTCAACGAGGTGGAGAAAGGTGAAGGTGAGTGGGGCATGCCAGAATCCCATTGAAGAACCAAGACTGCCTATTCCCCTGCTGTTTGTTTGCATCATCTTTCCCCATTAAAATTCTGTTTGACCAGTCACAGATGTTTTATGCTTTATGCATTGGTGGCATATACCTTGTGGCATTTCACATGTGTTTCAAGAAGAAAAATATAAGTACATTAGCAGGTGAAAAAGAACCACTGAAATCAATATTCTCTTTTAGACACCAATAAACCGATCCAGTATTCAATGGAATCAACTTTATTCTTCTTCAAGGAAGTTCTTTTGATGTCAAAACACATAAACTGCGAATAGTTTTTAATAGAAACCGTTTGGAATTAACACCCATTTTGTTTTGCTTTTGTAGTCGTACTTCCTTCTATCCGCTGAGTGCTGCTGTGATTTTCTTGCTAGAAAGCCTTGCTTTGCTATCCCTTGGTTTATGTGGGTTCTGGTCATGAGAGTATTAAAGACCTTCACCGATTACTTGCTCACTCAGAGGAATTCCCACTTTTGGAAACAACAAGAGTAAGGGAGGCAGAAAGAAGGGTGATATCAAGCCAAATTCAAGGAACAGATTATCCATGGTCCTCAATAGCCTTCAAAAATATCCGTTTTATTTAACCTAAAGATGTAGCAATAAAATTCGGTTTTCATTTGTGCAATGCAAGATGTTACAAATGGTTTATTATATAGTCTCCCTTCTGTATAAAATAGGAGGGTGCAGGTTGATACGTTCGAGGGGCTGAAATATGCCGGATTCTCCATCCCGTGCCATATGTCCATGTCTCCTGGTTGCAGGATCCTGAATGTCAATGCATGAAGCCTTACAGGGAGGGATGTTGACACCTGTTCCTCTGGAGGGGAAAAGTAGTATGCTGAGGCTAATGGGAGATGACACTCCACCCAAATATACAGTTGGTTACTTGATATGAAGGCGCAAGGCCATGATAGATTATTCCAACTGAGGAATCATGAACTGAATACGTTACAGAACTATAAGTGTCACCACATGAGGCATTCGAGTCTAGAAATAATACTTCGGATTAGGCCTTCAGAGGTACATGCACTACTTTAAATGGAGAACCAGACGCTGGATTCAGACTGCCAACTAGGTTGCTTGCCTCTTTCTCAAAAGTCACCCTGTTGCACTGTGGTACAACCAGGGGACTCATTGACGGCTGACGTACTATCAGAAAAGAAGTAGAGATGCTCACAAGTGCTGGATGACCACGTGTCACCATAGTACCCTTTTCCTCTATAGTCAGTTCTTCATAGAATCCAAAACCACATACCAAACAAGAATTGGCAAATTCAATAGGTCTCGCCTATGCGAGAAGCATTGACTTTGCCAGTGTCTTTTAGCCATGTGGCAGAGCAGTGCTGCTGTGGAGCATGGTTAAAAGTTAGAAAAAAGGTACTTTGATGCAGCCACCGCTGGCTGCATCATAGGACTTTTTTTCTTATGGCAGGTGGTAGGCAGCATGAAAAACAGGAGGAAAGATGGGAGGGAACAGGCAACACAGAATGGAAAGGGAGGGAACAAGCAACACAAACAATGGGAGGGTAAAAAAAGCACAATGACACAGCCAGCGCTGGCTGCTTCATAGCATTTGTTTTCCTTACGGTGGGTGGGGGTGCAACACAGGACAACAGGAATGGGAAGAAGCAACAAAGACAACAGAAGGGTGGGAGGGAAGAAGCAACACAGACAACAGGAGGGTGGGCGGTGGGAGGGAAGAAGAGGGTGGGAGGTGGTGGAAGAAGCAACAAGATGCAACACTGACAAGGAGGGTGGGAGGGAAGAAGAAACACGGACAACAGGATGATGGGGGTCGGAATGAAGAAGCAACACAGACAAGGGTGGGTGTGGAAGGGGAGAAAAGAAAATCAATAAGGGGGATGCCAGGGGAAGACGCAACACAGATGGGGTGGTGGGAAAGGTGGGAGAAGAAAATAATACCTCAATCACAGTACGAGCAGAGGAAGGAAAATAATCAAGATGAAGCAATGAGTACTGGCCAATACGAGGCAGTAAATAACGGTGCCAATGAAGCCAACAAATGGTAAGCAATGGGTGGGCTCCAAATTCCTTGTTGTATACAATATATCTTGCAGGCAACTGTGCATGCGCATTATCTTAAGCGAGACCTAATAAAGGAATAGGCCATTAGGACATTTCTCTTTGAGTGGACCTGGCAAAGGCTTGCCTTCATGGCAGCGAAAAAGTGTCCAATGGGATAATTGCATAGGGGCCAGTTCACCTACACACATATAATAAACCTCTGCAACAAAACATGCAGGTTCTTGCAAAAGCTGTGTAACATATGCAGGTTGGGAAACATTTTTGAAAAGAAGGGTCATTGCACAAATACAATAAGATCCATATGTGGTCAAAATCCATTTGGATATACAGCATACATGTCAACATTTAGAATCAGGAAAGAGGGAGAATTTTGAGAAAAAAATCAAAGGAATTAACTTTTTACAGTTGACTTGCATGAGAGTGGAAGCAATTTTAGGCAGGGTGCTAAAATGAAGACTTTTTTGATTCAAAAACAGGGACTCTCCCCCCTAAATCAGGGGCTTTGGCATGTATACTGTGAAAACATCTCAGTGACACAGAAAACAAAGCATTGGGAAGCCAAGTTGTATAGCAGCACTGCTGCTGTTCAGCATGGCTGAAAGTCAATGGAAAAATGCGAGATGCCACTGAAGGAAGTGGCCCGATTAGGGTCACCCAGGTCACTAAAGACCACCTCTCAGCCTTCCATACCAAATGAAGAGTCGGTCAGACAGTAGAGAATACAAACCAATCACTGTTTTATTTGATACACTCAGAGCGGAGCCCAGTCTGCCCAGTCGCTAGGAGTGCTGCAGAGGGACTGAAATCGACAAGCATAAAGATACATTATGTACGTTTCGTAACCGAGTTAAACACGCCCAAAGTGGAATTTTCCAGGCAGGTGCTACTAAGCAATGGAAAGCAAGAAAAAAAAGTCTCAGCACTCGTATCTTACACAAAGTTACAAAGTCCAAGATTGTTCCAGTCGGGCCCTTCACCAGACTAGTAGGAGAGGGCCTCTATCTAGAGAGAGAAAGGTATGCGCTAATATGAACAGTCTATTCATTAGTGAAGCAAAACCTAACATTGCAGAAACAAAACATAACAGAGACCTTTTCTCAGAAATAGCAAAGGATCAGTTTCGATCATGATTCAAAATGGCGCCTGAACAGAAAATGGTGCCGCAAATGCTAACTTTACATAGGCAATGCACAAACACGAATATTTCTATTCTAACAGACCCTCCTTTTAGCATGAGCTAAAACATTTTCTAATAGCAACAAGGAAAATATAAAACCAGGAAACAGGAGACTATGAATAAAACTCCTTAAGAGCATTCCCTATTCTCAGTATCGGGAAAGGAGACGGTAAGGAGGGAAGAATTCTCCAAAATGCCCTCATCTATCTGCATGTGAACATCTATCTCTTTCTGTACCATAATTGCAACGTTGGTATCATGAATCGATATTTTCCTTTTGGGGGTGAGAATGGTGGTGCAATAGGAGCAACAGAAAGGAAGGCATTGAATAAGGACACAGCAAAGCACCAATAGTACGATCAGATAAATCACTTTTTCAAGAATCCAGCCCCAGCCACCAAAAAGAGACCAACTCCGATTCCCACTTTCCATTCCCTTAACATTCTCGAGGATGTCTAATATGTGTTTGGTAATATTCTTTTTCATATTTCTAACCCCGACTACACACTGGTCTCCCACTACCGCGCATACACTACCACTCTTAGCTAAGATGAAATCAACTGCATATCTAGTCTGTTCAGAATATATCCGCATACTTTCCAACTGAGTGGTGATGTCGCGTAAAGCTGCCACAGTAGTATTAGATAATATCTGTAACTTGCACCCAAAATATTCTCTAGCTTTCTCACCCCGGGCCATAGAGGTACCACCCAAAGTAAAAATAGAAGAAATGATGTATCCAAAGGTGATCCCATTACTGTAGTTATTGACCTCTATATCGGTCACTCCCTCACAGAATTATTTGGTCAGAGTCCTCTTAACCCAACGAACATTAGGCTTAGCGTATTTACAAGGCACACCTAAGGGCAACACCATCCCAAGAGCGACATCATTAGTACCATTATGAACGTTAGAATAGGTCCCGTTAGACAAAAAGTAAAACCCGGGTGTGCATAAATTGGTCCTTCGTAATCTACTGCAGCATATCGGGTGTTCATTCCAAACGTACTCAGATCTTTATCATTCACCAAGGGCATTGTATTTTTGTACAGCACTATTCCAGAACAATTGATATACAAAGAAGTGTCCATACTATTCACGATAGGACAACAAGCAGCATAATACCCAGCCTCCCGGGTAACTATCAATTCCTTATAATGCCAACCCACCAGTGTGACATTCTGTTCTTCCATGTAGAAGTTGTCGCAATATGTGTTGTTATCACACCCTGGATAACCCATCCCCAGTGGCCTTCCATAATATAAACAAGGACCTGGATAGCCAAAGCCAAACACTCCCTTGACTTCTGTAAATTGCGGTGGACGAGTATAAGTATAGTTCACAAGAGATAATGGGTATGCAGTCCATAAACTAGTGACGGACTCAGTGGGGTAACAAGCGGTCCCTTCTCCAAAGAATCTCTTGTGTGTATCTAGAAACACATTACTCGGGCTGTCCTCTTCTTCCTTGGTGGAGAAAGAACTTTAACCTTGGTACGTAAAGGCACATCCTGATCACTTTCCAAAACCCATGGCACCCCACACAATATTATTAGCAGTAAAACCACAAGAACAACACATGTTATTTTCTGTTTGCGGGTCCACACCGTATTATGTTGGGCAACGAGAATCACTGGCTGCTCTTCCTCAGCAATCATTCTACCAAAGGGATGCATAACGAATGATGAAATGGGGGCAAAATACGAAAGAAATATACAAGTTCCCAGTGTCCGTCAGAGCCTCACTGGTACAGGCTCCTATTGACCATCAATTTGTTGGCGCTCTTGAGCACCGGCGGTGGAGCTTGCTCTGTCCTAAGCTCATATCCCACGTCGATCAAGATGGTATACCTTCAGGGTATTCTTCGGTCTCCCCTATCTAATGTTCAGGCAACTAAAAAGGAAGTACGTAGAAATCCCTCACTAATCTCAACTAATGCTGTTGGTACTAGGCTTCAGTACAACCTATCTTGCACAGTCCATCCCTAATCTCTTTTCTCCTTAGACACAGTTTCCCTCAGCCGAGGGTGCAAATTGTACCTGGTAGCCCCAGGAACCGTTTGATCCATGAATAAAGGCTCTTGGATAGCTCGTATTTCCGGAGGAACAGCCTCATTCAATACATCTGCATTTTCCTTATCCGTCTGCGTCCACGTTAGCTGGGCACCGCTGAATGGGACAAACCGAGGCACCTGCTTACACGCCGAGTCCCCAATGCCGTCCTTGACCCACTGATCGTAGGGTAGAGGTAAAGGAACCCTCCGACAGTGGGTCGCATGAACCCAGTTCTTACGGCCAGCAACCTTCACAGCAGTACGTGTCACCAACAGGACCTGTTCAGGCCCCTTCCAGCGCGGCTCCAAACTTTTCTTCCTCTGAAAGTTGCGTAATAGGACGTAATCTCCGGGCTGGATATCGTGGCCGGGTCCCGCTGGTGTAGAAGGTAGGAACTCATGCACCTGTTGGTGAATAGAGCGTAAACGTTCGGTTAACTGGCCAAGATAATCGAGCAACACAGGGTACGCAATGTCTGAGAACTTACGAGGACGCGGGACGCCCCAGACATTTGCCGGGTGCCCAAACACGACCTCGTAAGGAGACAATCCTGTCCTAGAATGTGCTGTCATTCTTGTTGACAAAAGAGCTAATGGTGAAGCATCTGGCCACTTTAACCCTGTAGTCTCCTGTATTTTTGCCATTTTCAGTTTGAGAGTACCATTGTACTTCTCAACCAAACCCGCTGACTGTGGATGATTAGCAGCATGGAATTTCTGTCTCACATATAGACCCTCACAAATCAATTGAATCACTTTTGCATTAAAATTATTTCTGTTGTCACTGCAGATAACTCGGGGCAAGCCGAAACAAGGAAAGAACTCCTTCCGTAGTACCTTTGCAGTCGTAATGGCTGTATTATCTTTAGTAGGATAAGCCTCAACCCATTTACTGAATGCACATACAACCACCAAAACATACTTAAGATTATTGCATCTCTCTAATTCAATGTAGTCCATTTGAAGGACTTTAAAAGGAAAAGTGGACGGTGCAAAATTACCGGGTGGTGTGGGGGTACCCTTCCCTGGATTATGCATCATGCAGACCATACAATATTTCACCAAATGTTCAGCTGTCTTAGAGATGTTGTCATTCTGCTATACAGGGTCTAACAATTTACAAATGCTTTTTGCACTAATATGAGATGGGCCATGGGCCATAGTAACCACAGGAAGAACATATGCATCTGGTAACATCCATCTCTGTTTCCCTGATTTATCAATCCAACATCCTTCCTCATTTAACTGTGCTGCACTTTCCTGCCATTCCGCTAATTCTTCCATAGTGGCTTCACTTTGTATCTCTTTTACACTCTCAAGGGTATTTTCAAACATGACAACTTCAGGGACCCACTTAGCTGGACCTGCTACAAACATGCGTTTCATCTTTGTTCTGGCTGTTTCCTTAGCTGTCTGATCTGCAAAAGCATTTCCTCTTCCCACGTCATCAGTAACTTTCCTGTGGGCACTACATTTAATTATGGCCAATTTCTTGGGGAATGTTAATGCGGACAAAAGCCTCAATATGAGGTGCCCATGCTGAATCTTGGTGCCATGAGAAGTAAGGAACCCTCTCTCTGCCCAGAGTCGCCCAAAGTTATGTGCGACCCCGAAGGCATACTCGCTGTCAGTATAGATATTGACAACCAGTCCCCCACTCAATTCACAAGCTCGAATAAGAGCAGAGAACTCAGCAGCTTGAGCTGACTGATAGGGGACCCGTGATGTCTCTACCAACGTGCGCAACGTAGTGATAGCGTAAGCAGCAGTCGTAGTGCCATCTGGTAACTTAAAACAAGAGCCATCGACATATAGTTCTCCTTGGGGGTCAGATAAGGGAACATCAGTCCGGTCTACCCGTCCTTTTGTCTCTTCTCCCGTCCAAAAAATACAATCATGTGTGTCAAAAGTGTATCCACAGCATGGGGTACCATAAGGGTGATGTCAGTATCAAACACGAGGCTAGCCGATTGTCTCTTAGACAACTCGGGAGGGCCCTCGCGACGGGATTGAGCACAGCAGAGAAATAGGCACACAACTGTTGCTTATCCCCAAATTTTTGTGTTAGGACAAAAAGCGCGCAACCAGCCATCTCGTGGACATAGAGCACAAACAGCTTGCCATAGTTAGGTGTACCAAGCACTAGAGCCGAACAAAGCGCAGTTTTCAATTGCTCAAAAGACTGCTGGCATTCGGGCGTCCAAGGCAAAGGCTCATGCACTTCTTTCGTTGTTAATGCAAGCAAAGGTTTGATTAGAAACGAGTAGTTGGTGATCCACTGGCGACAGTAGGAAGTAATACCTATAAAAGCGCGCACATCTTTTTGAGTTTGTGGAAGGGGCATCTTAACAATGGTACTGATGCGCTCAGGGGTCAACCTCCTACCCTCCTTCGACAGTAGGTGACCTAAGTAGGTGACCTCCTGTCGACAATACTGAAATTTAGAAAGGGAAACCTTATGTCTATGTTGGGCCAAATGCAACAATAATTTAACAGTACTATCTCTACAACCCTGCTCCATATCAGAGGCTATGAGGAGATCATCAACATACTGCACCAATACATTACCTGAGGGAAGCAACAAGGAATCCAACTGACCTACATCCGTGTCACCTGTGGCCCATAGAGTGGGTGGGATATCAGCAAATTCAGCCAGAAGGGGTGCAGCTTGAGACAAACATTGTTTAGTACTTGCATCCGGACCTATCGTAATATAGACCCGCAGGAGAGCAATAAATTGTAGCATACAATTTCTTCAATAGATCCAGACCCATCAGATTCTCACCACAATTGGATGTCAACAAAAACAGAGACTCCACAGTAAAAGGACCAACAGTCAATGCAAGGGGGCGGGAAATGGGGCTTACAACCGGTACACCTGAAAAACCTACCTACCTACCAGCCAGTGTGAACCCAAACCAATATCTACTGTCTGAATGGATAGGAATACTAAAGAAAGCATTTTTCAAGTCAATAACAGGGAAAGATTTTGCAGTAGAAGGAATCATTGTCAAAAGCGCAGTAATATCCAGGAACCACGGGGAATTGTAGAACCACTATTTTGTTAACTTCGCGCAGATCAATCACAAAGCGATAAACATCATCAGCATCCTAAGAGGAACCCGAGGGTGCCCTTTTAAGTATCGGAAGAATAGGACTATTACAAATATTGCCATACGTTTCCTCAACTACTCCCTTTTGTATCAAATCTTGAATAATCTGAAGAAGAGCCCATTCTCCTGCCTGCGGTATCTTATACTAAGGAATACGGGGCAAAGCAGCATTCTCTTTGAGTTGTATAGAAACTGGTGGTATATGCAACAGTCCTACATCCATGTCACCTGTGGCACATAGAGTGGGTGGGATATCAGCAAATTCAGCCGGAAGGGGTGCATCCTGAGACAAACATTGTTTAGTACTTGCATCCGGACCCATCGTAATATAGACACCCGCAGGAGAGCAATAAATTGTAGCATACAATTTCTTTAATAGATCCAGACCCATCAGATTCTCACCACAATTGGATGTCAATAAAAACAGAGACTCCACAGTAAAAGGACCAACAGTCAATGCAAGGGGGTGGGAAATGGGGCTTACAACCGGTACACCTGAAAAACCTACCAAAACATTATTATGGCCAGACAGGGCTGCCCCAGGGACCATATGTCGAGAAACAGAACTTTTCGTCGCACCTGTGTCCACCAAAAATTCCTTAGTCGAGCCTTGCAAATCTGCTGTGACATAAGGACCAGACTGATCTACAGGTATTGGAACTAGTCCCTCTCCCTGTCCTTGGCTGTCCTAGCTATAAGACATACCTGTCGCCTCATCCATATCATAATCATCATGATAATACTGGCCATCTCGAGGATCATCAAAGTAGTTGTTATCAGAACGACCCTGTGAGGCAGTAACATTCTGAGCTCTCTCTGTCCCAAGACCCCGTCCACCAGAACCTCGCCCTCTAGGTGCTGGAACTTTCTGTACAAGCACAGGACACTGGCTACGCCAATGACCCTCCTCCTTACAATACGCACACTGATTTGGTCCTAGAGGCATCGTGAAAGGTTGTCTAATAGTACGTGGAAGCTGCCTAGAAGGACCACCCGTCCCCTATTATTTCCCCGTAACACTTGCTGTAACGACACCTTCGTCTTTAAATCCTTGTGTTTCTTATCAGTCCTATCCTTTTCCTCCTGATCTCGATGTTCATACTACTGAGCCATATTCAAAATAACTGAGGGGGAAGAGGTGGACCAAGTACTCTCAGACGCCTGTAAACGAGTCGCAAATTCAGGAAGAAGATTAGAAACAAATCTATCAACAAACAATCGAACACCTCCCTCAATAGACATATCCTGCCCACCATAGTCCAAAAACGTATCTTCGAATCGGGTAAAGGAATCAGACACACTTTCATCCTCCTTCTGTTGACAAGCCGTCAGTTTATCACAGCTCACCTTCTTAGGCGGAATAAGGGAATGCATATATGTAATAATGCGACCTGGCAAAGCTAAGATCTCGGCTCGGGGTTTATCACCTGACTTCCTGTCCTGATCCCATCCCTTAATCACATCCCATGTACCACCCAACTCTGCAACATGATCTTGAGCATGAACCTGTCTCCAAACGTCAACCGGAACGAGAAGACCAAAGAACATTTCAATATCAGCAAGAGTCATGACAGTAGAAGAGGCAGCCTCTGTCAATTCTTTATAATAAGCTGTAGGATTCTTCCTAGGATCAGGCAAATGAGCCTTAAGGGCCAAATCCTCACTTCTTTTCCATGGAGTATAAACCCATTGTTCCTGAAAACGGGCTGCTACAGCCGGTCTAGTAACATTTCCGCGCTGGTCCGTTATCGCACGGATTTCTGGGTGTTATATAGGATGGACCTCCTGCATCGGAAACTGAGATACCTGAGTGGGGCTCCTTTCATATAATCTTCCCCTATAAGCAACTAAAGTTGTAACATTCCCAAATACTTGCCTGGTTCCAAATCAGCAGCATACACACGATCTCTAATATCAAATAAAGTCTGAAGCGCTTCGGTCCCAATGTGTTGTTGCCAAAGACTAATCAATGTAGCAGACATATGCTTAAGGGCATGCTGCTGTATAAAGGGTTCAAAATCTCGCATGACTTCCCAAACATCCTCCACACTATAAATCCCATTACGAGCCCACCGTGCAGCCTGATCAGCTATTACCTGCTTCTCTTCATCCCCACCCCAGATCGCACTAACGGGCATATTCGCTCCTTGAATTTTGTCCAATCTCTATCCTCAAATCCGCATACTGGCGTCTCGACATTCAAAGGTGTCGGAGGATGAAAAGCCATGGAAGGAGAGACGACAGAAGTGACAGGTACAATCGTCGCTGGCGCTTACACCGGAGGGGAGAGAACAGAGGATACAGGAGTCAAAACAGTAGATGTGCTGAGGGTCACAGTTGCCAAAGACGGCGAGGGTAAAGAAGGAGCGGGAGGTGCCGTAGCCACAGCCGTCGAAACAACAGCCATGGATACAGGAACAGCCGAAACAGATGTAACAGGCTGCTGTGACTGTAAGGGAATAGCAGGATATATCCTCCTCGGGGCATAAGGGGGCGGGGGTCGAGTGTCTAACAACTCCTCTACAAAAGTATTGTCTTCTTCTTTGGTCAAATAAGATTTATCTATGTGCAACCAAAATCTCCTATCTTCACATTCAATTCCAGACTCTTGTTTTTCTCTATCATATGCCACAGCTTTCTGTGTTAATGTTTGCATTTTTCCTTTCCGTGCATCTCTCTCCATCTTTAACCGTCTCTGCCTCGCCTCCTTCTGCCAAGTTCTAAGGGAGTCCAACATAGACTGTCTACTTCGTTTCTTAAATAATTGCTCCTGTAAAAACCCAATTTTTTGTTCATCAAAAGTGCCCGTCAACGGCCACTGTAACTCGGCATTGTCCCTCGTATATTTGTGCCATAATGTACTAAACATAATAGGGCCAAGACCATGCTTCACATACATATCAAAATTAGGGCTGCCTTCAGGAGGCGCCGGCTGAGCTTCTTCCAATCGAGCATCTGCAGAACAACAATGACAACACAAATGCAAAATTTTACTAAGACTAGGCATTTTAAAGGAAAAAACTAATTCGTTATTTTTACCTAGCAAAGTAGTTGCAAATACTTTTCCCAAAAACGGTCCTCAGACCGTACCAAACTCAAACCACAATGGTACCATATCCACAAAGAACCAAAACAAACTCACCTGATAGGAGTAGCACAAACGGACCAATTCTCCACTGCCGACTCTTCAGACCAAACGGTCATATCCAAGGATTTCGCCGTTCAGGACTCCAGTTGGGATGACCACTGGGCAAGGCACCATCTGGCAGGACAGAAGGGGCAGCTGCGAGCAAATAATACTCTTCGTGCAGGGATCCCTGAGCCGTCAGTCCGACCCGACGATATCCTCGGCCTCCCCCCCGTCTGCGGAAAGGGGACGGATCAATCACCCGAAGGAGTCCCTGTTCGGGCACCAACTGAAGGAAGTGGCCCGATTAGGGTCACCCGGGTCACTAAAGACCACCTCTCAGCCTTCCATACCAAATGAAGAGTCGGTCAGACAGTAGAGAATACAAACCAATAACTGTTTTATTAGATACACTCAGAGCGGAGCCCAGTCTGCCCAGTCGCTAGGAGTGCTGCAGAGGGACTGAAATCGACAAGCATAAAGATACATTATGTACGTTTCGTAACTGAGCTAAAACACGCCCATAGTGGAATTTTCCAGGCAGGTGCTACTAAGCAATGGAAAGCAAGAAAAAAAAAGTCTCAGCACTCGTATCTTACACAAAGTTACAAAGTACAAGGTTGTTCCAGTCGGGCCGGTCACTAGACAAGTAGGAGAGGGCCTCTATCTAGAGAGAAAGGTATGCGCTAATATGAACAGTCTATTCATTAGTGAAGCAAAACCTAACATTGCAGAAACGTAACATAACAGAGACCTTTTCTCAGAAATAGCAAAGGATCAGTTTCGATCATGATTCAAAATGGCGCCTGAACAGAAAATGGTGCCGCGAATGCTAACTTTACATAGGCAATGCACAAACACAAATATTTATATTCTAACAACACGGCCAGGGCTAGCAGCGTCATAGCGCTTTCTTGTCTGGCAGGAGTGGCTGGACAAGCCACACAACATGGGGGCGCGGCAAGCAAGACAGCCAACCGGGTCAGAGAATGGGATGAAACAAAGAGAGAGGGTGTAGGATATGGCCAGAGCTGTGAAATTTGAACATGGAGAACCAGGTTCGAGTCTCAGCGTCTGCTCAAAATCCTGTGATTCTGTGCATATCACTGAATCTCCATGTGCCTAAAAAATAAATGTGACCTTGTGTAATGCAACTGGTGCTCATCTAAATCGCTCCAATACCTTGGCTTTACCAAAGTGCATAAAAAACCCAAACTAAATGGTAGGGAGAAAAAGAAAAAGGAATGCGGAGAGGAAGGTTTGAGAGAGCAAAAATAGGATGGAAAATTAAAGGAGGAATATGGAAAGGGAGTGGGCAAGAGAGCAATATGAGTGCTGGTGGTGGTTTCACAGAAGCACACAGCAGCGCTGGGACAGATGTAGGCTCAAAATTCTGTGATTCTCAGCAAATCACTGAATTTCCCTGTGCCTACAAAATAAATGTCAGCTGTGTAATGTAACTGGTGTTCATGTAAAGCGATCCAACACCTAGTTCTCGCTATACCAAAGTGCATTAAAAAAAACGCCAGGGAGAAAAAGAAGCAGGAATGCAGAGAGGTAGGTGGTGAGAGGGCAAAAACGGGGGGAGGAGGAATACTGAGAGGGAGGGGATGAGAAAGAGCAATATGGATGCGGGTGGAGGTTTCACAGAAGTACAGAGAAGCGCTGGGAGGGAACAGAAGCAACATGGAACATGGACTGGGATATAGGAGACAGCCTGAAAACACAAGCACTCATATGGAGGGCTTGAAACCCAAAAAAATAGCTCCAAAAACGAGAGCAGTAGAAGGACACAAGTACTTGGTCCATGCTCCAGAGGAGGGCCAAACACAAGAAGACATCACGCACGCATGCCATGACAAACAGGAACGAAGCTAATGAGATCGACGCTGAAGCTAACCAATGTCTGTAAGCTCATTGATTGTAAACAAAATGTCTTGAAGAGACAGTGTTAACACTGTCTATGAAAGACGTAAAAATGACCATCCATGAAGTGTCCAACAAAAGCAGAACAATCTACAAAGTCATCAGTCTCTGTGTAAAACCCACAGCCAAGCACATGCTTGCTGACTTAGAAATAAGCTTCATCATTGGGGTCCCAACCGGGCGGCCGAATGCTGCCCGGTTGTGCTACGACACCTGGTTACAGCGGAGCTGGTGTGGTGCGAATATGTGATGTGAAGTGAAATACTACAATTAAAAATATCTCTGAGAATCCTTGCCCTTAGTTTTAATTTTGGCGGCTCAGGATATGATTAAAAACAATGTATATAGTACAACTAATTTGGACTTTTTACCGTAAGTTGACACGCGCTAAGGTGTGTGGTGTAAGTGTCGGTGTACTTACTGACACTTGTAAAAATACACTATTATGGAAATTTGGCAGTTTATCGAGGCTCAGGAGGGTAAGGTACTCATCCAGGATACCAATTTGGATTTGGCGAGTCCCCTGCTGCAAACCTGTATCAGTCTCCCGTAGTCCCGACACTTACACCACACACCTTAGCGCGTGTGTAGGTACTATTCAGGTTTCACGTGGCATATTTTACCTTTGCCACTCACTTTTCACTCACCTGGTCCTGAAGAAAGCCCTCACACTTGTTTTACGGGCTGAAACATGTAGACCGCCACACATAGTCAACTTACGGTAAAAAGTCCAAATTAGTTGTACTATACACATTGTTTTTAATCATATCCTGAGCCGCCAAAATTAAAACTAAGGGCAAGGATTCTCAGAGATATTTTTAATTGTAGTATTTCACTTCACATCACATATTCGCACCACACCAGCTCCGCTGTAACCAGGCGCCGTAGCACAACCGGGCAGCATTCGGCCGCCCGGTTGGGACCCCAATGATGAAGCATGACACCAACTAGGTTGGTGTGTGAGGGGTCTTTAAACATACCTAATGGGTCCATGTTCATACCACATACAGTGATAACACTCTAGATACATAGTGGGGTGGTCCACATTGTTTAAATTTCATTATCTCTTTGGGGAACGGGACGCACCTCCTGCCTCATCCCTTGCTCTTCCATTGATTTTTTCTGACTTAGAAATAAAACATCTGAACAGTGCTCATGCCACAATTATACATTATCAATGCAGCCCTGCTTCATGATACTTTCATGAATGCCCTTAAAATAAGCTGAGTCCTGCTTCTCCTCAAGAAACTAACTCTAAAAAATGATGACCTAGCTTACTATTGAAAGATCAAACACATGTCTTTCATGTAAAACAAATCATCAAGTAGACCAGAACCAACCAGCTCAATGAAAATAACAAAATTTAGCGCAGCCCTCCATGACTGACGATCAGGTTTCAGATTCTTGGCAGCATGGAGACAGCCACTATCCACGTTTTGGCAGCATGGAGACAGCCACTATCCACGAAGAGACCACTGACAGAGGTGACTCCTTATCCTGCGTGATCTCTCTGAGGCCTTCTACAGAATGAACCACTGAGCTGTTCTGTATAGTCAGGCAAAAGAACTGGCTTCAAAGTCATCATCCTACAGTGATTTCAATCTTACTTGAATAACAGATCCCATCTGAGCCACAAGGAAACATGCGTGACAAAGACTGCCCAGCAACTTTCAGCGCACTACAACACCCCACCCTACGACCAACGATTTTCAAATTGTTTTTTTTAAAACTTTGTTTATTGGCATTTTTCGGTACAACAACCCAACAATTACAGTGTGTGGCAGGCATTACATTGGTAGTGCGTGAATACATCAGTACAGTACATAGATTGAGTTTAAATATACAGTACCCAACATACAGCGGTCGGTATAGGCATGAGTGGTGGACAAAATGTCACTATAGCCCCACTAGTGGTTAATCTCCTGATCGTGCGGCCCTTCGTTCTCGATTTGGTGGTTGGTTTGCGATGGGGCGGCACCATCCTCCGTGTCGGCTGCAGTTTCTCTGAGCATATATCTAGTGAGTGGTTCCCAGACATCACAGGGTCGTGAACGGGGGGGTAATAACTCAGCGTAGATATTGTTTTGCTCCTGACAGTAAGTTAGGTCAGTCAACCATTCCTTGAATTTGGGCGCCCTGCCCCTTCCCCATCTGCAGGCAATCTTGCGATTGGCTACGAGTAGTCCAATCGCCAAAAATCTTTTAACGCGACCTTTGTGTCCTGGGAGGTATCCCAGGAGACCCATTTCTGGTGTGAGATCAAGCTGCCCTCCTATCATGTCTCCCAGGGCCTTCCCCACTTCAGACCAGTATTGCGCTATGGATCTACATTCCCACGCTACGTGCAGAAAACCGGCTCCCTCCTGCTTACAGCGGTCACATCAGTCGCCATCTCGCAGTTGAAGTCTATGCAACCTTACCGGGGTGTAGTACATTCTGTGGAGGAATTTAAAATGAATAATTCTGAACCTGCTGCTAGCAGTGATGCGTTCAGTTTGTTGACAGCTGTACCCCCAAGCCTCCTCCGTAATGGGATGTCCCAGTTCCGTTTCCCACCCCTGTTTTGCTTTCAGAGTATTGTGTGTTCCCGCCCCCACGGAGTTTTATATATGCGTGACACGGCGTGCGGTGCCCCTGTCTGTAACGTTTGGTGCAATGGGAGCAGTGTGGGAGGTTCCGCTGGGAATGCAGGAGTAGCAGCCATTACAGCTTGTTGCAAGCGTATATATAGGAATCGGGCCATGGTGGTGGGTGATGTGTCGCCTAAGAATTCGGCCGCGCTTTTGAGCTGCCCCTGGTGGTACATGTCTCCCCAAGTATCTATGCCTAATTTGAGAAGCATGCGTTTACAAATCCCTTCTTGTGTGACTGGCAGGTTATGTTGGTCGAGCAGGGGGAGTAGCGGGGAATAGAGCATGGGAACTTGGGACCTTAGAACGGGCCTCGTGGGATAGTCTAGCGCATATTGCTTATGGTGTTGATGCAGCATGGCTGCCAAGGGTTCCATGGCTATCGCGAATAATAGCGGTGAAAGGGGACATCCCTGTCGCGTGCCTCTGGTGATGCAGAAGGCTGGGGATCTTTCACCGTTCAGCAGCAATGAGGCGCAGGGCCGATTGTACAGCAATTTAATCCACATGAGAAATCCCGGAGGAAATCCCATGTGCGTCAAGACCGCGAGTAGGTACCCCCATTCCAGGGAGTCGAACGCTTTGGTGGCATCTAGGAAGACCGCCACCGCCTGTTCCTCCCGATCGATACCATGCAGGATGGAGAAGAGGGTCCTTAAATTATGTGAGGTTGATCGGCCAGGTATGAAACCCGCTTGATCAGGTCAAATGAGTATGTCCATCAAAAGTGTAAGCCTATTGGCCAGGACCTTCGCCAATATCTTGACGTCGCAGTTTATCAGTGACAGTGGTCTATACGAGTCTGTGGATTCGGGGGCTTTTCCGGGCTTCAGTAGTGAGACCAGCATTGCTTCCCGCGTGGTAGGCAGGAGTATCCCCGTTTGGGCAGCCTCCTCATAAACTGCCATCAGAAAAGGGGCCAGGGTATCTATGTAACTCTTATAAAATTCTATACCAAGGCCATCAGGTCCTGGCGCCTTACTGTTACTTATTTGCATTATGGCTTCCCGGATTTCGTCTAATTCTAAGTCAGCCACTAAGATTTCTCTCTGCCGGTTGCTAAGCCATGCCAATTCTATCTGCTGCAAGTATTGCGGAGTCTCATCTTGTCGCGCCCCACAGGACGTATACAGTGTTTGGTAGTGCTCTATAAAAACCTCCATTATGTCCGCCGTGTCCCTATGCGCCACTCCGTCTCGATCCCGGATAACCAGTACATGATTCGCCGTTCTGGGTGGCCGGTAGTCTCGGCAAGTGCTTTGCCAGGGCGCTCTCCCTCTCCATATCTGCGCGCCGTGTGATATTTGCCTCGAAAGAGACATTCCCTTTCCGCTTCGGCCTGGTACTCTGTTAAGGTCTCCCGTATCTTAGCCTGCGTGGGGCCTGCCCGCGTCTCTTGTACGTTTGTCTCCAGCTGCCTAATCTGGCGTTCCAGGCGTGCTATCGTTGTGCGAATGTCTTTGAGGATTCCCCCCACCTTGGCCATGCAATGACCCCTTACGGTGACCTTCAGTGCTTCCCACACGATGGCCAGGGACGGCACTGAATCTATATTAGTTCTCAGATATTCTTCTAGTGTTTCCCCCAGTTCAGACTGAAATACCGCATCTAGGAGTGCCGTGGGTTGTAGACGCCATTATCTAGGTTGGGGTGACATTCCCTGAAGGGTCAGCGACATAATCACAGGGGAATGGTTCGAGTAGGTACATGCTAAATGTCGAGAGGAGAGTGTACGCAGCGCAATGTCTTGGGAGACGAGCCACATGTCCAATCTGGACCAGTTATTGTGTACTGCCGAGTGAAATGTACCCTCGCGCTGTTCCGTGTGCTGGTGTCGCCATACATCTACTAACAGATTGTCAGTGACTATTTGCTGGAGTTGGCGCTGCGCTTTGGAATAGTGGTGTGGTAGTGGGTGGCAACGGTCGTGTGAGGGATGCAACGTTAAATTGAAGTCCCCCCCATATGAGGTGGGTCGAGCCTATGCTCACGATGCACACCCATGAAGTAATGTAATAATCCTCATCATCCACATTGGGTCCATAGCTACACACCAACGTGACAGAGGCTGATGCCAGCCTTCCCCATGTCATGCAAAACCTCCCCAGTGGGTCAAGGGCAGAGCCCTCCTCGATGTACGGCACCGCTTTTTTAATTAGAATTGCCGCCCCTCTGGAAAAGGCAGAATACGAGGAAAAGTTTCTATGCAAGGCCCATCTTGAGGCAAACTGGGGCTGTTTTGTGGGGAGGGTATGCGTCTCTTGCAGCATAGCTATGCTGATTTGGTGCCTGTCTAAGTAGGCCAGAATGTGTCGTTTCTTTCTGGGGTCTCCCAGCCCTCGAACGTTCCAAGTGAGAAGGCTCACGCCCGCTATAGTATTGGTCTTCTGCTCCTCACCTGTCATTGCCCAATTTCCCGCAAGTATATGGGCGTGTCAAGTCTGCACTGATGGCTGCATGTGAGCAACGCCCACGCAATCTGATTGTTAGGATTACCACGAAAATGCCTACCTTTTGACCCCAACCTGCCCCCCACAACGGCGACCCCAACTTGCCGTGTATATTTCTCCCCTCTCAATCCCTCCCATTACATCAAAAAACAATTGAAGCGTGTGGGCCACATTGTCTCTGTTCCGACAGTACTTTGTCCATATAGTGGGTTTGTGGAGTGTCCGTGATATAAAGAGACATATGGGCCATAGTATATCATCCCAATCAATACATATAACTGGTACTTCGTAAACTACTGGTTCATTAGTAACCCATAAATGCAGATCCCCCACAACAAAACAACTAAAGCAACATTGTAACAATACAATCTCCATTAATGGAGCTAAGGGGTACACCCTTAGAGATGTGTGTTCTAGAGGGCGTGGCAGCTCCCCCTGCACTGTCATAAAGTGCAGAAGGGGTCCCTGGAATGCAATATGGATGTCCTGCAGGGTACCCATTTTCTATACATAAATTGGTATTAGACCTGGAAGTATTACACCGACTACAGTTAATGTTACCTGTGCATTGAAACGAGCTGCTACACAGACAACGATCACCCCCAACCCTGCGAGCATAGTCAGGTATGTCCACTCACATCTGCTTCAGTCCTCTTCATGCTGCGCTGGGCTGTCTCCTCTGCCCAGTGGGGAACGCTCCGCTCTTTTGGCAGCCAGTACTGTCTTCTTAAAGAAGTCAGCCGCTTGTTGTGGAGTGTTGCAGATTTGTTGCAGTCCATTGTGAGTGATTCGCAAACGTGAAGGATATAACATGGCGTACTCCACTCCCTCCTGCTGAAGCTTCTTTTTGATGGGAGCAAACTTCTTCCGTGATTCTTAGACGTTGAGGGTAAAGTCAGGATATAATGAAATGGCATTGTTCTCAAAGACGACGTCTCTCAGCTCCCTCGCCCTACGCAGGGCAGTATCTCAGTCACGATAATTGAGTAGCCTCGCGACTATGGGCCGGGGTGGTGCTCCAGGCGGGGGCTTTGGCGCCAGTGTACGATGCACCCGTTCAACAATGAGCATTCTGGAGAAGGCCTCCTGACCAAAGCAGGTGGTGAGTAGACGTTCCTCATAGTCCTCCAATCTCCCAGTGTTGGTGGTCTCGGGGACGCCAGTAATGCGGATATTGTTCCGCCGTGAGCGGGCTTCGATGTCTTCGTTTTTTGCCGCAATAATCTTAAGTAATTTGTCTACGTCCGTGAGCTGCCCCGCTGTTCGTCTTCCAGCGTTGAGATACGAGTTTCGGCCTCCTTTAGCCTGCCGTCCTGTTTTTCGATCTTCTGGGTGATCTGGTCCATTCTGGCGCACATGGAGTCCATTTTCCCCTCGATTGAGGCAAAACTGTTTTTCATTGTGTGAAGTAGCGTCTTCAGATCCACCTCGTCAGTGCCCTGGCTTGGTTGGCTCATGCCGTCCTGTTCCAGCTCCGGTGGCTGTCCCCTCGGCGTCCTGCGGGTATCAAAGTTCAATTTAGGCTGCTTGCCGTCTGGCTTTCCCATGCTCCTGGTCGGGTGGCTTGGGGCTGTTTCCCCCCCCCTCTCCCCCCCAACCTTCTTCTCGGCAGCTCTACTCTGATCTGCTGGCGTCCTCGGCACAATGGGGGCGTTGCAGTTTCTTCTGGGCAGTAGCGGGCAGTCAATGGTGCTTAGAAGCCAAGCAGCGTGTTCAACATCTTTACCCCTCCGGGTGTCGTGGCGCGGAGGCAAGCGCCACGTCTCTCCTGGCGTTCAGCCCGTCGTCTTTGGCATGCGTATGTCCCTGATGTGGAAGCCGGTTCCGCAGATGTAGCAAGCCCGTGTGCTGGGAGGGCTGGTAAACACTGTCCTCGTTCCCCTCCTCTGGGATATAGTGCACACTGGTCTCTCTTTAGATCTGCTCCCCACCGGGGCCCACAATGCAGTAGGGCAAGGCCCAGTCGTCTCCCTTCAGTGGTGGCGCACAGCTCCGGCGTGTACTAGTGCAGGCCTCGCACTCGCAATGGTGGCCGGATCCCAGATCCTCCTACTTGGGGAGATCGCAAATGCAATGCGATGCAGGGGTTTGGAAGGCCAGCAGCGATCCCTTTGATGTTCGCACACCGTATCTCTAGATGGCCGAAAGGTAGTGCCTTAGCAGGCTCTGCAGGGCGCCCGGAAGGACCGCGGCCCAGCCGGAGCGCCGTGGCAGGATGAGTAGTGCGGTATGGGTCAGTCTGTTCCAACCCCACGTTATGGGCTCTGCAGGATTAGTAGTCGTCAGGCAGCCTGCGGGTAGGAGAAGCGCTCTTTTAAGCCAGTGTCAGAGAGGCGCGAGGGGCCAGCTCAGTCTGCTGTAGATTTTGGCGCGTGGTGTCCCGAGCGTCCCGCCCTGAGATCAACTAGGCCGCACGCAGTCCGTCAGCACTTGGTCCAGAGGGGGGGGCCTCCCCAGGCAGTATCTCGTAGGCAGCAGGGACAGTGCTCCGTGTCTAAAATGCGGCTGTAATGGGTCGTGGCTGTTTGGCCTGCCCTGCGCGATGTCCATAGCTGTGCACCCAAGCTAGGCCCCAGTCCCCGGCTCCTCGCATCAGCCCCCACTCCTGGATGGCCACCAGATAGTTTGCGGGTGAGCGCTCGGCTGCAGCATCAATTGTCCTTCTCCCAGTTGTGCCCTCTCGCTTCGTGTTTGCCACTGCGCTAGCTGGACTTACTGGTTGCGTGGATCAGCGCTGGTTTTCACAGCGTTGCGTTATGCCTCAGTCCCGGGCCTTGCGCGTCCGTCTCCCGTCACAGGACGGTCGCTGGGCGGCGTGTGGCGTGCAGGCCCGGATCTATCCTCTATTCTCGCCTTATTTTCATTTGTCTCCCCACGCACCGATCGGAGTGTCGCCAGCAGCGTTACCGGGGAAAGATCAGCGAATCCGCCCAGGTCGATCCTCCCAGCTTCTGCGAGGGACGCACCGCGGCAGTCCGCCCAGGCCCCAGTCTACGGAAGCACGCTATGCGGGCCGCAGTCACAATCCGTGCCCAGCGGGGTCTCCTCGTCTCCGGGTTTGCCGCCGACTCTGCGGGTCTTTCCTTGCAGTCTCCCGAGTCAATGCACTGTGATTTCGGGCAAGCTTAGCCCCAGGTTTAGGTAAATGATGATTGTTAGCTCCAGGGCAGCGGAGCCTCACTAAGGTGCAGCCATCTTGGTTGCACGCCCCTAGTGTCTCAACGATTTTCAAATTGTACATTGAACCTCTGAGGAGCCTTACTGGCAACAAAGAAATCGGAATCCACCAATATGTAAATGACACTCAACTCTAACGTCATGTAAGATCCAGCCAAGAAAATATCCATGGAAGACCTGCCTCACCACCATCCAGGCCTTGATGTCCAAGGAAAGTCTCACTAAACTCCACCAAAATGAATTTGTGGTCATCACAAATGCCTGTGTTTAACCTCAAGCCTAGAAATGGCCCGCAATAATAAACATAAGAGGCTCCAGACCACAACACATCTGAAGTGCCAAGTCTCTGCGCTTCCATCGCGATCCTACAACCAACTTCGTATTCCAAACCAACATCATACACCATACTAAGGCCCTTGGATTCTGCTATCGCTGCTTCTGAGAGTGAAGCCATTCCTCCACATGAAGATTTCAGAAGTGCTGTCCAAGCACTGCTCCTCTCTCAAAATGAGAGAAGAAAAACTCTCATTTCAGGCATCTCATCTGACTCCTCACAAAAGTATTCTTCATATGCAGAGGCTCAGCTGCTCCAAGATCATCGAAAATAATTATTTTGTGGTTTGAATAATAAGGTAACCTAACCTGTCAAAAATCAGGCACATAGTGCTTATATACAATTTCGTTAGTGTCTTGCTTCTATATACATTCTAGCCACATTTCACTTCATTTTTTAACGTACTTACAAACAAAGGCACACTATATTCTTTCAAACACATATATATTGTTTATATATTTTTTTATACACAGCGAATCCATTTTTATAAACCTAATATTATCTTAATAGCCCCAAAATCCATAGCAGGATAGCCTCGCTATTTAATATCAAGTATAACATGCGCTTATATTTTCCCTAATGTGAAGCGTGCTGTCTCACTGTGCAGTCTGATTAAAAACTGTGTTTTTGTACAAACCCATTTATTTACAATTGGCACAAATAAAAATTGGGTTTTAATCATTCCTTTTCAATGCTCATTAGAAATGTGCCTAAATTGACGGCCGGGGAAACAGAGAAAGAGTGCATCTGTTCTGTTAAGTAACCCCTCTTCTCACTGTAATATGGGGGAACAAGTGTTTAGGTCTTTTCCCCCTTAATAGATTTTATGCTGATATGTTTCGGCCTGTGCTGCCTGGTTTATAGACAGGTCTTCATCACTTTACTGCTTTGAATGGAAGAATTTTAGGCAGAGTGTACTTCTGGTTGCTGTTGATCGTTTTCAGTGTTCTTGGTACTGCTGATATGTGCTCTTTGGCACTTTTTTGTATTATTTGTAGAACTCACAGGTAGCCTGACTCCCTTAGGTTAGATCAGATTCTGCCTCCTACGGTATTTTCAATTACAAGCATCCAAGTTTTAAAAACCGATCCGATGTGCAAAACCCAGTACAATAACCAGATTAAAGACCAGAAAATGGAAGAAAGAGAAAATCAGAGCGCAAGCTTTCTCTAACTGACCCCCAAAAAATTGGAATACCATGCCTACCAAAATCAACCAGGAACCCTCCCTCCACTTTAAACTACACCTCACTGCAAGACTAGCTAACACTAACAGTCTTTTATACATGAGAAATGCTCCCCCCTCCTGCACCTAGTTCCTGACTCCACTCCTCTTAGTCCTTCGAAGCCAACCCCCCAGTTGCTCGTCTCACAACCGTACCTATGTCCCATTTATACCCAACCCTTCCCTTATCTGCCCTTCCTTCAAATTTTGAGCTCTGTGCCGTGCTGTGGTTTGTTTTACAATTTACGAATCCTTTCACATACAGAGCTGGATACAATGCTTCAGACAAACCCTCCAAAACAGTATACAACGATTCCCCAGATTGTACCCCAGAATTTCATACAATGCTTCAGATGTGCCCACTAGAACTCTGGGTGAGAATCTACCACCGATGGGCACAGAAGAGACAATCTACTCCCAGATGGACCCCTTCATACATCCTGCTCTTCTCATTGCTCTCCCATAGAGATCAAACTAGTTTTTAGATAATTCCATGTGACAGATGCAATATCGCTGTTCTTCTTGGAGGTCCCACAGACTTTTCCCCAAAACAGTCTGTTTCGGACAGGTATCTAGTGCCCTACCGTTGTTTTCTGGTTTTACAAACAATTGTCTTTTCACTTTACTGTATTAAGTTGTGGTTGCTGCCTTCCATACTATTTTTACTGCCTCTGAGATCATGTGATAATGAGTGGCATCCCATTTGCATATCCTGGTAGTATTAGCAACAGGGTGTGAAAGTGTTGCCTGGTATAAGCTGCACTGCGACAAAGAAATAAGTGAACATTGAGTTAGTTTGGTAACTGGAGTGAGGGTGTAAAAGCCCAAATTTCTTTTATAAGCAGGGTCATCTGACCTGGTGACACCTTTGAGGCATCGGTGTGTGCATGAGAGCTTAACAACTCTGTGGGGGGCTGTCCTGTGGATGTGCCAATATAGTCCAACAGGAAAAACAAAACAAATAGAACACTCCTGTGGGTCTATCACTGTTTCAAAGTAAATCAACAGGACACTGATGGATTCTGGAGTGATGATGTTGACTGCAACATGAAATCATCACTCCAGGTCATACTTTACTCTGTCTGCTAGTTCGGGGTATGAACACTGGTCTTGAATGGTCCAAGATGTTTTCATGCACTTCAGATGGCCGCTGACAAAAAAGGCATGATGACGCCTGGAGAGTTCAGATGATTTGCCTTGCTTAATAGTAAACGTCTAAACTCAGTCAAACTGTACATTGAAGGAGCTATGCTGGCAACATAATGTGTCAATTTGTGACATCGGAGGACTGCCCTGAAGCGGCATAGAAACTTGTCAACGGATTTTGGAGTCTTCATCAGGGCCATCTACAAATCTGGAAACCTTCAGTGGAGCAGCACTGAGCCCATCTCTCTTGGGTATGCGCTGTGTTGGGGCCTCTACAGTACTACTGATGAGCCACAGCCAAGATGCTCATGGAACACTCAAGGGCAGGTAGATGATGCCTAGTGGCATTTAAGACTGCTATAGGATACAAATGGGGTGATCACGGGTCTTGGAAATGGTTTGGTTGTTGCTTTGGAGTACTGACGATCAAAAGATGCTTTTTGATCATTTCAGTGTGGTACCGATGGACTTATTCCAGTCAGGTTGTGATTGGATTGGGAGGCGGCAGTGGCAATGTACTTCTGATCAGAACTGACAGGGTGGTGTTGAACAGTTCAGTTAAGCTTACAAATGGATCCATTACTAGTTGATGTTGGCAGGATCACTTTCTTGAGAGACACACAAAGTGGTGAAGTCATAGGTGAGAGTAACAGTTGTCACATTTTTAACAGCTGTAAACTGTTCAACTTTTATAACTTTCTAAAGCTCTTGACTGCTTCGCCATAGATTCGTAATGCATCTTCTCTGGGGGGTTGTGGCTTCTCTTGCTTCTGAAGGCAGGCTGGTAGTTGTTTGGTAGAGGCAGGATGGACTTTGTATCCTGGTGGCACCGTGAGTGATGGATGAACATCTTTGACCTAGGCGAGGCATGTGTGACTATTCTTGTCATGGATGCCACAGCTTTTAAGGCAGATGTTGACGATGTCTCAACAGCTGCTGTGGGAAACTAGTTTTATAGACTTTAGAAAACGAAAGGACAATTTACCCTTGGTTCTCCCGCTAGGTTTCAATCCTGCCTATCATGGGTAGATAAATGCATTCGCTGCCAATGGTATGAGCCCATTGTGATGGAAAAGCCTTCACACATGATACAGCCTAAATAGACGTTGTGGCAGGGTTCTTCTTCTTTTGTGTGGAGAGGTATTCAAGTTCACCAGTCTAAAATGGCAGCTGCCTCCCTTCTCCTCTTTCTCAGTGTTGTAGCGTGGCACTTTTTAGTTCAGGCCGACAGGGTCTCTTTGTGGTACGGCGGTGAGGGACGGCACCGTTGGGGCAGGTGTTGACACACCTCATCTTCAGTGGGACAAGTATTGAGGATTCATACCTCTTCTGCTGCAGGAGGGACCTTTTGAAGCATCAGGTCCAAGGGTCGAGGTGCACAACAGAAGGGGGTTGAAATCTTAAGCAGCTGGCAAATTGCAACAGCATGGGGGCACATGCCATATGGGTTTATTGGAGGACTTTTAGGCAGGTGTGGGGTTTTATGCAGTCCTCTTTTTCATCTACTGCCTCTTGTTTGGTACAGGCTGGGGCCCAAAAGGGACAGGTGGCCTCCTTGTAAATTACGTTATTGTGGTGTACCTGATTGATCTGGTTGTGTTGAGGCCATGTAGGGATAACTTTCTGTGTGTGTGAGATGTTTAAGCAGCTGGAGCCTATGAGGAACTGGCCGTGGTCCAGCACTGCAATGTTGGTGGACATGCTGTTTGGGTAGCACTTTCTGGCAGAGCTTTATCTCAAGAGTATTTTTTTCAAACCAGGCTGGTTGTGGAGCACTTCGTTGAAGGGGACTATTCAAGGTAGTTGCAGTGGGTTTGCATGGTCAGTCTTACCCTTTTGTCTCACGTTTTTACAATTAATTATTTCAATGATGTGCGCCTCAGACCAAGAAAGAGAACAGCCTGCCTAATGTGCAGCTCAGTGCTACCCAATGAGGTGGTGACCCCTTACAGTGTTGTTCCTCATCAGAGCTCGATTGTGCAGCATGGAGGAATGCGGTGCTGCACTTCCTAGGTGCAGGAAGAGCATGTTGCCGCCCCTCCTCCTCTCAAGTCGGTGTAGAAGTACAGAGTCCACTGCAGGGCTTCAAGGCAGTGGGGCAGAGCCTTGGGGATCCCATGCTTGTTGGAGCAGGTTGTCCTCTTCAACAGTTTCGGCAGTGCTAGAAGTGAGGTGGGGAGGTCCGTGTGGGAAATAATTTCTTTCTGACCTGCTAAAGACACAGCAGGGGTGACATAACTAGCAGAAACTTTAGACTTATGAGTTCCGAGGGTGAGATGCAGGGCTGGCATTGGTGATGGGCTAACTTACCTTCTTTTCTGGTCTTGAGGTCCCACTGCTGCCTTCCTTGCAGAGTTGAGTCGCTTCAATGTCAGGAGTGATCTCTGAGCCTCTCTGCACTTAGGAGACAGGGCGGTCAATGCAGCAGGCGGCCTCTTCTGCTGTTGGAAGAGAGGGGGGTAGAGTAGAGATTGTAGAGGTTGGCTGTTTCAGCAGCAGGCATCTTCGGACTAGAGCACAGTGTACGTTCAGTGTGGGGGAGGTGCAGCCCTCGGGTGCTAGGGTGTCATAAAGCTTCTTTCTCTCTCTTCTGTGGCACCGACAGTGTGATGAGCTGGACGGCCCTCAGGGCAGGCAAGCCCCCCGCTCCCAAGACGTCCTCAGATACGTCTTTGTGCATTGAACTCACCCATCTCCCACCAACAGAAGTTTGGAGTGGGCACAGATAACGTGGCCCAACACGGGGATTAGAAAGGGGCCGGACCTCGTCATCCTGAGCAAGACAAGGCTGCAGACAGGGTCCAGACGCCTCGTCGCCAATGAAGTGTTGTGTAGACCGCAGATCTTCTTGAAGGTCACCTATCAATAGTTTAAAGAGCACTGAACCAAGAACATGACATTTTGGCAGTCCACTTGTCACCTTCTTTTCTTCAGAGTAAACTCAGTTCACCCAGACGTTGTCCCCTGTTCTATGAAGGACAATGAAAGGCTATACTTTAGTCTGATTATTGTATGTTTGTTAAACTCTCATTAATTCAGTTTCAGAATACTTGTGAAAAATCTCTGCTTTTTCTAGTATATTTCACAATGGGGGAAACTTTCTGCTCAGAATCCAGCAAATCACTAGTTCCAGATATGTATTCCCTTTTTCCAATGTGAATTCATTATTCCCGAGGTCGGGCTGGGAAGTCTGTCGATGCCAGCTTACTCTTTACTTTTGTAAATCTGCATTTCAACAAGTCCCAGACTGTCTTCTGGCTCCAGCGTGCAATGAATGAGGACCATTATATATCAGACAAAGAATTGCAATTACCAGAGCTTTAAGTCCCTCTGGGTCTCAGACTCGGTTGTCATTTAAATCGGACATTAAAACGGGTTCCTATCGGTCCCTATATTCATATTCTTAACTTTACTGGTAAAAACACCAACGATTTCCGAACAATGAATGTGAAAACATTTGAGGTAATCCATGTCAGTGATTTAGACCCTGTTTATATTTCACGTGTTTTACTTAATTTTGCACTCCATAAGAGTTTTAGGGCCATATGTATCAAAAAAGAGTTTTGCGATTCTCAAATTGCGATTTTTAGCGAATCGCAATTAGAGAATCGCAAAATGCAATGTATGTAGGATTTGCTAAAAATTTTGCGAATCCTACATATTCCTTATTTGCGAATCGCAAATTGAGATTCGCAAATAGGAATACCTTCCCATTCATTCCTATGGGCTAGTAGGCCCATAGGAATGAATGGGAAGACATTCTCAATTTGCGATTACCAATTAGAGAATCGCAAATTGAGAATGCATTTCAAGGTTGCAAGGGTGCCAAAAGGACACCCTGTTGCACCCCTGAAATATGCATGTGTGCACATTTTGCGCACCTACATGCCCTAAGGGCATGTTTGTGCGACATATGGCACTTTTAAAAATCAAAAAGTGTTTTTTAAAGAAAATCGCAAATTACCACCAACTTGAAGTTGGTGGTAATGTGCAATTCCTTAAGGCCAAATAGCAAATTTCTGGTGCTTCCAGAATTGCATTTAAGGAATCGCAATTTGCAATTCCTAATTGCATTCGCAGAAATAGAGAATCGCAAATTTTGCGATTCTCTATTTTACGATGGCCTTTTGGGATGATACATCCCAAAGGCTTTTTTCATTCGCAAACGGGCAGATTCTGAGAATCTGCCCGTTTGCAAACGGGAAAAAGGCTTGATACATATGGCCCTTAGATCTATTGAGGATGTTGTGAATTTGTATTTTTTTTGTGTAGTATATTACTCTTATATAGTGCATATTTTAAACTGAGTTGCCTCCAAGTGTATATAACAAGCCAAGATTGAGAGCTCTGGAGCTGAGGCTGAAAGCAGTGGGTCTCTCTCACAGTGCCCGTCAGTCAGTGGCGGCCGGTATGGCTCGCAGGTGGCGAGGCGGGTGCGGGTTTTTTTTTTTTTTTTTTTTTTTACAGAGTTTTATATAGCGCGAACTTGACCCGAATCGGGTATCAGAGCGCTTTACATAGCACCAGTTGCATTACATGAGGACACATTCATTTTTTTGTTTTGTTTTGTTAGGCACGGGGAGATTAAGTGATTTGCCCAGAATCACAGGATGTTCAGCGTCATTGCCGAGACTCAAACCCAGTTCCCCAGATTCGAGGTCGACCTCCCTAGCGGTTAGGCCAACTCCTCTCCCCAAGCGGGGGTGGGGGAATTGCGCATAAAACATTAAAAAATAAATAAACGTATCTTGCTGCCGGGTCCCGCGTCCCTGCTCCTGCTCTCCTCGCAGAACTTGAGGAACAGGAAGCAGGCTCCACTGACCAATCACAATGCTGCAATGCAGAGTTGTGATTGGTAAGCACCCCGGCTCCCCTAACCCTTTTAAAGACCCCCACTTCTTTCATCCCACTTAAAGCCCTGGGTACAACCCTAGGCCCTAACTTTCTAGGTTCAATGCTCCTTGCATATTCCAGGGTTTGTTCCCTTGCCGTAAGCTTCTCTTCTGTTCAAGGACTACTGACCAAGGACCAGTTCAGAAAGATGTTACTGTGACTTATTCTTGTAGTCCCTCATTGGCTCATGGCTTACTTGTGCATTTCAACAGTAAACTGGAGTATTTACGTTTTACTGCTGAATTTAAGAAAAAAAGAATATCACTCGCAACTCGTGTCCTATGTTTTTCTGCAGTTTACATAACATTCCTCAGTCGCTATTAGCTGCCAAAATGTCTCAGAAATGACTTGTTTCCAGTCTTTTGGGTATTTCTTCATCTTCTGATAGCAATAAACATTTCTCTTTTCCTATCTTGTCTAAAATGTTTCTTTCTCCTTGCTCGATTGTCGTGCTTATTTTCCCCTTGTTTAGGTCTCGCCTACGCAGCGCGCATGCGCTGCATAGGAGGGCCTTTAGCCGTCGCTCTGCTCATTTTCAAGCACACACTCGTGCTTGTGGCGGCATCCACCTTGCGGGAGCGAGCAGGGGCGCGCCACAAGCACGAGTGCAGTGTTTGAAAATGAGCAGACTGCGCACGCACGCACCACTCCCGGGCTCACCTCCTGCTCCCCCTCTCTCTCACGCGCATTCCTTGTTTTGTTTTTTTTAACTTTCAGCACGTTTTCACACGCGCATTCCTTGTTTTTTTGTTTTTTAACTTTCAGCGCATTTTCATTGCCCGACAACAACACGCTTTGCGCTTATCTTGTTACTATTAAGTAAAAGAAAGCTACCGGTTTAAAAGCTTGCATCGCAGTGTCATTATGTTGCATGAGTTTTCTGTGCACTGAGAATGTGGTTACAGAAATTGTATCTCCGTGCAAGTTTCCAAAAATACCTAGACAAGTAAAAGACGTAGCACATAAACAAACTGTGGAATTCCTTCAAACATTTCACATTCGTCACAAAAGTAATCCTGTCACCACTGTAATTTAGTAATGGTGTGCAGAACCCTGGACATTCTGTATGGTCACCTGGAACCTTCACCTTAAATTCACTGTATTGGATACACGTTCAGCCGTTGCAAGACACCGATGAACGCTGATCATTAAAAATTATACAGGGGGCGTGTGACACCATCCAAATTATGTCACACACAGTAATGACTCACCCAGTAGCAGCCAGGGTTTGATCACCCCTATCTGCAGGTCCAGACTGTGGTCCTCCACATAGCCACACACGGCCTCGGAGCCCTGGTCTGTATCCTCCTCTACATGTAAGAGGGAATCTCTCCAGGACTCCACCGTCCTCCTACCGGTGACGGTGGTAACCCTCGTGCGCTGCTTCCGTAGGTTTGTTTTGGAGAAGCCCTCGATTTCCTGAGAGAGGGAGTGCATTGCAGGAGTAGGCGTCTTGCACGTTCAAGAAACAAATCACCTGCCTACCACTTGCACCCGATAGCTCTTGACCACGATAGGCATCTGGCTGTCACAACTGCTGTTATGGTTAACGCATGGGCATGATGCACTGGCTTTCAGGCGATTCCGGCGAGGTCTTACATAATTAAACTTCTCCCTTGTTTGTAAAACGGATTTTCATTGGACTGGTCGACGTGCCTTCTGATTGGATGCACCTATAACCTATCACTATAGCCTTAAACAAGTAAATCAGTAAATCGAGCTGATGGCATTGTTTGTCCTTACTCTGTCCCGTAGCCTAAGATCATTGTTCGATTGGAAGCATATGTAAACGTTTATATTCCCAACAAACCGCAGCACTTTGTTTTTCCCTCTCTTTGGTCTTGAATTGAGCAATTAAGAACTTCTTGGTCATCATGTTCAGATTCTCATGAATGAATTTCACCTAATATTTAGCAATAGCTTTACATTGTAATGTACGGATATGAAACTTTTGCAAAACTAAATAAAATACGTTGCTGCATTGGATTCAAATGAATATAAATGTATAGATATAATCTAGCGAGATAAAGAGCATGTTACGGGTAAGAGAGTGTTGCCTGGGGGAACAGGGGGAGGCAGCAGAGGAAGTGCCACACAGCGCATTTGGTGGCCCCGCAGCCAGTGCTTAATTTGCTAAAAACCAAAAAATAAGTGTCAGGAATGTAGCGCGGCGGGGCCACGTGGGTGAAGGCCTCAGCAGCGCTAAAGAAGGTACACCACGCCAGTATTATACTATTGGCCGGAAGACCCCGAGCGGTCTCCTGCCGTTTATTTATCCCCTCGGGTCGTGCCCGCCCGAGGGGTGTATGGATGCGTGTCTGTGCGATACATTGTAGGGGAGAGCCCGGGTGGCTCTCTACATCCCTCCTTTCTTTTAGTGACTGACCATCCGGTTCTTCAGGTTCACGGAGAGGTGCATACAAAGTCTTTCTGTCTTTGACTTGGCGCAGGGTTCGGCCGGAGACCATACTTCTGGCTCCGGGAGCTGGAACTGACCACTGCGCCCGAAGGAGTGTTAGAGGGTGACACATCCACCTCGTCCTGACAGGGTCGACCAGCCCCAGGGACAGCCTCTCCACTCTCCACTTGCGAGCCCCTCAGTGAAGGACTTAGCATCCCTGGCGAGCCAGGTGGGGAGAGACTTTGGGTGTCCTCAGGACATTCCGACTCTTCTCGGCCAGGACACTGATCGCTAATTTTCTTGAATCTAGACACATTCCTCGTGACCGACTGCGGTCCACGCTGTGCAGTGACCATGGTCCCTTGAATGCCGACCACTGTCCACCCTTCTGGCTCATAGGGTGTCCTAAACTTCCAGCCAGGGTGCCTGTCCTTGACCACCACGCAATCCCCCACTTTCAGCTGTGGCTCTCTTGCCCGGCGGGCCTCACTCGCCTTTAGGTTGGTCATTGTCCTTTTTGCTTGGACAGCATCGTTGTCTCGCTCTGGGGCTTTCCACGTTGGGTCCGTCCGGATGCTATCCCGCGGAGCCCTTTTGAAGAGTAAGTGGGACGGGGCGCATTTGGTAGTGCTGTGAGGCGTCTGTCGATAGGCGTCAAGGAATTGGTCGAGGGCTGCTTCTGCATCTTCCCCTTGGTCCACGGCAATGCGCAGTGCTCGGTTGAGCGTTCGCATCAGCCGCTCTACCTCCCCATTGGCTTGAGGCCACAGAGGGGTGATCTTTCGGTGACAGATCGCTTTCCTCTCCAGGTATTCTTGGAACTCCCGGCCCTGGAACGGGGGCCCGTTGTCTGATCTAATTTCCTCGGGCAAACCCATTAGTGCAAATGTCTTGTCCAGGACTCTCTTTACGTGGGCGAACGCCGTCGACGCCACCACCTCCACGATAGGGAACTTCGAAAATGAGTCGACCATTACCAGCATGTTGCGTCCATCGGGGAAACTGCCGAAGTCAATGCTGAGCTTGGCCCAGGGGGTTTCGCTGGGTTTTTCGGTGATCACCGGCGCCGGGTCTCCTCCCGTGATGGTGCAGGCATGGCACTGCCTCACTATTTCCTCCACCATGGAGTACATTGCTGGGAACCAGACCTTGTTCCTCAGTCTGGCTTTTGTCTTCGCCATCCCCTGGTGTCCAACGTGCAGCAGCAGAAGGATCCGGCGCTGCAGCCTCTTCGGAATCACGATCACATGTCCTCTGAGGATGACTCCCTGCTCTCCCACACTAAGTTTGTGGCGCACCTGCCAGATTTGTTGCTGAGCGTTGCTGTCCTCCGTTCTGAGACCTCGGGCTCCATCCATGAAATGCGCCCAGCCATTGCTTGTCAGGGTGGTTTTCACCCGGGAGAGTGTCTCGTCTTCATCCGTGGCACGGCCGATCTCCTCCAGCGTCATGGCTGCGGGGCATGCTCCTTGCGAGACCATCTTCACGAACGCCTCTGAGTACGATACATCTGCTGATGAGCTTCGAGGTGGCATAGATTCAGGGTGTCGTGATAGATAGTCCGCCGGGTTGTGAGCCCCAGGCCGAAAAATGACCCTGAAATTGTAGGACTGCAGCTGCACCACCCATCGCTCTATCCTCGGGGGCGCCAGCCTGGACGATCCTGCGAAGAGCGGGAGTAAGGGTTTGTGGTCGGTTACAACTTGAAACTCTTGGCCGCACAGGTACAAATGAAAATGTTGACACGCCCATTTTATTGCCAGGGCCTCCCTCTCAATTTGGGCATATCTTGTTTCAGTGTCTGTGAGGGCTCTGCTGGCATACGCTACAGACCTCTAGGCTTCTGGACTGTGTTCCTGAAGAAGGACCGCCCCAAGGCCAACTGGGCTGGCATCAACGATCAATTCCGTGCGCCGCCCTGGATGAAAGTAGGCCATCACCATCTTGTCTAGCAGCGCTGTCTTGATGCTGTTGAACGCAGTATTGGCGGCCACAGTCCACTCCCACTTGTGATCATTGCGTGTGAGAGTACGGAGCGGTTCTGACAGTGCAGCGAGTTTTGGAATAAATCTTCCACAGTATGTGGCCATGCCAAGAAAGCTTCACACCTCCGTGGGGTTCTTCGGGGTGCTGGCTGCTCGTATGGCTGCGGCCTTCTTGGGGTCCACCTCTAGTCCTTCTCTGGTGAAGGTGTACCCGAAGAAATCGGCGGACTCCTGGTAAAACGAACACTTGGACTTGTGAAGGGTTAGGCCACAGTCTTCGAGTCTCTGTAGAGTGGCCCGGAGGTGAGTGTGGTGATCTTCTAGGGCAGTGGTTCCCAAACTGTGCGCCGCGGCACCCCGGTGCGCCACTAAAACCAGCCAGGGGCGCCACGGTCGCAATTGCAGAGAAGAATCTTTTAGGAATTACATTGGCCGTTTACATGTAGGCCGGCTGCACTGCTCCTGGCGCCCACTAGGTGGTGAACTTGTGCCTTTTAGCCCCATGATTTGGTTTTTTTCGTTCTCTCTCATAGCTGCCAAGGTTTCAGATTGCCATGTGTGACGTTTTCATAATTTCAGTGTAATTATGAGTGACATTTCAACAATTATGTGTGACATTTTCTCGCAAACAAAATCAAGCAATGAAGATGAGGGAAACATTTAAATATAAGAAATTACATTCTTTTGAGGAACTAGAAACTCTAATATCTTAAAACTGTTGTAAAGCAACAAAAATGGAAGGGCACTAACCTAATAAAAAGCAGTTACAAACAGCTAATCCTCGTGAAAAAATACAGTTGTGCAAACATGCTTGGGTCATGTAAGTTGACATCTACTGTAAAAAGCTGTAGTTTTACGTTCCTCTCTGACAAAGAAATGTGTCCGGGGCGCTTTGAAAATCCAAGTTTTGCTTAAAATGCAATGCTTTTCCAGCTGTCGGCACTTGAATGAGGCCTGCAGACCTTTGCCCCAGACTCCTCTCAGGCGGAGTGAGGAGAGAAGAGTGGCCCATTAGGCAGAAGCTGGCACCCAGTCAACAAGAAGGTGAGTGATGACTTCTTCCTCCTGGGTTTGTTTACAGTCCAGGCTGCCCCAAAGTTGCCCTGAGAGGCCAACAGCCTGCCCTCTGGAAACTGAGCAATGCAGGCGAATGTGTCCCAGTTGGGCTGGCGAGCTGTCACGATCCCCTGCTTGGCCTAAACTGCCCTCCCTTCCTTTTTGGAGCCAGGCTGCAGGTGCGGAGTTTCCGCTTTCGGAGTACAGTGGGGCTTCCTCGCTTCTCTGCCTTGTGGTACCGGGCCCTGCCAGTGAGGGTCACGGCAGCGCCGGCTGCCTTTTCCCTCTACTTGCTCCAAATCGTCACATTTAAAAAAAAAAAAAACAGCAGCAAAACACAGCAGTGCAGCATGGCCACAACGGCAATGTTCGCCTATAATTAACTGAATTATCTGCAAGCAAGCAGGTGCGTGGTGTGCCTAAAATGATCAGCTGTGAAACAGTCAGGCGCGTAATTAAAGAGGAATGTATTGTGCCACACGGGCTCTGCGTGCTAGCACATTCGACCGTAAAATTCTTTATAGAAACAATCTAAGAAGTAAACCAAGTTTGATTTAGTCAGTTGAGCAGGACCTCAAAAGAGAACGATTATAGGAAAATGATATGAGAAGCTCTCCATACCTTCATTCCTATTATTTTCAGGGATTAAAATGGAAGTCCTACCGAGGTCGGCCTTACATTCTCTCCCACCAAAAAATAGTAATGTAATGGGGAGCCGCGGCCTACGGCCAATTGGTCAAAGGAGCCGCGAGTCAAAAAAGTTTGGGAACCACTGTTCTAGGGTGTTCGAGAACACCAGGATGTCGTCACTGAGATTGATCACGCCCTGCAGACCCGACAGTGCTTCCCTGATGGCATTTTGGAAGACCTCGGCTGCTGATGACACCCCGAAGCTGAGTCTCTTGTACCTCCTGAGGCCAACATGCGTCGAGAACGTGGTGATGTACCTGCTCTCGGGTTCAAGCTCTAACTGGTGGTATCCTGCGTTCAAGTCCAGTTTTGAGAACCATTTGGCTCCGTTCAGATCTGCCACTATGTCGTTCATGGTGGGCGTAATATGGCGTTCCCTTTTGACCGCCATGTTCGGTAGCCTCATGTCCACGCAGAGCCGGATGGCTCCGGGCTGCTTGGGTTTGGGAGCTACGACCAGCGGGGATACCCACGGGGTGGGGCCAGATACCTTCTCGATCACATCGAGATCTTCAAGTTTCTTTAGCTCTTCCTCCACTTGCGGGCGGAGATTGAACGGCACCCTCCAATGCCTCAGGGCGACTGGCCTCACAGTGGTGTCGATGTGGAGTTTGAACTTCTTTCCTTTGAGTTTGCCCAGTCCAGTGAACAGCTTTGGAAACTCCCTCAGAATGGTTTCAGCGTGGGAGTCATGGATCTGGTGTGCAAAGAAGACCAATCCCAGGTCCTCGGCTGTATGGCAGCTGAGCAACGTTCCCTTCCTTCCTTCCATGATGTGGAACCTTGTCATCGTGGCATGCTCTCCGCTGGCAACGTTGGCGTGGATGACCCCTCGGAGGGGGAATGGATCCGTCCCTCCGTATGTGTAAATCCGAGCCTTGGTGGGTGTGAGCGGGGGCCGTGGTGATAGACGGTCATACTGTTCCGAGTCCATTACGTTGACGGAGGCACCCGTGTCGATGAGTGCCCGTACAGCCGTTCCTTACACTGAGACGGAGCACATTGGTGGTGGCTTCCGGCGATTGTCAGACCTGCAGACAAACAACACGACAAAGACCTCGTCGTCATCATCCTCGAGGGCAAGGCAGCGTTCCTGCAGTGGGACTTCCCTCGCCGACGGCAGGTCACCGATGGATACTTGGCGCAGGCGTTGCGACATGCCCCGCGTTCTCGGAGGAGCCTGTCTGGACCGACCGCTGCGACACACCTTGGCGAAGTGATTGATTTTGCCGCAACGGGAGCATGTCTTCCCCCTCGCCACGCACGCGGCCGTTGCTGAGTGATCGTCACCACAGTAGCCATTTGGCCCTCCCATTGACGTTCTCTGCGCTTGGCGAGCCATGTTGGGGCGCCGTTGGATTGCTTCAATCCTCTCTTCTTTGATGGGTACATGCCTGGACACATGTGCCGCTGCAACGGGCGTGTGGAGAGCAGCCTCCATCTCTTCAGCCCGAACATCCGACAGCTCGTGCGACTGGGCCAAGACGAGGATCTCGTCCAGCGAGACCCCGGGTTGACGAAGGATCAGCTTCCGCTGGAGTTTGGAGCGGCATCCCAGGATGATTTGGCCGCGTATCTCTTCCCTCTGATCCGGGAAAGCGCACGTGCTGGCCAGCCGGCGCAGTCGCGCGTAGAACATGTCAAAGGGCTCCGTGTCCGACTGCGACGCCCGTCTGAACTTGAACCTCTCGAAGTCGGGGTTGAGTTGGGGGTCAAAATGCCTGTTGAGCGCGGCGACTGCCGCCTCATAGTCGTCATCATCGCCTGTGTTGGGGAGCGTTTCAAAGAGGTCGTAGAACTCTGAGCCTCCGTAGTAGATGAGTAGCGACCTTTTCACGGTGCCATCAGTCTCCCTGGTGCCCCTGAAGTAGTGATTCAGCCATCCGACCCACGCCTTCCATCGCGGGGCTGCCGTGGCAGGATCTGCGGTTTCGCTGAAGGGTGGCAGCGGGGCGACAGCCGTGTGACTGTGCCCAGGGGGTGGTGCGTGGGCACCTCTGTCTGGGTTGTTTCCTCCAGCCTGCTGGCCGGCAGCGCCATCCGGAGCCGGGTCACCCATGGTGTCTGCGCATCTGTGTACAGGTGCGGTGGCGCAGCCCTGGCGCTATTAAGCCATGGGTGGGCCTGCACGCCGGCACGTGGCCACGTGCGGCGACAGATCTGTGGGCCTTGTTGGCGTGGGCGTGGCGGCTATGCTCCACTGCGTAAGCTGTGGCAGATGGCGAACTCCTGGTGCATTGGTGAAAGAACCCAGGTGACAAGAGACCCTTGTGAGTGCTGGTGGGCTTTGCCGTGGTCCCGGTGTGCTTTTCTCTCCCTCCGGATGTGACCTTTCCCCAGCTTCCAATTCCCCTGGTGTGCACTGTGCAGGTGCCGGCAGCACACAGGGCAGCAGCGTGTGGATGGGGCCCCTGAGACCGGGCGTGTTGCTGAGGCAGTGCAGCGGCACGGGGCTTCCAGCTGGCCTGAGCGCTGGCAGGTGGAGGCGGGATAGAAGCCTCACGGAGACGTCCAGTCCCGGTGCTGCAGAAGCAGCGTGCAGGGGGGGCCCGCAGTACCGCGATGCGCCACCGCAGGGGAGGACTCTTCCGAACCCGGCACTCACCGCTAAAGATCCAGCCGCCGCGTGCGCCACCGGCTGAACGCGCTCCCGCTGCTTTGGGGAGACGCGTGGGCGGGTGCAACGTGCAGGCGCCGAGGACTCGGAGCCGGTCTCTGCGGGCTTCAGTGGCAACAAGGCAGGGACGGGTGGCGCGAGCCGAGGTCGCCGACAGCAACGCACGGGGGTGCAGGGCAGACCTTCCTCTGCGATCCAGAGTGGAGCGTCGCGGGTGGGCTCCACAAGCTCCCAGCTGGTCGGTGGGCAGGAGGCGGTGCACGCGTGGAGTGCGACCGGCCTCGTCGCCAATGTAGCGCGGCGGGGCCACGTGGGTGAAGGCCTCAGCAGCGCTAAAGAAGGTACACCACGCCAGTATTATACTATTGGCTGGAAGACCCCGAGCGGTCTCCTGCCGTTTATTTATCCCCTCGGGTCGAGCCCACCCTGAGGGGTGTATGGATGCGTGTCTGTGCGATACATTGTAGGGGAGAGCCCGGGTGGCTCTCTACAAGGAAGTCACTGCAGCTTGCACCACCCGTTGCCCCTGACATCGCTGCCAATGACAGTATCAACACAACTACTAAACTCAATTCAGACTATTCAAGGCCCCCAATAAGCTAGAGTAATACTTGGGACGTAGGCATTAGTCTTTTTAATGTATATTGTATTAATAAAAAACTGTTGTGCGCATCTGTAAATAAGACAAAAGCGCCACCAGGGGCCAACAAGAACTGAACTTCCTGGAGGGGAGGGGGTGCTAACATTTCAAGCAAGTGGGCGAGGCTAAGTGGCAACTACCAAATGTAGTGTACCCCTGTGTTAAGGAGAGAACATACATTTGCTGTCAGTCTATTTAAATGAAAAGAACGAGGTATGAATACACGCCAACAAGCACACCCTTGTAGGACATAGATAACACCACACCAGTGTGTTGTACTGCATGATTATGTTGAATGTACCACCCGCTTGCCTATGCGCACCATTGATGCGTGCTTATGCGTGCATATGACAATTAGACCAAGAGGAGTACCATATTTTTCTCAACAGGCGGTACCCAGAAGGCGCATAATCATAAAATGGAAACAAGGTCACCAAGACCTGTACTGTACATGATAAAAATGATGAGTATTCAATTAGTCACGCAGTATAGTCCGGTAAAAAAATCAAATTAATATACATCCGAAGCACATATTAATTGTTTATACCAAGTAGTAAAGGCTCAGTGAGTATGTGCTTCAAAAGTCTTTAACAGGGGGTGTTAATACACTCTAACAGTCTACACAATTATGTTCATGCTAGACCAGCTAGCAATGAAGCCATGATAAGCTAAAAACAAGCATTGGCATAGCCAATAGGTCTCGCCTTTGGGACCTTATAAGTGTTTAGCCATGCAACAGTTGATGTTGTTGCACCAAGGATATTTTGCTGGATAACTAAACACTTATAAGGTCCCAAAGGCGAGAACTATTGGCTATGCCAATGCTTGTTTTGTCTTTGTTCTGCTGCCCAAAATCCCTTCCTACGATTTAAAGTTATTTTTGGAGATCATGTCTTAGTAATGGGTACTTGAAGTGTAACAGTGGCTGGTCCAGGAGAGCACTTGCCAATTACACTTTAGACGTGAAATATAAGATTGCTTCACAGACCTTCACGCTGATTTCATTTAGACATGTGTGGGTTTGTGCTACCTGACAGGGCCGGCTTTAGCGCTGGTGGCGCCTGGTGCGACAATAATTTTTGGTGCCCCCTCACCATATGACCGCCTGCTCGATTATCTCAGTACCACCAGGCAAAAGTGCCCCTCATCTCGCCAATCATACGTTATTGCTAAAAACAGCGCCCTCCCCTTGAGGTCAACGCCCCCTCCACAGGTCAGGGCCCAGTGTGGCCTCACCTGTCGCACTACCCTAAAGCCGGTCCTGCTACCTGATGCTCGTGGCCCATCCCAAATACTTACTTGCATCACATTATAAACTCGTGCCGTGCTCTTAAACGCAGCCTTTGCAAAACAATGTGCAGCATCTCTTGCGGTCATGATGGGTTCTTGAAAGAAAGAAATACAAACAGAAATACACAAAAAATAAAAAAGTAATGATAAAAAGAGAAAAGGGGCCTGGGAAGCCATACTCTTTCAATTTCACTTCTCCATATGTTTTGGATTTATTAAGTACTGAAGCCATAGAAACCCCGCCCAACCCTATTCGCACTGATCATAACAGTTCTTTTTGCCCCGATTCCTGGTCTTAAACATCCAGCAGACCCTTCGTATCAGTCCATATTGTTCTAATTTCAGGCCTTTGTTCTAATTTCAGGGGAGCTACCGGTCCAGTGTCACTACTGCACACACTACTCTTCCGCAAGCATTGTGGCCTCCTACCTGATGCGCCTGGAGCCTTTCACAAGTACCCTGTGCTCCTTGCAGGTGAGTCGGCGATGGGCCTATGGGCCAGTCCATTATACTATCTGAAGGTGCCTTGAGCCCCCTTGTTGACTGTAGGTAAGTATCTGAAATACCCAGAGTCTTTGGGAAGTAACTTTTCTCCTCTACTGGTAGGCACTACAGTTTCCAGAAGCTATTTGCCAGCATCTTGCATAACCTGATGTCCCGCGAACACTCGGCAAGTGTCTTGTGTTTCCTGCAGGTCAGATCTTACGGTACCTGGAGTCACTGACAGGTATCTGGCATTCTGTACTAGTAAGTGTGCATGGCATGTGAAATGCTTCACATCCAGCCTGTTGTCCATTTAAACAGATACCTTAAGTGCCAGCCTTACCTGGCACTACTGGTGCTATCACAGACAAAAATAGGCCCAGGAGCAGGGCCTTACCACCACCAGCTTACTTTCTTGAATATGCTGCTGCTTCTGTGCCTTTTCCCTGTGTTCCTAGAGGAATGCGCCCCATTAATTTTCGTACCAATATGCGTATAAATATGCAAACAAACATATTAATATGTTGAAATCAGTTATTGCTTGGCTTATGAATAATACAGAGTTAAGTTTAAAGCAGCCTGTAATATATTAAAGCAATTGGCATGTATATTTAATGGGTGGCAGTGAGAATAAAGAACCACTGCCCCCCCTTTCCCCTCCCCAGAAAGGCATCAGACGGCGCAGGCAAGAATCGCATATTTCTCACCGGTAATATCTGTAACCAGATTTTCGTCCCTAACAGGGTTTGCTGTGTATATATTATTTCTATTTAATCTGGGTAATCTTTTTATTACAAATCCGATTGGTCCTCTGGAGGTTAGCATCATAAGAGCCGCTGAAGATGAAAAGCGCGTATCAGGTTGGAGGCGGCGGCTGCCCCAGCCCCCTTCCCTCAGGTTTTAGTTCCTTAAATGCCATCTTTGTTGTTCTTAAGGCCTCTTCAGTCTTATAGTTTTTTCTCTGAATGCTCAATTCTTCCTGGACCAATGGGGACCAGTGCAAGACCCATCGCTCACTGCCCAAGAACCATGTCACTTTCTGGGTCAAAGGTCGCCAAATCCTTATGTGGCCTTCCCTGAATTGATTTTCTTTCCTGGCACTGTCTTTAGCATACAAAGTTGTGTTATAAATTTGTTTGAAGAAGGCAGTAGATGTTCACTCACAGAGCCCACTTAGTGGGATTTACAAAGGATGAGTTTAAGAGCCTCCATAGCACATTAAATAGCTGGTCAATTGAAATACAGAATTATGAAAATTGAATGAACAAAGACGCGGCTACGGAGAAGTCCTCCATTTACCTGATAGAATTGCCATTATTGGGCACTGTGAATGATGTGATCAATGAGAGAAATTGTGATCACTGACTTAGGGTCTATCGCATCCACGCTTTCTCATTCAAGGTCAACCTTTTCCCAAAAAGTGTTGAATGTGTAGTTTGAGTGGAGCATGGTTTGTTCCTTCAGCGTTTTCTCATTACTCTAGCTTTCCCATTACTTGAATGTTAAACTCTGTGCTTAATTTGTGCCAGTGGTTGCAGGTGGTGGGCTCTGACACTCATCTTTGAGGACAGGGACTTACTTTTCATAACGAGACTTCGACCCAAATCAAAGGAGAAAAAGGCAGTAAAGGGTGAAAGGAGGAAGTCAAAGATAGTAAAGCGGTGACACAACTAGAAAAACAAAAAGGCAGTGCTTAATTTGAGGCGGGGTTGCAGATGAGGTCAACTGGCACTCATTTTTGGGGATCAGCACTTATTTTTCCTCAACAGGCTTTGATACACAGCAAGAGAGAGAAAAATACAAAAGAGGAAAGAGTGAGAGCTGGTAACTACAGTGCCCTCTAGTTTTGGCAAGCAGTGATCCCGGATGAATTGCGCTATGAAGGCTGGCACCCAAACCACTGCATTTGATGCGCTCTGCTCCCCGCCCCCTGTCAGATGCTGTGAAGATTTAAAAAAATTATCCATCGAAAATGGCAAAAAGGTTTTAGGAGAGTGTCAAATTATAAAGACTTCAAAGCAATCCGGTGATTGATGAGAGAGCAAAGAAAATTCTAAGAGAATTTAGGCAAACTCAGTTAAATAGTGAGTAAACAGTCCCAACTACACAACAGAAACAACAAAGCAGAGCGGGGAAGGTGGAACAATGAAGCAGTAAGAGGTTAGATTTCAGATCATACAGTTATTAGATATACTGCTTCAGAAGGTCCTTTAGACACGGGTCGCACTGAGGCCAGGAGGAGGTGTCCCCCCACGATGATCCAATTCCGTACGACTGTTTAACCCTGAGTTACCTATTTTCTCTTGGCTGGTCATCCGCTCCGGCCCCCTGAGCCACGCTGCTCATTTCCACCCCGTCGAGGATCTTGAAGTCTTATCGTCCCGGTGAGACCGGTACATATCATGTTTACTTCTATCTCCTCCCTCCTGTGAACCCGATACAAGAAGTGTGTGCTTCACGATTTATGAGCTCGTGGCGCAGTGTTTTTTTCCATTAATATCCTTTGGGAACCTTTATCCATAACCAGTTGTTGTGAAGATTGTGAGCCCCTTGCCTAGTGCACAGCTCCGTTTGATTATACTTTCAATGGATGGCCACCTGCCACAGAATTTATTTGCACCGACAGCGCCCTGATGAAGGTTGATCTTATCAACTGTTAACTTCCGAAAAGCGCGTCGGCGCATTTCTGTCCATCTGATATAATACTCATTTCACTAAAAATATCTGATTAATGATCAACAATTTTTATTCATTGTGATTTCTTCCAATGTCTGTTATGTGACTACTGTTCTGTATAGTGTTTTGTATAGTCTTTTGATAAATGTTGTTTTTGCTATTATTGTACTGTGATTGATTACGTGTTTTATGTGCTTGTGCTGTACTAGATCTAACATATGCATTGTTTGCTCTTACTTACGGGTGCTCACGAATTGAATACATATAACCACATGACTGTATGTACTATTTCTCTAGCATTTTTAAAAAAAATGATTTATATAAAAATATTCTTTGTACTTATGACGAATAAACTATAAAAATATATTTTTGTACCCTAGATGAATAAATTACAAAAATTACTGGTCAGATTCATGGCTCTTTGTACATTATAGACATATTGCGTAGGGCATATAAAGTGTTTTGGAGAAGTTTTTGTTTTTGTTTGCTACCTTTAGCCTAGCTGTGCATGCAGGAATGTTTGCATCTTCTGCAACTAGAGTCTGCCAGCACAAAGATGGACAATTCAAATGCAGGGTGGCCCGCGAATGTGCGAGTCCTGTATTGTATTGCATTATAGCAGTGGTTCTTACTTAATCCGTGGTCCGGGGACCCCTGAGGGTCCACAAAGCCTACTCAGGGGGTCTGCGACTGCTTAGAAAATTAAAGAATATAAGCAGATTAATAAAGTGAATATAAATAATGAAGCAAAATTCAAAATTGGAAATTTGAAAACGTTCTGTTAATGTGAAGGAATTTGAAATTGAAGGCAAAAAATTGAGTTAGTATCCTAAGATTGATTTGTGGAAGCTGTGTAAGTGCATCAAACAGAATATAGTATGGAGGATGAGTGGCCTCAATTGAATTTAGAAAATCTCCAGCCTTCCCATTAAAATGTTGATTTTAAAAAAGATATTTGTTTCTGAATTAAATACAGTTTTTCATAATTGGTGTATTTGTTTGATGAATGCTTAGTTTTGTATTTTGTATTTATTATTTTACAGTTTAACTCATCCAAAATGCTTAGGCCTGTGTCCCCGGCTTCCTGTATGGACTCAGTGGGTGCCCCCAAATTCCTATAATGATTCGGTGGGGGTCCCCGGGTTGCTGACAATGATTAAGTGGGGTTCCACCGTATTATAGTATTTGTATTGCACTTACTACCCATATGTGGGTGTTATTGACATTTTTAGGTCTGGACTAGAGATAACACTAGCTTTCTTTCCAGCTCCATGTTTTCCAAAAACTCATGTTTTCTTTATTTATAAATATATATATATATATTCACTGAAAAAACCAAAGGTTACAGGGACGTTATAGTTAGGAATTAGAATTTTAAAAAACTTAGAAATTCACTTAGGCTCAGATCTCACTCGTATAAAGCCATAGAAATTCAGCAGTTATAGTTACCTGAGATAACTATAACTTACGCCCCCGCAATGCACTGCTTATGACCTCACATATTACATCACTCATGACATAGCAGTGACATCACTGATGGCCTCACTGATGACATCTTCTAGTTATTGCAAGTATTTTCTAAGAGTTTATGATTGTTAATAATATATGCTAGCCTACTACAAAAGTTAAATTAGTATACTAGGTGGACTACTACTGAGTGATGCTACCTCTAACATATATTATGTGAGTGGCTGTGTGACTGTATGTATCCTTGTGTGTATGGGTGTGTGAGTGGTTGTATGGGTGTATAAGTGGGTGTGTGAGTAGTTGTGTGGATGAATCAGTGGCAGTGTGAGTGGCTCTATGGGTTTGTAGTGACTGCACCCCTTTCTTTGCAAATAATACGTCCAGTCCAGCCGTGGAGGCGCACCACCGCGGAAACCAGAGGGGCCTAGTGACTTTGACTGTTAGTCACTTTTGGAGCAATTGGCTTGGAGGTAATTTCCAGCACAGCAAGGAATGGGACATTGTTTTAGCCCACTGGAGGGTTTTTGAACTTATTTTTATTTATTGCATAGAGTTGGCAGACCCACTGGGGTTAGAAGGCATTGTGTGGGACTACCTTTACCAGCATGCACTAGCATGGTCGCATGACGGCCCATCGGGTGAGACTCTATTTAAAAGGTATTTAAGTGCCTGCAATCATGCTGCTGCCTCTCTGTGCTTTGCCTGAGATCAAGGACTGCTATATCCGAAACGCGTTAGGCTGATGGAATTTTAAGGCAATGTAAGTTCCTGCTTGTGCTGTGTATATATATATATACATAGGGTTAGGTAGTTTTTTTAAACACAAAATTTTAGCGTTTTTACCACAGGTTTTAACACTCCCTTTTTTTGTAATAGCACTAGCACTTTAAGCATCAAGTTTAGAAGGTAGTCGGCAGACCCATTACACAATACTTACGGAATCCGCCCACAAAAAACGATTAGATCCCCAAGAAATATTATTGTTCAACAGGGAACTGAAATGAGGCATTTTATGCCGGGATTCAATAGACTACGGTTTTAATAACTACCTACCTCAATTTTTATTAATAATTTTTATTATTAATTTTAAGGGCGGGATTCAAGCCAAATTACAAATCAGCAAAGTAATTTTGAGGAATGCTATGTTGCCATCAACCACACAACATGTTAAGGTATATAAAAAAACAGTGAGGGTATTTTACCGACATTGATGTACTGTGTATCCTTTTAACATTATTGGTGTGATTATAGCATATGATAATTATTTATGTATTTAAACAAGTATGTTTTGTACCTTCTATGTCTATGATTTTAACTTGATGCACCTGTCACTTTAAGCAACGCACAGAAAAGAGAAAAAACTGTACAAAAAAGCCACCTACCTGACACAGCGTGTCATGTGATCAAGGCCCGAGGTAGGGCTGAAACGCGTCATGGCTGTAGAGGTTGTTGGTGAGCAATAAACAACACCTTGCTGCATTACTCTGTGGTCTGTGCTCCGTTATTGGAAGAAAGGAATCCAGCGTGTTAACGGAGTTGCCAGTAATATATATATATATATATATATCTATATATATATATCTATATCCAGCAACAACCTCCCGCATTCAGGTAAGGCTCACCGACACCTGCTGCAAATGGTTTTCAAGCGCTTTTATTCAGTGCAAAGCACATATACAGATTAAAAAGAACCCAATGCGTTTCTGCTTCTTAAAGCCTTGATCACGGGTGAAAGTCTCTTTTCATTGATTGACCACGTGTCTGTCATTTATAAAACGTAGTTCCAACCTCTTTTAGAGTGCACAAATTCAAACAGAAGTGTTCATGTTAATTTAAAGGGAAAGCAGTTCAATTGCCTCTCACTTCAATTCCCATAAATCATTGCGATTTCTCCACATTTTCCAGAGATGACAGTGTAATTTTCTCTTTGCTTTCAATTCAAAGACCATTACAGTCTTTCAGTTTCTAAGAAATGCTGTTTGATGTGCAGTTTCCACTAATTAACCTGTGACTTATGAGAGTTGGGTTCTTTTTAATCTGTATATGTGCTTTGCACTGAATAAAAGCGCTTGAAAACCATTTGCAGCAGGTGTCAGTGAGCCTTACCTGAATGAGGGAGGTTGTTGCTGGATATATATATATATATATATATATATATATATATATATATATATATATATATATATATATATATATATATATATATATATATATATATATATATATATCCATAATTGATGACATCATCCAATGGTACCATTATTCAGTCTTCAGCCATGCACAGTGGGGCTTAGCCACAAAGCCAAACCTTGAGTTCTGTCCCCATTCCTCTGTGATAACCAATCTACGCTACTCACAGCCTTTGTCATGTGATCAAGGCTCAGACGAGCCGAAACGTTATGGCGGCATCGCAAGAAATAAACTGAAATTAATGCACTGAAATTTGGTCCGTGTCCGTGTTGTGGCAGGATTGCTGCGAGGGAAACGCGGAGTGTGGTGATATATATATATATATATATATATATATATATATATATATATAGCCATAATTGATGACATCATCCAATGGTACCATTATTCAGTCTTCAGCCATGCACAGTGGGGCTTAGCCACAAAGCCAAACCTTGAGTTCTGTCCCCATTCCTCTGTGATAACCAATCTACGCTACTCACAGCCTTTGGCTGTGTGCAGCGGGGGTTGATACTAAGGAGTACCCTCCACAGGCAACCATTTTTCATCTGTACTCAGCAGGTGTTGGCCACAGGGCCTGGCCTACAGTCAAACCCTGTGCCCAAACGGTGACCAATCCCTGTAGCGCACAACCTTTAGCTGTGCTCAGTGGTGGCTGGCTGCAGAGGCAGGCTTTAGGCCAGGACCTACATCGAACAGCTAACCCCCACTGTGCATGAACCGCAGTCCTATACAGTAGTGTTAGTGTCTGTAGTCAAACCTTCACAGGTAGCCCATCGCTGGTGTGCACGGCCAAAAGGAAACATAACTACACTTTAACTGTGTTTTTTAGTGAATTTCAGAGGTATTTTTAATATTATGTAAAGTTTTGACAGGCAAAGCCCATCATAACAGTACATTAATTTTTGGGGGTTTTCAATGAATTCTTAGGGTGTGTGATAATAATCCACATATTGAACTTCAGGCCTTGGCCTGCAGCCAGGGCCTTGCAGCCAACTCCCACTGCCTAAGGAGCAGCAGGGTTTGGCCACAATGCCTGGACTACGGACAGGCCCTGCACCCAAATTGCCATGAGTGATCAACCTGCACCACACAGGGCCATTGGCTGCATACAGCGATGGTTGGCCTCAATGTCTGCACCCAATCCACAGCGGTCCCACTCTGCACATCCTTCGGTCAGGCGAGGTAGAGGTTGACAGCATAACCTGTCTGTGGCCAGGCTCTGCACTCAACCCACCACAGGTCGCCAACCCACATTGCCCACAGCCTTTGGTCATGCACAGCCTGGGTAGGCCATAATGCCCCTATTCTGTGGGCAGGCACTGACCCCAAAGTTCTGCAACCAACCCCTTCTGCACACGCCACAGTGGGACTGGCAGCATAGCATGTGTCTCTGGCTAGGCCAAGCACCCAGCCCACTGCAGGTGGGCAACCTTTTTTTCTAGTATTTATTGTATGTGACATCATTTTTCAGGCTTGAATATAAGTATTTATAGTGTTTCAACAATCCGTGGCAACACACCCTTGCTGCGCAGCAATCTGAGCGATACCAAAGGGGATGATGGACGGAGCGTTTGAGCAAATCAAACACTCACCCCCAGTCAACTGATCTGGGTTTAATCCATCATCATTCTTTAGCTCACTCCACCACCCCAGTTCAGACATGGCCATATGCAAATCAGTCTGACCCTGTGCCTCATGGGAACAGTCCAGCCCAAACTGCCAAGCCATGTCTTCCTGGACCGGAAACAAGCATCCTGGGACCGGTTTCTGGCTATTCAGCCGTCATCAGCCAGGCTAGCTTGAATCCAGTGGCAAAGTGAGCAAGGGACCCACGTCTGGGCATACCCTGCCAACTTAGGGCGAACAAAGCGATACCAAAGGGGATGATGGACGGAGTGTTTGAGCAAATCAAACACTCACCCCCAGTCAACTGATCTGGGTTTAATCCATCATCATTCTTTAGCTCACTCCACCACCCCAGTTCAGACATGGCCATATGCAAATCAGTCTGACCCTGTGCCTCATGGGAACAGTCCAGCCCAAACTGCCAAGCCATGTCTTCCCTGGACCGGAAACAAGCATCCTGGGGACCGGTTTCTGGCTATTCAGCCGTCATCAGCCAGGCTAGCTTGAATCCAGTGGCAAAGTGAGCAAGGGACCCACGTCTGAGCATACCCTGCCAACTTAGGGCGAACAAAGCGATACCAAAGGGGATGATAGACGGAGCGTTTGAGCAAATCAAACACTCACCCCAGTCAACTGATCTGGGTTTAATCCATCATCATTCTTTAGCTCACTCCACCACCCCAGTTCAGACATGGCCATATGCAAATCAGTCTGACCCTGTGCCTCATGGGAACAGTCCAGCCCGAACTGCCAAGCCATGTCTTCCCTGGACCGGAAACAAGCATCCTGGGACCGGTTTCTGGCTATTCAGCCGTCATCAGCCAGGCTAGCTTGAATCCAGTGGCAAAGTGAGCAAGGGACCCACGTCTGGGCATACCCTGCCAACTTAGGGCGAACAAAGCGATACCAAAGGGGATGATGGACGGAGCGTTTGAGCAAATCAAACACTCACCCCCAGTCAACTGATCTGGGTTTAATCCATCATCATTCTTTAGCTCACTCCACCACCCCAGTTCAGACATGGCCATATGCAAATCAGTCTGACCCTGTGCCTCATGGGAACAGTCCAGCCCGAACTGCCAAGCCATGTCTTCCCTGGACCGGCAATCTGAGGGCAGCTAACCCCATGTTTGGCCTTGTGAAGCTGGGGTTAGCTACAGAGCCTTCACCCAAACACCCATAAATATCCAATGCCCATGGCTGTAGGGCCCTTTCTCTAGCCTGGCCCTGCATCCAACCTTCTGTGGGCAGCCAAGTTATGCTGCACTCTACCCTCCTTGGGCAGCCTACACCTGCTGTGCAAGGCCTTTGGCTGTGTGCATCTACGGTTGGTCACAGAGCCTGACCTCTAGACAGACCCTGCACTCATCCCACTGGGGGGCAATCATTCCCACTGCACACACCAGGGACATCTGAAGGATTTCTGGGGCCCCAGGCAAATATCCTTTGTGGTCCCATGTTCGGTCAATTTTACATTTATTTTCCATTTTCAGTAATTCAAGCACTCATTTTGTACAAACAATACAGATTTATTGTTATCATATTGGAAACGGGGGCACGCAGGAGCTGAAAGTGCAAAAGCAAGTGTTTATTGTACACATCCCTGACAGCACACTTTTCCCCAAGTATTATTTGGTGATAATGCTCTTACTGACTGGGCATATCGCTCACTGTGTCAGGCATAACCATCTCTGCATCTCATAGCACCAAATAGGAAACACATTAAATCCATAGGTCAATCGGCACTAAGGTGCCTGAGTCCAAAAGGGCCTCGTCTCCTTGAAAAAATACAATGCAAGGAGTGGGGGGCGCTAGAGGGCGCCAAGCAAGATGGCCGCACCTATGTGAGGCTCCTGCTGCTCGGGACAAGATACGCTCATCATCCTCATCCAACCCAGCCCCACGACCCTGGAAACGCACTGATGTGCTAGCCACAACCCCTTGCCGCACGCCATTGTTCATTATTTTGCTGGGGACCGGCTGGGACCTCCGACCAACGGCCTCTGACTCTGCAGCACCGGGACACATTAAAAATGGCGGCCGCGATCGGAAAGGCCAATTAACGGCTTACCGGCATGTAGGAAATCCTCGGCTACTGCACTGCATCGTCGCGTGGCGTCTGGACCTCGCGTGCCGCTGCGACGGACGGAGGAGGCGGCTTGCGCGGCCCGATGAAGTGAGTGGGGCCCCTCTGCTGCCGCTGCTCTGCCTGGCTCCCGGAGACTGGAGTTGGTGCGGCGCGAAGAAAGACGGGACACAGCGCCGCTGCTGTGACGCTGACCCGCCTCGGAGGTCCCGAACGGCGGTCCCGCTGGTGGAGACGGCGCGGCCTGTGCCGGAGCTGAGCCCGAGGGTGAAAGGAGACGCCGCTCTGGCCCTGTGGAATTGCCGCCGGAGGAGGAGGCTCCAACTGGGAAGGCCGGGTGAGTCCTGAGTAACCCCTGATTGCTGCCTGAGTTCCCCCACCGCTTCCAACGGGAGCAGTGATTACCGCCGGGCTCCCCCTGAGGAGGGCACCATATAGCGGGCTACAGAGGGCCTGGGGCCCTTGTTGACACTGCTCTGACCCACCGCTGGCGGGGAGCGCTGCTTAGGAGGGCCCACCTGACATCTGCCTAGCCACTGACACAAACATTGCTGATTACACGGGCGACTGGACGGATAGGGTCCCGGGGGTGCCTGCGCGGCCGGCGAGACCCCGCGTGAGGCTGGAGGGCACACTTTACCACACGTTGCTGAGCCCTCCTCCCCCCCGCCCGCCTGCGGCTCTGTCACCGCCGAAGCGTGAGGCACTTGCCTGATCCGTCGTGCTCGACTGGGCCCATATGTTAGAGGCTGGGTGAACCGACCCCGCACCTAAAAAAAAAAAAAAAAAGAGCAACCCACGACCACCTGCCCAGGCCGACCCGGCGCAATTCCATCTCCTACGGGAAGCACATCCCAACATGGGCCTCACGGACGCTAAGCAACCAAAATTGAACTTCGACGCCAGGAAATCATCGCGCTCCCAGGCGGAGATGGAGGGAGAACAATCAACGGCCCCGGAACAACCCACTTCTACAGACGAGTTGAAAGCCCTTCTTCTCATTATGCAATCCAGCCTCACCTCTATAGACACGAAAATGGATGCTATGAATGCACGCATCGACACCCTGGCGCACAAAAGTGATCAACACGCAGAGAGGCTCAAAGAAGCGGAACAACGCATTTCGGACCTGGATGATGCCTCAGCCACCACCATCACCAAGACGCTGGACATGGAGAAGGTATTGAAAATCATCGCAGCCAAAAATGAGGAATTGGAATCGCGCTCCAGACGCAATAACCTACGCATTTTAGGCGTACCGGAAACTACTGCGACTGGTAAAATGGAGGACTACGTGGAACGGATGCTCCTGGCCGCTTTTGGAAGGGAGGCGTTTTCCTCAATGTTTATCGCCGAGAGGGCGCACCGGTCACTGGCCCCCGCCCGGCGCCGGGGCCCCTCCCCGCCCCATCATCGCGAGAATTCTTAATTACCGGGACCGGGATGCCGCCCTCCGCCTCGCCAGGGAGCACAAAAAGTATTCTTTGATGGCACAGAAGTTTCAATCTATCCAGATTTCACGATGGCAGTCCAAGAGAGTCGCAGAAAATTCCTCCCAGTAAAGAAAAACTCCAACAAATGAATATTGAATACGCCATGCTTTTCCCGGCGCGCCTCAGAATTAACCATCAGGGGAAACTGCATTTTTTACAAATCCACAGCACGTCTACGACTTTTTAAAAACGGCACCAGGATTATCAAAAGAGCGCTCCTCCCCAGCCAGACACGCCCGAGAAGAAGGAGACACATCAGATGTGGAATGACAAAATAGCATACACATGTAACTACCACATTGTGACGCAATCCCGGAGGGCGAGTCCCTCCCCGGTCCTTCTCCACACTGATGGAAGGCCATCATACCCATCATTGAATCGAAGCACATGCTCCAATATCTGAGGAAGTACTTGCCATGGACTGGAGGGGATCACCACCAATACCCCCCGAGCACCCTTGCTGACGCAAGGGGTTATTGGCTGCCCTCTTTCGACCACCCACTCAGGTGAACCCTATATTGACTTGGTTTGACATGGTTGCTTTGTTGGTCTTAATTTTCCCTGTTGGGAACAAAATCTATGGGGATTTTGGGGAGGGGGGAGGGGGATGCCACAGCAGGTTTGGGCTGCTGATGTGGGAGGAGGGAGGTTATTGGGAATGTTCTCTACCACTTACTATTGTACTCTACTGCTCATATAAACCCCTGCAGTTGACGCAACATAGAATGCATACGCTATCCGCCAGCATCGCTACACGCAACCACGATGGTGACCCGACCTAGTCCCCTCAGATATAACTTCCTGACCTGGAATGTGCGTGGCTTGGGAGATCCCCGCAAGCGCAGACATATCTTAGCCTACCTAGACCGCCACAACATTCACTGCGCTATGCTCCAGGAAACACATCTTGCCTCCACCTCGCCTGCCACATTCGCATCCCGCTGGGCGACCCATAGATGCTTTTCCTCCTACTCATCCTATGCCCGGGGTACGGCTATCCTGGTAAAACGTGCGCTTCCCTACACCCCTATAGGCTCTTACACCGACCCACAAGGCCGATACAACATACTATGGGGACGACTATCCGCCCAAACGATAACCCTAGTTTCCTGCTACGGGCCTAACACAGATGACCCGGAATTCTTCCGGTTACTATGGGGCAGACTCATTGACATAGGGTCCACGCACCTGATATGGGGAGGAGATTTTAACGTCACCTTAGATCCACAAGCAGATAGGTCACACCCGCAACCCCATCACTATTCCCATGCACATTACACCCTTAACAGTATCATGGGAGACCATGATCTAATTGACGCCTGGCGCACTCTACATCCTCAAACCCGCGAGGGCTCCTGCTTCTCCACAGCCCACTCCTCTTGGTCTCGTATAGACGGGTGGATACTAACGAAAGGGATCGCGCCCTGGCTTACACACGCCTCTCACCTCCCACGCACATATTCTGATCATTCGCCTGTCCTGCTCACCCTCACGCCGCCTCTAGATGAGTCCCCTTACATCTCCTGGCGCTTAACCCACAGGCTCTCCTAGACCCCGTTTTAAAGAAGAATTAGAACAAGAAATCTTAGATTTCTTCCCCCGCAATGATAACTCGGTCGCTCAATACTCCACGGTGTGGAAGCCTTCAAGGTCACTACGCGTGGAATTTGCATCGCCAAAAGTGGCGGAGTCCTGAAAGACATCCGTACCACACTTCAGAAATTAGAGCTAGAGCTTAAACAAACGGAATCGGCGGTGCAGGGTGCGCCTACCCCAGAACTAAAGGCACGCCTACGAGACCTCCTGACGGATTATCAGGAGACGGCTGAGCGAGAATGTAAGTTCAGGGAAAGTACCACCAAGCACGCCGCTATGGCGAGGGAGAGAGACCGGGAAAAGCATTGGCATCTGTGATTCGGCCCCTCGCTTCTCCAACACCGTTCTGGAGATCGAGGACGAAGATGGCCAGATCCACAGAAATACCCCAGACATAGTAAATGTTTTCCAACGTTTTTATAAAACCCTATACAAGGCACATAGAGCGCAGCCAATAGATTTCACCCCTTTCTTCGAGGACACTGCCATTGCATGGTTGGGAGACAATCAGAGAGAATATCTTCTTGCACACTATGAGGATGAGGAGATCATAACTGCTATTATGCAACTACAATCTGGCAAGGCACCAGGACCTGACGGCCTCCCGGCCGAATTTTATAAAACATACCGGCATCTTCTCCTCCCTGTACTACGACATGTCTTCGAAGAAGCCCGCGAGACAGGCATACTGCCCCCAACCATGCGCGAGGCACTCATTATCTCCCTACTTAAACCAGGTAAACTGCCCTCACAGTATGACTCGTACAGACCCCTCTCTCTTATCAATGTCGACGCCAAGATCCTAGCCAAACTGATTGCGAACCGTATTAGCCCACTCATGCCCGTCTTGGTCCTCCCCGATCAGTCAGGCTTTGTCCCGAGCCGGGGCACGTCCCACAACTTGCGCACCCTGTTTGCAGTCCTCCACGATATTGACCCTGACACGAATGCAGCAGCCATTTTTTGGGACGCCACAAAGGCGTTTGATTCTTTGGAATGGGACTACCTCGCCTTTGTCCTCTGCCGCATGGGATTTCCTACCCCTTTCTTGGCCTGGATAAACTTGCTATACACTGATTTGCGAGCCACTGTAATGGTCAATGGAGCTAGATCCCCCCTTCACGATTGCCAGAGGTACCTCGTCAGGGGTGCCCCCTATCCCCCTTCTATTTGCCCTGGCTATCGAACCCTCGCAGCTAAGATCCGACAGCACTTCCGGGACCACGCCCTCATATATCCAGAGAGACAAATATTAATCTCCCTATATGATGACGATCTCACTCTCTATTTACGGAACCCAGATGAGAGCCTCAATCCTATACTAAGATCACTTATCTTGTTCGGTCATCTCTCTGGGGTCAATATCAATTGGGGGAAATCCCAGATATATCCTCTTACCAGTACAACTCAGCGGTTTACGCCTGACTATCCTCTTACCTGGTGCAACGACACACTCACTTACCTGGGTATTGTCATATCTCGCGACCGGGAGGAACTGATGAGAACCAATTATGGCAGGACTCTTGACTTAATCACTGAGAAAATCACCAGATGGATAGCGCTACCCCTCTCCTTGGCCGGGAGAGCCGCTCTCATAAAAATGGTAGTCCTTCCCAAACTACTTTACCTATTCACTAATATCCCATATGCCCCCAGCCGACAATTTTTAAAGCCATCAAAACCCAACTCATACGCCTCGCTTGGGGAGGGAAACAAGCCAGACTAAGCTGGGACACCCTCACACGGCCCTTGAAGCTGGTGGCTTCGAAATACCGGACTTGGAATTATATTTTGCATGCGCTCAAGCTCACTTCGCATCATATTGGATCAACACTCCCCGCACATGCCGCATCTGGCGATAGAAGACGGATACATGACTCCGACCCCTGCACTGCCTACTTGAGCACCCCTGCGGTCCCACGACACTCTGCTTCTACCACAGTGCAATGCACTACCAGCGCCTGGCACGATATAGCTAAAATGCTGGATTGCACCTTACTTTACTCCCCCTCCTCCCTCCTCACGGAAGACACGATCTCCCGGTCACACAAGAAGGAGGCTGTCGTCGGCTCCTTCGAAAACTATCAGTCCAGACATGGGGGCAACTTTACATTGGAGGAAAATTCTGCACAGGCGAAGAATTTTTGGTTCTACATCCCCTACACCACTGGAGCGCTTCTACTATATCAGACTGCGCCAAGACATGAAGGCCCTCACTCCCTGCTTTCCACAGGAGCCCCCCACCCTGACTCCCCTGCATGCCCTCCTACAGCAAACCACCCCCACACACGTGGTGTCACTATTATATCGCACTGTACAGAGGGACAGGTCGTACGGGCCCCCTTGGCCAGGAGCAGATGGGAGGGGGAACTGGGCTCTCCCCTCACGGATGGCCAATGGTCCTTCTGCTGCAGACAAACTGGAAGCATCTCTGCTAGTAGCAGATTACGTATAATCCACTACAAATACATTCACCGTATTTATTACACGCCTGCGCGCCTGCACCGCCTGCGCCTCCGTGATAGCGACCGCTGCGATCGCTGCGGGAGTGAAGGAGCAGACTTTAAACACGTGGCATGGGACTGCCCACCCATCCGTAGTTTCTGGGCGGAAGTGCTGACAGCGCTGGACCACATGACAGGGCTACATATCCCGGATGACCCCCTGACAACGCTGCTGGGTTACACTGAGACGCTGGCTGTTAAGGCACGTAGGTACGCCTCTCTTGCACTCCTTCGCCAAAAGGCGGATTGCTTGCAGGTGGAGTAGAGGGAGGGCACCCAAATTCAAAGAGTGGCTACAAGATCTTATATACTGTCAAGAACAATTACACATCTACGCAGAACTCCTGCCCCCCTCCTCCCGCCCACGGGACATATGGGCCCCCCTCCAAACATATTTACTGGAACACACTGCCGACACAGACCCAGCTGCCACCGCCGGCGTCCCTGCGGACGACCCGCGCCCCAAGAAGGTGAATTGACGCATTGAAGGCTCCGCCTAGGACGGGAAATAGCATTTGGAAGAGCGACATGAGGACAGGGGACACTACTACATCACTCACTGATCAGACTAGGTATTATACACTGGGGCACCTTCCATTCATAAATATATATATAAGTGGTACTGTTTGTCCGTTTTTGTTTGTTTATTGGTTTAAAGGCAAAGTGTTTATGGCACAAAGAAGATACTAACATGACTCGTCCCACCTGACGCGGCCGGCCCAAAGTGGTTGTAGGCGGCTTGCTGTGTATCCCTCCTCCCGCCTACAATGTTTCATGATTCATTACTCTGCGATGCCGGCCCGCCTAGGGATGTAGGCACCACGCTGTGCTTATTGCCTATTGCCTCTAATAAAGGTTTTGAAAAAAAAAAAAACCAATGCAAGGAGTGGATTAGTGTCCAGGTTGAGACAGGAGAGGTAGAAAGAGAGGCAAATAGACAGAGGGAGGAAAGAGTAAATTAGATGGAGATGCAAGTAGAGAGACAGTAAAAGAGGGGTAAGCAAGCTAGGGTGAGAGATGAAAGAACAACAGATAGGTGACCTGGATAAATACTAGATAGAAAAATAGATAGGTGAGGTAGGGGCTGGTAGAGAGAGACCGGGTCAGAGGTAGAGGTAGAGAGAGGGAGTGAGACTGAGAGAAAGAGTAAAGGGAGTCTTCTAACTGTCCCAGTCACTTTCCCAACGGGGGTCCTTAGAATTTGGGGGCACTGGGCAATCGTCCACTTTGCCCATGCCTTAAAACATCTTTAGCACACACGGCCTTCAGCCACATGCAGCAAGCATTGGCAACAGATGAAGAATCCTCTCTGCAAATGGCTCTTGGCCTTGAGCATCAGTGGTAGGGTGCAGGGCCTGGCCGATGGCTGGGTCATGTGTCTAGCCCTCTCCAGTGCCCAACTTCTGCTACGCACTGCCTTCGGCCAGGCACAGTGGGAATTAGCCGCATGGCTTAGCCTCAGGTAGGACCCTGTGCCCAAACCACTTCAGGCCAGTCCTCATGCCCAAACATCTGTGGACGTCCAACCCCAGGGTTGGTCACAGGACCTGGCCTCTGTTAAGACCCAGCACCCAACCCGCTGCAGGTGGCCAAACCCTGCAGTGCATGGCCTTAAGAACAAGCTTGCATCAATAATGATTTTTTTGTATGGCTTCTTGTACTGAATTTTTATTTCATCTTTTTAATGGTCTTTTCTAATGTTTTGGCCGTTTTAGTGGGTATTATAACCGAATCTTTATCTTTTTTTTATTTTTTTTTACCTATAAACAATTTTTGGTGAGTGTATTATTGTTTGTGACTTATTTCTTTCCAGCTTGAATAGAAGCCTTTATGGTACTTCTTAAATTGTTGGTTCAATGTTGGTTTTGTTCACCTGACCAAATAACTTTTTTCCTGGCGATGTGGTATGTTGCAGGCATCTGCAGCCTCATACTAGATTCTTCTTAATTTTTTTGTGAAATTTCCTTCAAAACTTCTTCCTGTTGCTGCTCTTGCCTCCTTCTTTATAATTTAGCATGGGAGAATTTAGCATTGGGATTCATTCCTCAGAGATGTTTTGTCATCTCTCTCGTCCCAAAAGAGTACGTGCCTGGATGTGCTCTTTCTAATATCTGGTCACATAGTGTGCAAGTTACCTTTGTGGGCATTGACTTTTTGTCATCTTTTGGATGCGTGAAAAATTGCCAGATATACAAAGCCATTTAGAAGTCCCAAACTCTGTGAGTCGCTAAAACACTGTTTTGTGACTGCTAAATTGGTTTTTGGTATGTACTAAGCCCATTTTGGGATTCGGTCAGTACTTACTGAATCACAAAATTGATTTAGAAATGCGTAGTGAATCACAATTTGGATGGGTAGAGTGTAGGGTGTCCCCTCCAAATTGCGATTCGAAAATGCTATGTATCGGTAGTTTGCAGCTGCAATTTCAGTCGAAAACCATTGCCTCATTACTGACTTCTCAAAGGAGGTATTAACCCATTCACAAAGGGCAAGTGGATTCTTTGTGACCCTTCCCCTTTGTAAATGTTAAAAAAAAACTTGAGAGTAGCAGTGATCCATGGGACCACTGCAACTCCTAAACAAACTTTTTGTAAGAAATCCCTGTGATGGCCACCAATCAGAGTAAGTTTCGATTAGCAACCTAGCCCACAAATAGTGATGAGGTAGGTGAGATTGCGACCCACTCTGAATCCTTATTTTGCGAACCGCCCTATTAATAATAGGTTGGTTCGCAAAACCTTAGTAGTCACAAAAATACTGGCCGCAAATTGCGACCAGGATCGTGCAATCACATCTTCTTACATCTGGCCTTATGCTTCTACATGTTAGGTGTTGTTTTTTTTTAAATGAAGTGTGTGTGGGGTGGAGGGGAGGGGGGGGGGAATTGCCAGGTCAAGGAATCAGCAAGGCGTGTATTCACTGAGCTCTGGTTTGAAGCAGTAGTCCAGCCTCTTGTGAGCAAGCCGTGCTTCCCAGAATTAACAGCAGACTCCGTCCAATGTCGAGGGAAAGTCAGGAGATGCAGGATGGTCTAATAGAAGATACTAATGACTGCTGAAAGAAGACAAAGCTGCTCTGGGACATAGGCAGAGGCTGCAATATGATGGCCATCCCGGGCTTGGAAGAATGGAGTGAGGCTGGTGATCTGTGGGAGGGGAGAGCCCCAACACTGTGCAGACAACCTCAGAGGGAAGACAGACTGCTGAACCCTGGAATGGATTTGATTGGCTATGGACATCGAAGGACCTGAGTGGTCCTAGGCCTGAGAGGGTCGGGCGGGGTTTACTCACTTCCTCTTCAAAAGTGTACAGGCCATGAGGAGGCCAGAGGCAGTGTTGGCTTTGATGGTGTGCGAGCCACGTTGTTGGATCCAGCGGAATTGGTAGGCACTTAGATCACTCAAGATGACACAAGAGCGGCAAGGGGCATCTGGCTTTACTGGACTGGGCACTGAGGCTGAAGCAGTGATTTAACCAGTCGCCCAGTGGAGCTCTTCCCCTTTAAGGTGATGTAGGAGCCGGCACTAGAGGTGGACAGCTGGAGAAAGGAGTGCAACTCAAGAGCCTTTAAAAGAGGTGAACCTTGATAGAAAGGAGGTGCCAAATCCAGCCCTTGTTTCCAAAGGATATGCAGCTTACCCCACCAACTCTTAATAGGATCCTACCATTTTCGAGAGTGGCAACAGCTCCACTGGGATCGATCCAGAGTTCTAGACTCTTCATACAGCGAGAATTACATCTTTTGTACCAGACAGCTAAATTACCTGCCTTTAGCATTTAAAGAGCCATTCTAGAGACCTTACTTTGCAACCATGGTTAGAGCTGGGTCTGGCAGGGGAGTTTTTGAGATTCAGGCTACCCTACATTAAACTAAATTAAAGAGAGCATGTCCCAGGGTAATTTTAAGATACCCTTCATAGACATTAGTGCATCCTCAAGAGTTAAGCAACTTAAAACACTGCCCATTTGGACACTCTCTGCTCGCAAAAAAGGGCAAGAAATATCAAGCAGACACTTGGGGCTCTCAAGATCCGACAGAGATCGACACCCCCTGGACCCAATTGAGACTCAGTCTCCCGCAACAAGGGACACATTTACATACTCAAGGAGTTTAAGCCAGAACTGACCTCCCTGAGACATAGCAAAGTCTAGTTAGGATTTAGACCATAATGTTAAACAATCTGTAAATAGAATAAACAACATTGAAACTTTGGTCACAGAGCAAAACATGACCAAGATGTGCTGGCGTAGAGGGTGGCGGAACTAAAAAAAACAATATACTAACTTGTCAGAAAAGCTTAAAGATGGCGAACATTGTTCCCTGAAGAGCAATGTTAGAATCTGAGGCATCAACCCCGAAATGGCCAGCACAGACTTGGAACAACATGTTGTGGCACTCTTTTGCCATATCCTGTCTGAAACCGATGACTTTTCAATTGAATTAGACAGGATACATAGGGTTTTCTGCACCTTTTCGCAGCATCAGAAGTTATCCCAAGATGTACTCACTAGAGATCTTTTTTTTCGAGCTGAAAGAAAAAATAATGGTTAAAGCAAGACTAATGGAAAATATACAAATTCAGTGAGATAAAATAGAGCAGTTTCTAGATGTCTCCTCATCAACTTCAGCACGAAGGAGAAACTTTAGAGCTGTTGTCACCATGCTCCACCAGAAATCATTCCCCTACAAATGGGGTTATCCAGTGACCGTCTATTGACCTTGGAAGCGACTACTCATGCAATATCTCACCAAAATGAAGCCTGGAATCTTCTGGGCCTCGACGGAAGAGCTGTATGGCTTTGCAGATCCAGAAAGCAAAAGAGGAGGCAGGAACACTACAAGATGAGACCGGTCAAGGCTGAAAATCCACAGAGCGCATAGAAAAGAGAAAGAATGTTGGCTGAAAGCAACAATGGAGATACTTCCCAACTCATCAGCTGACAACTAAACTGCTTTTATGTACATTTTGTCTCCTTATCCCTGAAGGGTTATTCCGATTAGACTTGAAATGACAATATGTTTTAATGCCCTGTTGAATCCTTCGATCATCCTGCACAGATGATGTAAAACAGTGGTAGTTGTGGGTTACTCCACCCATAGAAGGGATCCAGGATATTGGTTGGGGGGGCATCCCTTCTTGCTGGGCTAGACTGGACCCCATTCTCTGAGTAATATGGGTGCAGCCCAACTACGTGATGCACAATGACTTGTTTAAAAATTGTAATAGTTTCTAAGGCTCGTTAAAAGCACTGGGAATGCTTGTTCTAGATTTTCATAATGCTAAGTTGCAGTTCAGGACAATGGATCAATTCACAGTGTGCACTCATGGCACTGATCCTCACACAGCTGCTCCTGTAGGCAAAACTGCTGCACACAGATAGTCTGAATCACACACGCCTGGAGTGCTAGCATAGCCAAAGCTTTAGCTTGCCAATTTTCAATTGTGAGGATTTGGCTGTATTATATGGTATGGCTGTGCGACCTTACCATGGAATACACTCGCAAAAACTATCTTGGGTCTAGTGTGGTTCATTTGTGCAACCTTAAGCTCAACCCTGGGTAGCTATGGCTCTAAGCAGCAAGGCTTGAACAAAGGAACTAGTGTAAAGCACTTCACAGTACCAAACAACGAAATATGAAAGCTACGCAACACGAAAGAAATACGACACCAATTTATAAAGATAGATTATATTTTTATGACTTCTTAGAGTCCAATATGACCAAAAATTACCAGAGGGTTCCAGAGATACAGATTTTTAAAGAAAACGTAATCTTTAATCCAATCGCAGACAAGCATTGGTAACTGTAAAGTTTGTAAACTTTTGAAAAGTTTGTAAAAGTTAGTTTGGCTACTCCGGACTAGCTTGGGTGACCAAATACGACAGGGAGTAGGTCTTGGGGTCCAATTGGGTAGATCTGGACAGTTACCTGGCCACCAGAATGTTTTCCAGTCCAGTTCTAAACTTTACAGCATGACAACCATAGATTTCAATGGAGTGGTCCTGATGCTGCGGCTGCAGGAGTTGAAGATGCTCAAGGATGCTCTGGGTGCTGTGCAGTCGACGGGTTGCCTTTGCTGTTATTACTTAGTCCGTGTGTCAGGTGGGGCGACTTTGCCCATAGAGGTAGGGGTCCCTCGAAGTCCTCTTTGAGACCGTAGAAGGCCAGCAGCGGCTGGGCCACCAGTCTTTGTCCACAGTGGTCCCAGTGATATCCTTTGGTGGGGGCTGGTGTCCTTCTTGGGTGACCAATCTGGACTCAGATGGCACTCCCGGGTCCGGCTGAGCCTGGTGCAACACTTGGGTGTCAAGGATCGGTCTCTTGGGGTGCCCACCGGCAGCTAGTAGCGAACCTTCCATAGTGGCTACCAACTTTCTGATGTGGGCTACTTCAGTTGTGCTGACCCTGGTGCAGGTTCCAGGCAGTCAGTCCTCTGTTCTTTGAGTCACTCCTTTGGTCTGGTGCTGGGGCATGATGTTTCCCCAAGCAAGGAACCATAGGCACAGTCTTCTCTTCGCTAGCCCAAGGTGCAGCAGGTGCAACAGGTGCAGTCTAGCAGACTCTGCAGCCTCTCTTTGCGCAGTACAAGCGACAGGAGGGCAGTCCTTCAGTCCCTGTTCCAGTTCCAACGTTAACTAAGGGTCAGGGTGCCAGAGGTGCCATATTTATTCTCAGAAAGTGCTCTGAAGGGGAATATGCGCTCACTAGCCAATGGGCTTCCAGGTCCCCTCCCTCTTGGTGATGACTTTCCAGCTGTGGGTGGCATATAGCAATCCCAGAGTGAGTGCACTATTCTTCCCACTCTCAAGATGTCGGGACCCTACCTCAGATGTTAGGAGCTTGGTAGCCCACCCTAGAGGTGTGGCTACCTGTGAGTTACACACCCACGGGAAAACTGGTTTGGGTACTGGTCTCCCCTCTCTGTCCTTGTCTCCAGCCTGCCTACCTGAACAAAGGGCAGCCCCTCAGGAATGCGAATGCCATTTGCCTACCAAAGGCTGCTTCGCCTTTGCAGCTCACCTTATGGGCTAACACCGTCAGTGGCTTCCTGCGAAGGGGAGGTAACACCTCACCCTGCAGCTGGTTCCTATTTTTCTGGGAGTCGTTCACCCAACTTTCCAGGTGGGACTACAGCTGGTTGTTGGTCAGTGACAGTGTGAGGCATAGTGGCAACTTTCTAAAAGTTACATTTCTTTAGTAGTGACATTAAATTCGACTTGGGCATCAAGTCGGGTTTAATGCAACGATTAATTTGATACCTTACAGCACCCAGCTAGGCAGTCTCATTCAAATGTTATCTGAGCTGAGAGGTAAGCCGGTAACCCTGTGTTAGCCAATGGGGCTATCATTCCTTCCACAGCAAAACGACAATTTAGAAGTGTTGCTGTTAAAACATATATAAAAATACATGTCCTACTTAATAATATACAACTCCCTGCCTTATCAATCAATCAATCATGGGTTTGTTGAGCGCGACTACTCACCCGTAAGGGTCTCAAAGCGCTGGGGTGGAGGGGAGGTGCAGGATCCAGTCCATCAAGGAGGAGGTCTATCGAAGAGCCATGTTTTGAGGTTTCTCGTGAAGATGGGGAGTGATGTTGTCTGTCTGAGGTGGAGTGGTAGGGCGTTCCAGGCGCTGGCCGCGAGGAAGGAGAAGGAGCGGCCTCCCGATCTGGACTTCCTGGTGTGGGGGACCACGGCGTGGGAGAGCTGGGCTGATCGTAGGGTCCTTTGAGGTGCGTGGAATTTGAGTCCGCTGTTCAGATATGCTGGTCCGGTGTTGTGGAGGGCTTTGTGTGCGTGGGTGAGAATCTTGAAGGTGATTCTAGCCTCGATGGGGAGCCAGTGGAGTGTGCGCAGGTGCTGGGAGATGTGGCAGTGTCTTGGCAGGTTGAGGATTAGTCTTGCGGCAGCGTTCTGGATGTTTTGTAGCTTGCGGGTGAGGTTTTTGTTGATTCGGGCGTAGAGTGCGTTGCCGTAGTCAAGTCTGCTGGTGATGAGGGCGTGAGTGACGGTCTTTCTGTGTTCGAGGGGGATCCATTTGAAGGTCTTGCATAGGGGGCGGAGGGTGTGGAAGCAGGAGATGCGACGGAGTTGATCTGGCGGTCCATTTTGAGTTCGGAGTCCAGGATGATTCCGAGGTTGCGTCCGTGGGGGTGGGCAGGCTTCCGAGGGCGGGGGGCCACCAGGTGTCGTTCCAGGCATCGGGGTGTGGGCCAATGATGAGTACTTCTATTTTGTCGGTGTTGAGTTGTAGGCAGCTGCTCTTCATCCATTTGGCGACTGCTTCCATGCCTTCTTGAAAGTTGTGTTTGGCTGCGTTGGGTTCGTTGGATAGGGAGAGGATGAGTTGGGTGTCGTCTGTGTATGAAACAATGTTGAGTCCGTGGGTTCTGACGATGGGGGCGAGCGGAGCCATGTAGACGTTGAACAGCGTGGGGCTGAGGGAGGATCCCTGGGGGACTCCGCAGGTGGTTGGTGTAGGGTCCGAGAATAAAGGAGGGAGTCTGACCCGCTGCGTTCTGCCGGAGAGAAATGAGTGGATCCAGTCGAGGGCCTTGTCCTGGATCCCTGCGTGGTGAAGTCTGCGTGTTAGGGTGCGGTGAGAGACTGTGTCGAAGGCCGCTGAGAGGTTGAGCCTTAGGGCTCAATAGGCCTTCCTTAGGGGAGACTCCCATAAATTCTTAAGGGAAGTGGAGGCTTTGCCATTAGTTTAAATGGCAAAGTCGAAATAGCGGTGTTACCACTGCCCTTCCAATCTGCAGAGGCAGGCTGGGAGCCATTTTGTACATTGTCACAAACAGGTTGTCACAAGCAGTGCTCATGATCTAGAAGGTACTGTTGGACTCCTGTTAAACCATCCACAAATAGTAAGTGCACCTGCCATCTCGTTCTCTAGTGAGTAGAGCTACACAGTACTAGGCTTAGATCTTGCCAGCCCCTATGAGGTCATCAAACTGTTGATTATCTGTGGTTGTATGATGGAACAACACAGGCATTCATCACGCATGCCTTAACAATGCGTACACTGCCACTCATGACCCAATACCATCCACCCCATTACCACGCATGCCATTAGAACGCGCTTTCATCAGGACACATTAGAAAGCACCCTTACAATGCATACAGTAACCACGCATACCACTTCCACGCAAACTTTTAAAATGAAATTGTAACACTGAAAACTGCACTCAGGAAACAATCGGGCAGCTCAGCTGCTTCGTTTCGGAGGCAGCTGCCACAGCAGCACTTCAGGCGGAAAACATGCACTCTCGCCCTGTACTCCTCTCTCATGGCAATGCACCCACCTCTTAGCCCTTGAAGGGCATAGTCCAGGGGTGACCCAGCTCCTACGTACCTGCAGGTGTATCCACAGTATATCATGCACCACTCGCAGCGCAAACATGTACTCTAGCCCCCATACTCCCCTCTCATGCCAATGCACCCACCACTTAGCCTGCGAGGGACGGAGTCCAGGGGTGACCCAGCTCCTCCGTACCTGCAGGCATATCCACAGTATATCATGCGCCACTCCCAGCGCCTCCTCCGGTGCACTGTCTCAAGGCAGTCCTGCTACCGTAGCTTTTCTTTTCCGGGGACCGTGACCAGGGCAGGGGCGCCGGCTGCAAGCCATTGACAACCTCATATATTGCGCTGTATGCTCTCGGGTAAGGTAGCAGGTACAGTCAGAGGAAGCTGTTGCCTGTGGCGCCGAACTAGCAGTGTAGATGGCGACTGTTTCAACAGTGTCAGACCGCTGCCATTTTAGCAGTTTCGCGCCATCAGTCTTCTGGGCCAATTTACCCTCCGCACACCCCCTAGAGATGGTCAGTTAGGAGGTCCCCAGCCAGACACTGGGTTGGGGGTTCCGCCACTTAAACCAATACCACGCATATGCATTTATCATTAATTCTTTGTAAAGGCACGCGTGGTAAAGGCATACTTGTGGTAAAAGCATGCATATTAAAGGCATGCGCGGTAAAGGCATATGTGTGGTAATGGCTTTGCGTTAACGTTCATGCGTGGTTATGACTGCGTTGTAATGGCTGTTTCCTATTATCTTTTATCTAAAAGGATATGCCGTGATCTCATACAGCCCTTTATGGAAAACAAAGGCCAATCCCTCCTGTGTCATGGAGTCTGTGGCACCTGACAGAACACTTGGTCAGGTCCATCCTCAAAACAAAGGCGATGACACCAGAATTTGCAGTAACTTATTGGTTGTGGGTTACGATGGATATTCTTAATGGTGACCCGGTGCAGGAGGCGTTAAAGTGGAGAACCTCCTCAATACATTTGTCTAAGGGAAGAGGTGTCCTAGGCTGGACCTTGGGCTATTTGTAATAGAAAAATGTCTCTACCGGACATAATGCCATTGATTTTTCACTGGACCTGCTCCTTGGCAGCATCACCTTTGCTGAGTTTGTTTTCTGCTGGTAGGGGCCAGAACCAGAAGTGTACAAGTTGTGTTTGTTGGTTTGCCCCCAAAACACTGAGTAGATCTACTTGGATCTTACCCTCAATTTCATGTCATACGATGGTGTCACCATTATGCTGCAGCTTCAGAGGTATTTCTAGGCCAGCAATATGTGTGGTTCTCCTTTTCTTCCATTTCATGACACAAAGAATGGGCAGATTTTAGCAGCAACCTTTCCAGCACTCTCCGATTATCGATACAGGCATGTGACAGTCCCCAGTGGACTGCAGTGGCGGCTCCTCCACTAAGGCGGAGGAGCGTCGCCCCACTGCCAGGAACAGCAAAGAAAGGAAAAAATAAAATGATAATAACAGAATGTTATTATCATGTTATTTTTTCCTCGTGCAGCGGCAGTGTGTGAGGGGGCGGGGCGGAGTTTCAGGGAAGGAGTGGTAGAACACTCCTGTGCGTAATGACTGTTTGGCCGGCCCTCTCGGGTGTGAGTGCAGGTGGGCCCCACCTGCAACTGTTGGTTCAAATTAAGCATTGCATGAATGGAAATAGCATTTTTATACATACCTTCCAAATGTAGACAGCATGACATATAAAAGACTAATGGTTACATCTTAACCATTCAAGAGATATTGCAAGATATCATTTTGATACAGGGACCCTATTCTTCAGTCTGCTGAACAGTTCTGGTTCCTGTTCATGGTTCAGTTCTCAAGGGATGCTGCAGAGAGTAGACACAGGCTTCAAAGTTAAAAAGATCCCCTTAGGGGACTCACGCCTGAGTCGCTCCACAAGTGTGAAGTTCCTTATCTGGCAATGTTGATAAATAGGCCAAAGTCCTAATCAAGTCAAATCAATGATAAACAAAGTTGGGTAAATGTTTAGTCACACAGGTTCCTACCAGACATGGTCAAAATGTTATTGTTCTGATGGGGTAATGGAATCTAACTTGTGGATGGCATCAAGGACATCACAGTAGGCTAGTGCTGACATTTTGAGATGTACGTTGCAGCTGGTAAATTCCAATTCCCTAGGTAACTGGCATACCAGACTAGTCTACTGACAAGAGTAGAGATCTCTCTCTCTCTCTCTATATATATATATATATATATATATATATATATATATATATATATATATATATATCTGTATACAGTTTTCTCCTCCTATACTCGTGTTGTTTATCTCATAGGTACTATATTTCCCAAAATAGACATAATATCTCTCTCTTTACGTGTACACTTTCCTTCAGTACACATGACGTCTCTCCGTTGTGTGATATCTGCCTCAATATGTATGGCATCTCTTTGTATTGTATTGTAGCATTAGTATAGCACCTTCTACCCCTACGTGGGGTGCATAAGAGCTTACCTACACAGATAGCAAGCTACAGCATGTAGGGTGTGTGGTTGTAAGGGTGTTGTTTTTGTTTTGAGCCTATACGGAAAGTGTTTTCACTCTCAGTAAATGCGATGTAGTTCTCACACATTCATATGCCTTTTGCAGTAGGTTTTCAAGCCTCAGTCTGGAGGTGTGCGTTCTCTCCAAAGGTGTGATGGTACACTCAGTAGCTGTCATCTCGTTCTGGAGATATGAGGGCTCTCAGTAGGTGTGATTTTTCCCTTATTAGAGTTCTGATGAAAATGTCTCTGTTCTCTCAGGGTGGGAGCTTCGATGTCGCAGACCGGATGTTCCACAGTGTGAAGGGTGCATGGAGTTCAGCCTCTAGAGAGAACATGAGTGACATCCGGGAGCTCACCCCTGAGTTTTTCTACCTGCCCGAATTCCTGACCAATTCCAACCACTGTCAGTTTGGTAAGTGTATGGATTTCAGCACTTAAATCTCTCTTTCACGGCATCTCGAACACACCAAGGTGAGTGGAAAAATCACTGTTTTCCTAGAGAGAAACAAACCTTGAGAAGATGAGGACATGGAGTAATGAGGCCCGGTGGGTGTGGCTGAGACCAAGGAAGCGAGCCAGGGGTGATGGGGCAGCATCTTTATATGTCACCAACTGTATCTGCTGAGTACATAGACAATCCCCGTTGAAAAGGAATGGTTGGGTCCACTGGATCGAAAGGGCATTTATTTACACTGCACTAAAGTAGTGAAACGGGGCATGTTTGGCATCACAGATGATGAGCGAGGGTGGGTGGTCTGTTCTGCACTCCAGGTCATTGACTTCACAATCACTGCTTGACTTCATGACTTTAGAGCATTGTGCGTTTGAAAAGGGTTATTAACAGAGTGCACTGGGGCTAACATTGGGGATCAGAGAAGTCTTTTTTCAGTCCTCTGGGAGGGGAATCATACCTGAATATTTTAGCAGTGGTGGGACCCCTCGATCTATTTTGCAGAACCCTCAATATAGTTTGCAGGGACACCGTCTTTTTGTGTTACATCACTTTACAAATAAGGGCTAGTTTGCAAGAGTAAAGATGTGCCAGCAAGGGGCTGTATCAAATGAAGTAAAATCAGGTGTGAACACACCTGTTAAGGAACTCTCATTCCACCTAACCCTAGTGATTTTAAATGTAAAGTTCCAGGTTCAGAACTCTTTTCATACGGTATGTCCCTGCTCCCATATTTGTGTGATATGGGGTAATTTGTAAGAAGGCAGATGAACTCACATCTGGAGGAGGAAGGAACTTTGCTTTGGGCCAGTATAAGTGAATAAGTGAAGCACACACAGTAAACTGACTTGTCTCTACGGGACCCGATCCCTTTTGCAAATGTGTTACCACCCGAGCTTAGGAGTCAGTTGTTTTCAATGTTTTGAGATCGGATTTCAGTCGCAAAACATTGATACATCCCATAACGAATCGCTATTTAGAAAGGATGCCCTAAATACACCCCTTCCTAATAACGATCCATTCTGCCTTTCTAAACTCATTTTGGGATTTGGTAACCTGTTACTGAATAGTAAAATGGGTTTAGTACATTTAAATAAGTCATCTAGTAGCAGCAAACCCTGTGATTTAATGAATTGCAGGCTTTGCAACCACTAAATGGCTTTGCACATCTGGCATTGAGTGACATGCTATCCCTATATCACCCCCCCATATTCAGGTAAAAAGCTTTTTATTGTTTTGGAAATTGCCTACTTAGAGCCAAACCATTGTGCCCATCACTGTTTTTAGGTCTTTGCCTACAGACAGCGTTTGCTGTTTGTTGTCAGAATACCTATTTTACCCTATACAATACTTACATTGGGCTATGGGTCTGTCCATTGGTTATCATTGGTTGTCTCTCTTGTCAATCTCATTTGCTTGTTTCTTTTTGTTGGGTTTCCTTCCCGTTCTTTTGTTTTAGTGCCTTTACCTGCATTTTCTTGGATGACTTGAATCCTTCCACTCCTTAAATTCAGGGAACTCCCTTTTTCGTTTGCTTTCAGCACTCTCCTGTGTGCTGCATCCCCTTTACATGCCCGCACCCTCACTCTCCATGTTGCTGTCCCACCCCAAGCTCATCCATTGCTTCCAACATCCACCTCTGTCCCACTTGAGCTTTTTTTTATTACTATCCCCTGTCCATCACCTGGCGAATTCCATTGGTCCCCTACCTCTTTCTGCTCCCTGCCCCTTTTCATAGGTGCTGAATTTCTCTCCCTAACACTTCAGTCCCATTCTTTTGTTGCTTCCACTTCTCCTCTCCTCATTCCTTATTTTGCAAGTTTTTTGTACTTTAATGAGGGCCTGGCAGCTGAAATTTGTTACCGGATTGCTCATTTCTCAAAATGTGCTTCTGCAGGCCTTTTATTTTTTGTATGTGTCACTCCATGATGTGCATCCGCCATAACGTTGAAAAAAAAAGAACATCAGTGACAACAGTACAATAGTAGAGGTGGGTGAGCTACATGAAGCTCGAGCCAAGCGACCCTGAGGCCTAGCTCTGGCACAGCTCGAGGTCCTTTAGAGCTTTCGAGTCCATAAAGAGCCAAGCTTTCATGAGTTACCCTCGCTCGACCCTTATGCACAAAGAGGTCAAAACAAGGCATTAATATCTAAAGTAATAAAAACGAGCCACCAATAGATAGCCATTTGAATTGTACAAAGTGAAACAAGAAAACCTGGATTAATCACCATTTCCTTGCTTAACCAAATTGTGTGATCTTGGGCACCTTCAAATGTTTGAGTTCAGAATATCAGCTGTATAGAAAAACGATTGTGTTTGATTTAATAGACTAAAATGATGCTGTCTATCTATAAGAATCTGGGTCACATTCAGTTTTCACATGACAACTGTCTTGTCTCTTGTTTCACTAATGGATCTGTGACAGGGTGGGGGCAGGAATGGGTGTAAGTTCATGTTTAAAAAATATAACTTTTAATAAGTACACCTCAGTGCAGTGCAGTAATGTGATGTATTAATGCCAAAGCTGCCACATGTCAAAGAAATGCATAATTTTGAAGAGACTATATTATTTTAACTTCTGTTTGTAGTATGATTTACAGTAGCAGCTGGCAAGGGACAGGTGGGAAATAAAAAATAAAAAAACACTTACCTCCGACAGACGCCGTGACTGTCTCACCGTCGTGTCTCCTTCTCCGGCGAGACCCGGAAGCAGGAAGCACGCAGGCTCCCCTAAGCCAATCACAACGCTGAAATACAGCGTTGTGATTGGTCTGAGCGTCGTGGTTTGTCGCTCAGATGGGGACAGGGAGCCTGTGCATGTTCCCCACCAGGATGTGCATTACAGCCTGGTGGGGAACATGCAAAGTGCGCATGACTGTTTAGCCGGCCCAAGAAGGCCGGCCAAAATGTCATGTGTACTTGGAGTGTGCAAAGCACTCCTCCCTCTGTGCCACCAGCCCCACCCCGCCCTAACACAGCCCTGAACCTACGAAAAATAAAATGATAATAACAACGTTATTATCATTTTCTATTCCCTGCTCTGAGAGCAGTGGGGCGACGCTCCTCCGCCTTAGCGGAGGAGCTGCCCCTAATGATTTACGTGGCAGACCTTGGCTCAGCTCTGACTGAGCTGGCCCTGGTAAATTTGTTAGTGCGCCCACCTCTGTACATTAGTTAACAAATAGAGAGTTCATTTGAGTGCCGGGGAGAAAAGGGCAGTTCCCAATTAATAAGTCCAACCGGGACCAAGTGTTCTCAGAACTAGTTTTTACCTTGCAATGAGTGTATGAGCAGATAAAAACACAGTTTTATCTAATTCCAAGCTGCGGAAGACTAAAACTCCTTGACTATCAAGAGGATCGTTGGCAAGTTCTCCTGTTCACCCATTCTTAAGAAGGCCACAAATGGATGTTATAGTCAGGGCCACTGGAATTATGCGATTGTGCGGCTGCAGCGATTTTCGCAAAATTATGGATTTGCCGCATTTTCCACATTATCCATCATCTACTGCATAATCTGCCCATTTTAACCCTCCCAAAAATTGTTTCTAGCCCAAACTGTTCAAAAGTTACTAACAACGCAGCGACACATGTTGCTGCGCAGTGGAAGGCACTTTGCAAATATTGACTGGTCATCTTTCTGTAGCTTAGTCCTACATTTGGGTGTTACACTGGTACTAAAGAGGCGCAACTAATGCCCAGACAGTGTTAACAAGTTTAACAAGCATTGGCATAGCCAATAGGTCTCGCCTTTGGGACCTTATAAGTATTTAGTTATGCAGCACAATATCCTTGGTGCAACAACATCAACTGTTGCATGGCTAAACACTTATACGGTCCCAAAGGCGAGACCTATTGGCTATGCCAATGCTTGTTTTAAGGAATCCCCAGAACCGGAAATGGCGTCTTGAGGACATGAAGCAATTTGACAACTCCATAAAATACATTCAAGAGCTGAACCATTTTTTTTTACTGTATACAAATACTTTTAGAGTGCAATCCCTGCTAGCTTTCGAAATTAAAACAAAAAGAAAGTGTCAAAATGTGAAGTATTAAAGCATTAGAAGAGGATGTGGAGGTTAGAACAGAGGTGAACAGACAATTTTAAACGACGCACGTATGCCAGATGATAGTGAATGTAGGACAAATAAAATCAATTTACTAACCGAAAGAAGAGGCAGAAGACTTTCAAAACAAACAACGTTGGTAGAAAGTCAATAAACGACAAAAAATGGAGACCTGCAAATAAATTATGAACTAACCAAACGACTAACAAATGCAACAACAGAAGGAAGAGGAGGAATAAGAAGATGACGAGTGCTTTAAAATAGTCTATGGTAAAAAAGCAGGCAGACATCCGGCTTTTGCTCGCTTTATCATGGGATATATGTGACATGTGCAAGAAAGGAGGAAGTGGGAGAAAAAACAGCTAACAAACAGAAGTCGTAGACTAAGGAGCAACGTTTATGGCTATGAGGCGGCCAGCCACCGCTATTTGTGGGAGAGGAACGGGAAGGGGAGGGAAGTTTATAGCAAGGACGAAGCCGGAGGAGGTGGAAGAACGGGTTCGAGGGGTTGGAAGTAATAGAGAAGCCCTGAAAGCACATCGACTTTGGCAGGAGATGGCAAACATTTTAACAAGCGGCTAGGTATGCAACCCCCCCCCCCCTCCCCTTAAGGAAAATGTACGAGTCCAGGGCTAGACCAAACACTGAGAAGGATTTATTGTGGAATGCAGGAGAGCGAGAAAGCTGCGAGGCAGCTGTAAACATGTATTTATTTACGATAATATATTGTGCTACTGTCCTGCCAGCAGTGTCGTCTTAATGATTTTTGGGGCCCTGGGCAAGACATATTGTGGGGCCTCCTGTTCATAACAACTTTGAATTTTATCACCCACTTTTGTGCTAACTGTAGTACAAAACAGTTTAACCCTTTCCGTGCTTATGACGGAACCACGCCGTCATGAGCCACGGGCGCCGTGTGCTCATGACGGCGTGGTTCCGTCATGCGGCTGCCGCTCCGCCCACGCGGCATTAATTCCCCGCCTGTGCGGGCGAAATAATGAGCGGGCGGGGCCGTGACGGAACCACACCGTCATGAGCACACGCCGCCCGTGGCTCATGACGGCGTGGTTCCATCACAAGCATGGCGGCGCCGCGCTCACCCCCCACCCCCCCAGCGCCGCGGTGGAATTACCGCCGCGGCCAAGGGGTTAAGAGCGTGTTTAGTCTATCTTGTGTACCTTTTGTAATTTACCTGGTTCTTTTGTAAAGCGCTCTGACACCTTTGGGTAAAGTTCGCGCTATATAAAGCTGCATGAAATAAATACGTCTTTTCCAGGACCCCATGAATCCTTAATATGACGTGGGCAGAGAGACAGAGATAGAGGTAGGCAGAGAGAAAAAGAAAGGGTAAGTATGGAAATGGACAGAGGTGAGCTAGAAGATTACAGTTTACTTTTCCAGGGGACCCTTGGAATATGTGGACTCTGAGCAGAATCCCCATGTCTTAAAAAATCTCTACCTGCCAGCTGTCTCATCAGAGAGGGTCTGAAACAAGCGCAAGAGCTCATTGGACAGAAGGGTGATAGCCTCATTAGCATAATATATTCATCACAGTATGCAGGCTGGGTAAAAGTGTCTATTTCTAGGTGTTTAGTTAAAATGTTATACTCTTCACGTATTGTATATGGCTTACTGGCACAGCACTGCAACTTCATGGAGTTGTAAACACTAGGGCCCTTGTTACGAGCGGGCGATAAAGTTGCAATATGTGAAGTAACTACTATTTTATTGGATGCTAGGCGTTATAACTCAACAGTATTCGTTTTCTGAGCAGTGTAAGGGTAGAAGGTTGCAGCAGATGATTAAACCCTTCGTGCAGTCTCAGTTATTTCGCTTTCTATTTTGACTGTGTTTTTCTGACTTGGATGTTAGGACCCAGTAATGTTCTTTAGTTGAGCTGTGGGTGCATTTTGTGTTATTCAGAGGGAAGTGTTGCAGCGATTAACATCGCAGGGAGAGTTCCACACATACTTTTTTGGGGAAGAGATCACCTCTAATAAATGCAGAATCAAGCTATCTGTACTTTTACAAAATTGAAATAAAAACTGTTACGGTAGGAAAATGCATTAAAATCTCTGCAGCACGAACAGAACCCGCTGAGCTGCCTTGACCGTCTCGTACCTGCCGTTTATCGTGCATTTCCTTGGATGGGAGGTTCACTCTTCTACCATCTCCAGACTTTAAATTGGCTGGAAAGAATTTATTCCAGCTTAAACTAGAAGCATTTGCTTCTTTCCAGAGCTGTTCTATCTTATGTTATGTGTTTCAATGGAAACTGGGAATAGAAACACAGAGCTACTGGGGGTTGTAGGAAATTGGAGAAAAAAAATGGCGAGTACTAGATGTGAGGCGAGGGGAAAGGCAACATAGAGCGGGTTACCAATTAGGAAACTGGGAGGGAGTGTCTGTGGACGTGGTACAGCGAGTCGGAAGAGAAGGAAGCGGGAGTCAGAGCAGTGGAGCGTTATTGATATACCAGTACTACAGGGGAGAATGGAGTGCTTCTGCAGAGAGGGGCGGAGGGAGGAGACCTGCAAGAGAGGGGCGAAGGGAGGAGACCTGCAAGAGAGGGGCGGAGGGAGGAGACGAGAACATGAGCCGATGCAATCAAAAACAAGCCCGGGAGTGATGCGTGCGTGCGAGGTGAGCCTGCGATTGGTGCGCACGTGCACGTGCTTGGGAGAGCAGTCTGCTCATTTCCAAGCACTGCACTCGTGCTTGTGGCACGCCCCTGCTCGCTCCCGCAAGGTGGATGCCGCCACAAGCACAAGTGTGTGCTTGGAAATGAGCAGAGCGACGGCTAAAGGCCCTCCTAAGCAGCGCATGCGCGCTGTGTAGGCGAGACCTAAGAATGACGAAATAATGAAGTAATACTATCACAAAATGTGCAGCATAATGCTGCATAATTTGGCTTTTCTTGCCGCATAATTGACTCAACCCTGCCGCATAATTTGACCGTCTCCTGCTGCATAATTCCAGTGGCCCTGGTTATAGTCTCTGTATTCCAGGCCAGCTGATCTAAACTAGAGTCTTAGAGAAGACCAACTCCATGAGTGCAATTGACAAAAAGAGCCTTCGATCTGCACTCGTAGGAAGTTCGCTCCTCCAGGGTGAAATTTTGCTATTTTCCCATGTTTCAAAAACCAGCAGTAGTGCACTTGAAAAGCTGTGGAAAGTTGCAGCTTTCCATGTGCACTAGTGACTCGTGATTCTTCATAGGATGTTATATTTTTCTTACGTAATTATGCATTGTGTACCAGCAGGGCTTTAAGTGGGCCAGATCTCACCGGTGCTGAGCACCGGCAGTTTTGTAAAGGGGGCCTCGAAACGGGTCTCTATCGAGCTCTGTTTTGTGCCCTCAGGCGGTCCGTTTTTTTCTGAACTGCAGTGAAAGGCACATCGATGTGCACGTGCTCACACTGCTCACTTCTCACTAGTGGAGAAGTTACGGCATGACATCATGCCAGGTGAGCGTTGTAGGGGAAGGGAAACCCTTTAAATAGAGTCATGTTCTCTCTGGATTTCCCTACTCTCTTTTTTTTACGGAGTTTTATATAGCGCGAACTTGACCCGATTCGGGTATCAGAGCGCTTTACATGAGCACCAGTTGCATTTACATGAGGACACATTCATTTTTGTTAGGCACGGGGAGATTAAGTGATTTGCCCAGAATCACAGGATGTTGTGCGTCCCTGCCGAGACTCGAACCTTGTTCCCCAGCTCCGAGGTCGACCGCCCTAGCCGTTAGGCCAACTCCTCTTTTTTGAAACTCAAGATTAGCAACATTGTCTTGGTGTCACCAAGGCTTTAAGTGGAAGCTTTCTCAATATTATATACAAGCCATAGTTGCTGCTTATTTATCTTATGCAACCAACAACCATTGACAAAGCCAATAGTCCTGACTTGTTGTAGGTATGATGCAGGGGCGCAACTAGACCTGAACTTCGGGGGTGGGGGTGTAGACTCCCAGCCAGGGCTGGCCCTAGCACTGGTCACACACAGTGCAACAGTCTTTTTTTGGTGCCCCTCCCCCATTTCTTCCTCCTCCATGAATTCCCTCACTACCACTCACCAACAATGCACCTCATCTCTCTATAGCCCCTTTCTGACAAAGATTTCATTTTTTATATAGGGCTACTCGTAGTTTACTCTCACTCAGTTTTGTGATTTGCATGGTACACGTTCTTTGTAGCATGCACATTAACCCTCTGCTCTTTGTGGGTGACAAGAGTGCCCATGTGAGTGCATGGTAAGTGATTCGACAGTGTGAGAGTAGGGTGAGAGGAGTGACTGCAGGGTGAGTGAGGTGACCATATGAATTTGGGTGCGGATGTAAGTGCAGAGTGGGACGAATGAATGTGTGGTTAGTGATGGGCTTGTTTGTGTGAGGTTACAGAGTGAGCAGTGAGGGGGACAGGTGAGTGAAGTGTCCCATGAGTGCTGGGTGAGTAGTGTGCTCGTGTGATAGCAGGGTGAGGTACAGGGTGAACAGTGCAAGTGCATTGTGGGTGCAGAGTGATCACTGTGAGTGCAGAGTGAGCGGTGTGCTCATGTGACCGCAGGGTAAGTGGAGGGAGGACGGTGTGAGTTCATGCGAGTGGCATAAGTGATGTGTGGTCATTGTGAGTGCATGGTGATCAGTGTGAGTGCATTGTGATCACTGTGAGTGCGGGTGAGTGTGAAAGTAAAGGGCGAGAATGAGGAGTGAGTTGTCTGAATGCAGGGTGCATTCCCAGACACTTGAAGTAACTCAGCATGTTATTGAGGGCTGGCGTAGGGTTTTACATATAAGTTGAACTATTGTTATTATGGCATTATTCAGGGACAGGCCCGGACTGGCTGTAGTGGGCACCGGACATTTTCTCAGTGGGCCGGTTGGGTGGGGGCCGGTGTTGGACCGGTGGGGGCCAGTTTTGGTACAGGGGGGCGGTTTTGCAGCAGTGCTGCAATGTCGGCCCCCTGTACCAAAAGCTGCTGGTCCGACTCAATTGCCAAGGCCGGTTTGCATTCCCAGTCTGGCCCTGTTCAGGGAACGAGGGTGGAGGAAATAAATATTGAGCTCATCCTGCAACAAACTTCCAGTCATGTGATTAGGGTTTCCAGCTCATTATATTGATGTCCAAGACATTACAAAAATAAGCAGTCACCTAAAGCCTATTTTCAGCACTTATCTGTGCATACTTGGAAAAGCAAATATAAATAGAAAAGCATTTTTAATTGTGTTCTAGGGCTGCCTGAATGATCCATGACTGATAATTAAAGGGAACAAAGACAGAAAAGTCACATTACAAATAAATACATATGATTTTATTTATAACCCTGTTTAGTGTCAAGACGAGGCCTTTGCAGGCTCTTTAAACAACAAATGGCTGGTATTTTTCTTTGGCAACCCTACTTTATATTTCTTTTCATGAAATGTATTCTTACAGTAAGGCAGTAAAAGTAAAATCCAAATGTAAGGAATAGGATGTAAGGAGTGGGGGCCCAGGGGGTACTGGAACCAGAAAAAAAACTAAGCCTTGTTAAACAGTTTACAAAGGTATGTAAATATGCAAATGGTCTTTAAAGGCGTGCCGGAGATAAGACTCCAGACACTGCCCAGCCGAGCCCACAGCATCTCGAGCTGCAGCAGCCCTGACTGACACACACGACGGGAGGGGCTGAAGCCCTTTTAGCCCTATTGGCATTGCGCGTCTCGTATGATGTTACTTGTTGTATCATATATCTGGATGCAATGAACGAAACAGCAAAATACAAGTTGGGCGGGCACACTATGCTTAGCACAGATTTTTAGCTTACATGTTTTAAGCCACGCCCTTAATTACATTGGCCACGCCCCTTTGAGAGACCCCCCAGTTTTTTCATCTCACTTAAAGCCCTGTGTACCAGTATGCCTTGTGTCGAGGCAGCACGTGCATATTTTTATTTTTCTTTGCTGTAAAACATTTTCCTTTTTAAGAAACCCGTAAACTCCCACCAAGTTTGTGGGTGATCCGTTTCCTTCCCACCTTAGAAGGAGGGTTACTCAAGCCCCTCTGCTGGAGTAAACCTCTGTGCATGTCCGGGGTGGGAGAGTTAGATAGGCATTTGCGGGCCTTCACAAACTTTCAAGGCAAACCACGCTTTGCTCATCCCACTCCCCACACTCCCCACGCGTGGATTATTGTCTGCGTTATCCTGCACGCTTGTGACGAGGAATTATCAGTAGTAAAATAATTCTCACCAGGCTGATATCATTTTGTGGATAGCTGCCTGGCTTAAATAAAGACATTTATGCCCGTAAACATTAGTTTACGATTGTAAAAACCTATTAGCCTCCTAGACCAAGGCATAAGGTTACTAGATGAAGCCTTGTCACTAATGGCATAATTTTCCAGTTCTAGGCTTTTTTTGTTAATAGCCTGGTGCATTCTGGGAGTTGTAGTATTGGTTCATTTCAACGGAACCAATTGGAACTAACACTGCTGAAATCAAGGGTTTCTGACAGGAAAGTCCAGGATTTGAACACTTAGGGGAATATTTACTAGCCCCTATTGCCACAGGAACGTCACTTTTAACTACGTTCCTGTGGCGATAGGGGCTTCATCTTATTTGCAGGGTGGCATTAAACCACTTAAACGGGGCTTAATGCCACCTTGTGAATAAGGCACCCTTTCACGCTATACTTAGCATGAAAGAGGGGGGGGCAGTGGGTGTTCCGCCGCAACACCTATTGATTTGGATGCTGCCTCCTATTTACAAGTGTGGCATAAATAGTAGGCAGCGCCAAAATTAAGACCAGGGAAAACCTGGTCTTAAATGGCGAAACGAGGAGAAATGCTTTATTTCTCCTCTTGTTTTGCTGTTAAAACGCAGTGAATGATTGTTTATGTCCAGGAAGAAGTCCCTTCATGCAGATTAAACAATCATTACAAAAATGACAATTTGCAACTTCAATGGGTGCTTCACAATGCAGCACACATAAAAGTTTCAAATCACCATTGGTGATTGCTTACGTGCAGGAAGGGACACCTTCCTGCACATAAACAATCATTTCAATTAACGCAGGCACCCTTGCACTATGGTGCAAGTGTGCCTGCGTTGGTGCAAGGGTGCCTGTGTTAGCTCTAGGCAGCTTAATTTATCGATTAGGAAATCGCAGGCATGTGCCGTATCTTTGTAAATACAGCTCATCCCTCCGTTTTCGGAATGGCGGAGCGTGGCGTTAGCATTTTGTGCTTAACGCCACACTCCGCCATTCCTTTGTAAATATCCCGTGTCCCTATGATAGGGAGTCTCTGATAATCTTACCAAGAGGTGGCTGACAGTGCCTCTCGGTAGCAGTGCCTAAACCCACCCAGTACTAAAGGGGACAGGGGACATTTGTGCCAGTCTCCTGGACTCATCCAGCCAGACAGTTGTCAAGCAGTGTTGTGCTGCACCAGTCACTTGAACCCATAGAGTGCTAAAGGCGCAATGCCCTTATGTGACTGTGCTGTGACGTTTCTTATTTGTTAACTCCTCGCCCTTCTTCTGCAGGCACCATGCAGGACGGGACCGTGCTGGGCGACGTGTTGCTGCCTCCGTGGGCTGACGGGGATCCTGACGCCTTCATCAGGTTACACAGACAGGTAATCGAGGAGGGAGTACATCTCGGGTATCTGGTCATAGACTGCACGTGGCATCACCTGAGCAGAGTTTCTGGGACAGGGAGCGTCTCAGAAGCGGGAGTCGGAGGGGAGGTGAAACAGATCCCGACTTCTGCGTACTGGGTAGTTGCCTAGCGACCACGTCCCTGTCACACCTTCACAAGTTTTTTTTTGTTTTGTTTAATAATGCACGAGTCCCTTGCGTTATGGGCGTCGCATTATCGCCGTTCCTAATCTTGGGGGTATATTCATCAGTATGTAAAGTCTTGACAAGTGTCCCTCGTGACAGGGACCATGTTGGCAGGTATGATTGTGGCAACTTGTACCGTTCTAAAGTCCTACTGACGTACCCGAGCATGTTAGAAATGGAAAACTGATTCCGTGGTTTAATTTAAAAAAAGGAAACGTGTGAATGTTGGTGGATTTTGTTTTTGTAACTGCGAAATTTTTATTTTGAGAGAAGGGGCATTTTGGACATTTTGTAAATATGGCTTTTGGAGTGCGTGGGTTAGAGGGCAGACAGCTGAAGTTAGGCGTGGTAGAAATTTAAAGTATGCCACCGTAATCCCCATATTTTGGAAATTTCGCATTACGAAATAATTCCCGAAATGATGCCATTACGCCAGGCGTGTAATTACATCGCAGTTCACGGTAAAAAATATAGCACGGAAACAACACGAACAGCCCAAATCCAGGCGGCTATTGTTCACTGCAATTGCATTTTTCAAATTATTTTTAAGCAAACAATGCGACCTCGCATAAAAAAAATTGACACGAGGACACATTTTGCATTTGAATGTACTGCTTTTCATACAATTGCAAGTAGTTTAGCGTCATTTTCCAGATATTTTGCTTAATTTCAGGAAAGCACATTACGTAAATTTTGTACACCCCTTGCTTTAACGTGAGGGCAGATAAAAAAGATGACAGGAGAAAGCTGTGGTGAGGAAACTGGAAGTGGCTTGAGAAGGACTGACTTGAAGTCGTGAAGCAAAAAGTGCAGGAGAAAGATTTGGAGGGGAGGGCACTGGAAGATGTTAGAGTACTATGAGAGATTCCCCATCTCTCCACAAGAGGGAGATCTTGGCCCAGCTCTGAACCATCCTCTTTGCAGAACGAATGGGGGGCGATGCCGAATACCAGGGCTATAAGGTTACATAGTTGATTGAGCCTTTCTCAACAGCCGCCAGACACTTCCCGCCTCCCTTTTAATTCACTTTTTCAGGCTCTTTTTCATCCCTGATTTATTTCTTTTATTTGTCGCTCTTTTCCGTCTTTCTCTTCCTTCTTTTGTGTTTTTTGCCCTCTGTTGCTCTAGGAGAGTCTGAAAAGGAAGACTACGAGTTTTACCGACCCAAATGAGGAATTACATGCAGACTTTAGTGCTTTTTAGCACCAACATCCGAATGCACCGATGTTTACATAGCATTTTCCCAAGGCAAACTGCGGCAGGTTTGACCTGCTAAATTTAAAAAAAGAAACATTATGGGAAATGCTGTAATTATTAGCGCTAACCTTCTCGAGAGAGAGGATGTGGCTAAACGGCTAGAGCGGTCGTCCTTGCAGCTGGGGAACCAGGTCCGAGCCTGGCGGGAGGCTCAAGCACCCTGTGATTCTGGGCAAATCACTTAATCTCCCCGTGCTTAGAAATGAACGTGTCTGGGGGCTGTCTGGGCAGCATTAACCTCACATCCACCCCTAATGCCCATAAGGCCACGGATTCCACTACCCACTTCCTTATTTTTTTATTTATCTTTGCAGCGGTGTCGGGTGAGCTTTAGCTCTTTGATTTCGCTTGTGGGTTTTACTGGAGTGGTCGCTGAGGTCCTGGTTCATTTTCAGGAGAATCTGGGCCTTTTAGTAGTTGCTCAACAGAGTTGCAGTTTTTTCCAGCTCCTGTTTGGAGAGTTTATTCAGCAGATATCAAGGTGTTCCTCTCCAGGATTACCGCTTCTTCCAGTATAAAGTGTTTCATTTTCAAGGAATTGGCTGCCCCTGAGTTCCTCGAGCACAGCTAAAATGTTTTTGCACTTCAGGGATTTGAGTAGGTTTTCCAGAGACTCTAAAGGTTGTTTCTCTCCTTCCAAGCTTGGCAGGTCACGTGAATATTGCTCCGCTCCGATTGACCTCCCCCCTAAAAAGAAAGATGGAATCTACCCTGAAAGGAGTTCATTCGTCTCGTGTGTTTGCCTCCTCTTTATTCCACACTATAGAACCTCATCTCTGTTGCAAGACTTTCAGTCCCTTCTGAGGTTTAGATAGTGGCGTAACGCAAAACGACTGCCCCCCCCCCCCCCGCAGAGTGTGAAGAGGGGCCCTTGGTCTCCTTCCTATACATTACAGATATTCATTGGTCTTGGGTTGAATACGGGGGGCCCTTGAAGGGTTAGGGGGCCCCTGACAGGTTGGGTTACACTCTGCCCTCTAACACAAGGTGGACGGATTTATGTGCTGGGATACAATTTGGTTGGAAATAATGTTTTTCTGGCAGGCATCCCTTCTTGCCCCACATAAATCTGTCTGTCATGAAGATTTGTCCCCAGAATTAGGAATAACATGCGGACCCAGAAATGCTGAGCCCAAATCTGCATCTGGTGTCCCCATTCTGGGGACAAATCCTCTTCCATTTGCCACCTGCTCAGTAAAGGGAAGTGTTCTCTGCTTCTTTCATGCCATGAAGGGGGGTCAGGAGAAGGTCACGCTTCCTTTACAGTCAGAGTCTCATATGATTTTACTACGCTGGGCGAAAATTCAATTATGCTGGCATAATTTGCTGGTTTCAGAAATTTTGCATTATGCTTGTTACTCAAAATTCCCCAAATTACGCTTTATGCCATTTTGCGTAAATTATGCACCAGTTCCTGTTAAAATTTACCACATATGCGCCATTCATGGTATAAATTTACTGCAAACACACGGGAACAACAGCATGCAAGCAGCTGTGTTTGTAACCCTTTCATTTTTTTCCACTTTTTCTAAGCGCAAATTGCATTCTTGCTTAAAAAATTAATGCAAGGACTCATTTTGCACTACAATTTAGCTCTAAATAACTGATTTGCATTTTGTGTAATTATATGTAATTATAGAAATGTTGCCAAAACTTTGTGTAGTTACGCAAAAGCAAATTACGCAAATTTTGCATAATTCTAGATTTTACCGACTGGCTAGTCTGAGTAGTAAAATCATGTCCAGTATTCTTGCACCCTGGAAATATAGACGTGGGAACACTGGGCCACCTATAATTGGGCAAACCTTTATCCCACCCTGGAATACCCCTGCGCCCAATTTATATTCAGGGCCCAAGTGGCTTGGAATCCACAGTCGATTGTGGACCTATTCTTCAGGTCCATGAAAAGCAGCTTCAGATGTCTTCTGACATTGCAGGTGATGGTCTGAAGGCAGCTTCTTTGGTTGCTGTGTCAGTTGTGTTGGGGCCACAGCAGTGTTAGATGCTTTTCTGGAAGGGAGGCACAGCTGAGAAGAACTTGTTCCTTAAATTGCCATTTCATGAGACATGAGCTGTTCGGCCAGAAGATGCGAGAGTTAATATAGCCGGCTCCTGAGGATGCTAACCTTGCTGTGACATTTCAGAAAAACCTCCAGCAGCGGCATGGAGCCATTTCCCTCACTGTACTCATTCTGTCACCAACTTCTCCCATAGGGATCATTTCTCCTCTGGAACTGGAGGTCATGGGAAGGGCTCCTACCAGTTTTCTGGAGGACATTGATCCTCAATTCAAGGTACCAGCCTGTGTGACGGTGTTTCCATGGCTTCTTGAGATTTCTACAGCCCCTCATCAGGGCTCTTTTCAGCACACGTTCCAGACGTGTATTTCTGCTTCCTGCGAGGGCTGTGAAATTTAGGGCTCATCTCCAGGATCTTCTGGCTCAGAAATCTCCATCAGTGAGACTTTGGTTGTGGCCCTAGTGGGACATGAGAGCTTGTGTCTTTGTTGTGTGCTGGCTAAGACATCACCTGGAGCCTTTGGTGAGGCATGCTTTGTTTGGCCCATTGCAATCTGGCTTAGAAAGATTGTAAAGTGTGGATTCCAGTTAACAAGTCACCGAGGATTGATCTCCAGTTATGGTTTGTGGCTAGGTACCTCGGATCGAGCTTCATCTGACTCCTCCAGTAGTGTTCACCACAAATGCTACCTCCAAGGGGTAAAGTGCCAGTCTAGTTCTGGGTTTAGCTCATACCTGGTGGTCGTACCAGGAGACTGAAGTGTCTTCAAACTGGAGGGAGCTCAAAGCACTTTGAGTGGGATGATGTCCTACTATGTTCAGAGAGATCTTCTGGTCAGAACAGACAATTAAGTGGCAAAATCAACAGAAAGGGAGGAATAAAAGCAAGCAATCTGCTCATTTAGCCAATTTCCTGGTTTTTGGGTGAAGTCACACCTTCATTCTATTCTGGCACCATATCTCTCAGTCATGACATATTGAGGAGGGTGTTTCCTTCCTCAATGATCTATTCTCTCTCTTGATCACAGTATTCCAGGAGACCATGGAACATCTGGCAGAGCCGTGGATGGACATGTGGCCTCTCACCAGGACACCTTGCTGCCTCTGTTTTGTTCAGGGTGAAAAGAGAAGGGCCAGGGGGATAGGACACTTTGCCATTCTCTTGGTCCAGAAGACCCCAAACTCCCAGGGTGTTAAACAAGATCCGGAAGGAGGCTGTTTCAGTGGTCCTGGTTGCTCCATTTTGGCCTCGGAGATCGTGGCTTCCTATCATATACCTTAGCAGTGGTTCCAGAGAGAGATTGCTCTTTCTCGCTTCCCGTTTTGGGGCCAGTTTTATCCCCTTACCAATTGGTCAGGTTGAGATTGACAGTGCAGAGGGTTGATCCATCTAATATGTAAGTAGGGGCTCTGCAGCTTTCTAGAAAGCTCTCCACCTTTAAGTCCTTTTGCCATCAATGGAGAAATGTTTACACTTGGTGTAACTCCAGTGAGTTCTCCCCATTGCTCTGTGGTCCATTGCATATTTTAGATTTTTTTCTTGTTGGGTTTGAATTAGGTCTCGCCCCAGCTTTATCGCTGCATTTGGCCTTGATAAGCGTGTTCAAGGGGACTTGGGATGGCTTGCCGTTATAATGAACTATGTGCTTCGTCTTTTGCAGCGTTTTGCTTTGGCATGGCCTAGAGTGAGGCCTGTGACCCTTTTCTTCAGATATCCCCTTGGTCCTTCATGAGTTGCAGAATGCCTCTTTGTGTCCATGGAGGATGTATCAATGACGTTGTTTTAGACTTAATTTGACTTTTTAGGAAGCTACTATCCGGGTAAGACGTCTGGGGGAGATCGGAGCTCTTTTTCTAAGGAGACTTTACTTAGGGTCTATGCCAGAGGACATCTCCTTCCTTTAAGCCTAAAGTTTGGTTCAGGTTTCACTCCTTTCAGGGAATTGTCCTCCCAAATTTGTTGTCAGGTTTCAGACCAATCGGAGAAGGAATCTCATGCTCCTGATTTTGGGAGGGCAGGGAGAGTCTATCTTGCTCGTCCTGAATCCTTCGGGAAAATTGATTTCTTGTTTGTTTCCTTAGGTTTGGGACACAGGGATGGCTGCCATTAGTGGATGCATATGCTCGACCTACTCTGCTCATTAGATTTCCCCTTCCCTTTAATGTCCAGGGGTAGTCGACAAGAGGGATGGCTGCGTTGTGGGCAGAATGTAAAGGTGTTGCCCTGTCTGACATCTGTAGGGCTGCCACATGAGCTTCACGTAACACTTTCAGTTTGCATTATGGTTTCAACATATCTGCTGTTGTTTTGGGTGCTGCAGTGCCTTGTGCTGCTTCTTCTGTTTGATTTGGCTTCCGTTGGAAATGCTTTAGGACTGTGGACTTTGTCCTCATGGTTCAAACTGTCGTGTTGATTCACATTTCTGTCTGAGTGCCTTGTTTAGATGGGCACACACCAGGGCCAGAATGGGAAGCCAAAGCAGCCCAGGCAATTTTGTAGGACCAGCCCCGTGGGGGGATGGCGGTGGGGAGGGGGGCTGTGCGAGTGTGAAGCGCTGCTTCTTTTGGTACTGGGGCCGATATTGCAGCACTGCTGCAAAACCAGCCGCCATCCTTCCAGCCTCCCGGGTAAACACCCGATGCCCGCTACAGCCAGTCCAGCCCTGGCACCCACTAGATGCTTGCTGCTGCATCCTCCTGATTTATGCCCAGGGATGAGGATGAGCGGACTTGAGGGTAAAGTCTGGATTACTTACCAGTAATCTTCATTGCACTGCTTCGTGCTTTTCTGTGTCACCGTCCTGCAACACCCCCCCTCCGCCCCTTCCCACCGATGGATGGCAGATGTCCTCACTGTTTTATCGCTGAAGCTTGCTGTCTGCAAGAAGTGTGTAGTGCAATGCATGTACTAAAACCATTAGGATGGGGCCACATGTTTGTAATTTCCTGCATCTCACTTTTGAATTCTGGCTGCCTGTCCAGGAGGGAGAGCAAACCTCAAATTTTAGGAGTGTGACAAGTAAGAGTAGGACGTGGTGTAAAGATTACCCATACAAGCACCCTGTCAAGAGATGGCTGCCAGTACTGTTTCCATCTATTTCCTTGCCAAGGCTTTGGGTCTTCTGCCGTACTTAATTTGAGCCAGTGGTTTCGGGTGCTCGGCACTAGCACTTAATTGTCAACACCACACCTATGACAGTCTGCCACATGGTGGTGCTGCTCATCTAATTTAGAGAGGAGCAGATCAACGGTTGTTTATGAATGCAATATGCATAAAAATTTCCTAATACCTGCCTCCCCATCCATTCCTTTGGCTTTGGGGACCTGGAATAAGCTTACTTGTCGCCCTTACAGGTGAGCGAGACGGTTAGCAGTTGTTCTGGTACCGCCATTGGCAAGGATGTCAGGGGCAATAGGTGGTGCAAGCTGCAGTGGCCTTTTGGTCAGGGCCTGGCACTTATTATTTTACAAACTAAGCACTGTCTGCAGTATACCTAATTCCTCCTCCCACCCCTTCTCAACGAGGGCTATCTGGTTGTTATGTTTTACTCCAATCTCCTGCCACAATCAGTTACCTCTCAAGGCCTCCTCCTCGTGAAACACGAGAAGGATGCATGTCATCTATTCTAGGACTCCTTACTGTAATATGTGTCAGGGTGCAAAAACAGATCTCAAAGTTAATTTTAACCTGGACACTGTAGAGGCCCTCAGACTGCAAGAGCTGCATGAGTCGAACAGATAACCCTGGAACTGCCACGGGCAATCACAGAGCAGCTTCAAACACAGAAAAGAAACCCAAGGCTGTGACGGAACAGAAAAATATTACGGAGCAGTCAGTCGTAGAACATACTTTAACAACCACTTAACTGAGAGAAGCAATCTAAGAACAGCCATTGACAGTCACAAACAGCCAAAGCCAATCACAGACCAGCAACCGACAATCACAGAGGGTAAACATCGTTTACAACGATGTTGATTAATCGCATGCCATTACAAGGCAGTCATTACAACGGCCGCATTGTTACATCGCATACCATTACAATGCAAGTCATTACAACAACTTGCTGTAGGGTACAGAAGGTGTTGGATTTTAAATCCAACACCATCCCTACTGTTGCACAGACTGGAGTTGGAATAGTAAATTATACTATTCCAAAATCCAGCACCCCCCCTACAGCAAGTCGTAATGACTTGCGTTGTAATGGTATGCAGCGTAACAACGCGGTCGTTATAATGACCGCGTTGTAATGTCACGCATTGTAAACGCATGCGTTGTAACGTGGCCTATTTATCACAGAGCAGCAAGGGCCAATTGCAGGACAACCACAGAAAATCCAGGGGCAATCAGAAACAATCAAAAGTATTACAGAGCAATCAATTACAGAACAGCTTGCAACCAGCACTTAATAGATATGGCCAAACACAGAGCAGTGAGAAACAATCACAGAATAGGCAAAGACAGCACAGAGCAGCCAAAGACAATCAGAGTGCAAACAGAGATAACAATGAATAATCGGAAATACTGCAGTGAAATCAGCCACAGAGAATCATACATTCGAATGAAGCAATCAAAGAGCAGTAAAGGATGAACATAAACAATTGCCAAGCACTTATAGAACATCACAGATCTGACAAACAAATATGTCCAGGACGACCGCAAACAATTATGGAACATGCACAGGCTAACAGTCTGAAGTCATTGACACAAAAGGAGCCCAGACTGCACATCTCAGGGCAGTTAGTCTACACTTCTTCACACACTCACAGGCTCAAAATTCTCGCTCAAGCAGTCACATGCAGACAAAGAGCAGCAACACAAATATAATCACAGAGTTGCACACACAAAATACTGAAAAGTCATATACATAATTTTCCCCAGTAAAAGGCCCTGAGTTACAAGTTAGACCGAGCAGAACAAATGCATGGAATTCTACTCCCCAAAATTATAAGTTTGTAGGTTTTTCCAGCCGGTAAATCTAGCCAGAAAAATCTATTCAGACTGTGGATGCAGCAGCCTCGTTCCCCATTTTTCTTCTGCCAAGGGCGACATGCAGGGTTTCCTCCTGCCTCAAATTAACTCTCCCTTCCTTCACCTTGTCCCCCCAACTGTTTGTCTTACGCCCACCCTCCCCCACTTCACCCTAAGGTCCACAGAATACATTCACCACCTTCTCACAGCAGGTGGTAAATGTATGCTATTAAACCCCAGGGAATTGAAAACTACTTGTGGTTTTATGACTGGCAAAATCAGTCCCACACAGTAATTCCTCATTTCAGGAGGTTTAACTCATAATTGGATGGAACTGGGGTGATTTGCCACACAGTATTTACTGTTACCCCAATACAATCCAACAGGGTCACACTGGGGGATTCTAACAAAGAGCTACTCTCAATGTGAGAGGATTCCACAACTACACAGTAAGTGAGATATAAACAACATGGACCTACTTTCACATATTAAAATATTCAGTCACAGGCACTACCTAATTTGTAAATAAGTGCAGAGGCCCACAGTTGTTCATAGTAGCCAGCTGCTGGTGCTGCAAATACCAGGGCTGCTGAATAACAAGGCTGCCTTGACTTGATTCTACCTCAAAACTCTTTCGTCCACCACCTGGCACTTCCTCTCTCTCAGTTTAGCTCACTTTTGCAGGTTCTTGCGGCTTTCTCCCTTTATCTCTGTTTTCTTACCTTTCGCTTGCGTCTCTTTCTCCCCTGTCTACATTTATCTGTCTTGCTCTGGATCTAAGTCAAACGATGAAAAAACATAAGACATGGTCCCCAAAAATGAGTGATTGTGCCCACCCCCTGCACAGATCACAGGCCACAGGTGAATACACAGTAGCAGTCAAAGAGTGCTGCAAACTTCATAACACTTACATTGATAGACAGCCAGAGAAGACCCAGACTGTCTATTGGACAAAGAGCACTTCCAAACAATATTTCTAAATTTAGGAAAAGCATCTCACTGCAAGTTGTTGCTATATGCATTGTTGCTGAAAGGTCATTACAAAGATAAATGTGTCCACTGAAATAAAATCTCACTGCACAATCACCTCTAGGATTATTAAAATAATGCATATTCCATGCCCATTAATGCCCTGATTACGAATCGTATTTACTGTCCCTCTTACATACCATTAGCCTGGGATGAGGTATTTGCTGGTTGTAGTAAATACCTCCTACTCTGAGTCTTGAACTTGGAAAGGAGGAATACATGCATAATCTGTATTTACCATGCTGAATTCTGCATGTTTTCCCTTTTTCCATACTTTTCCCTCCAGTAGACATCTGCAGATCTGACCTGCTGAAACATGTCATGGGAAAGCAGCAAGAGTGTGATAATTATTACACATCTCAGAATTCAAACTTCTTTGCAAACTTCTCTTCTCACAGGGATAGAAATTTAACCCCCAGCTCATAAGCAGAGTCTAGGATGTTAAAGGCCATTCAGTCATGGGCAGACTTGTCTACCACAATTTGAAGTTAAACAAGCTGGAAAGCAGCAGATTATAAATACTATGACTGCAGCACCAGGCAAAAAGAGGCAAATAACCTTGCTGTGCCACCACTAGCTCCAGAGCAGATCAACAGCCTGAAACCTTCCCACACCTGCCCTTCTTTTTCCATGTAGAAAGAGGATCATCACATGGGCATTGATGAATAGATACTGATATTACACAAGCCATCATAACACCGTGGGCATCCTACCCACCTCACCATGTACCATCCCAACCAATCCTTAAAACCAAGCACAATCATCTCAATCAACCTCATTAACATTCCAATCACCACATCACACAGCAAACCCTACTGAACACACATTTTATGCTGAGCAATGCTCCATCAACAGTTATCAAAGGCAGACCTCTGAAATGCGCACAAACTCAATGCTGTTTTTGTTAGAGACCTGGTTCTTCTGAACCACCACACATATCATTGATGTCTTTGACCCGCAAGAGTTCAGCTTCCATCAAACTGACCCACAGAACAGAATAGTAGTATTTACTTCTGTGGCCTTTGATCATTGTGACACCGCACTACGCAGTACAAGCCATTGTTCCGCACCTTGGAGTACCTCTATTGTCGCTTTCCGCTGACAGTCATATATGCAGTCTCTTGTTCTTGATCTAGCAAACACTCAGAACCAACCCTTCTTTCAGCTCCAAGATGCCCACCCTCATCATAGCAGGCTCAGACTGTTTCTTGCACAACACCTTCCACTGCAAATTCAAGCAGGCAATGCATAGACCTAGACATGAGGGATTCAGCTCATCGTTTTAAAGGGTTTCTTAGGCTCTGGGTCTGTAAAATGCATCTAAATCAATGCATGCTCTGTGGAAATACCAGGGAATTTCTTTAATATGCATTTCTGTATGTGTGTGTGTGTTTGTGTGTGTGTGGGGGGGTGTATGAGAGCGAGAGGGAGGGAGATAGACGGTTTTTGGCACTCAGTGGAAGTATTTATTTCTGTCTCTTGGAACCAATTTTGTCAGCCGCACAATAACATAGAATGCTACAGCAGTCTACATGTATCCAGGAATGCTCAAGGTATAACACTTCTAAGAGAACTCTGATCGTTCTCTGCAAGGTCCAATCCAGTTTGTGCACAGATATTTGTACTGGAGGGTGTGTCACACAAGACATCCCTCATTCGCTTGTGCTCCCTAATGCAATGCCAAATCTTGTTACGATTGTGCGAACAATGCATGTTTAGTGCAAGTGTGGCCCTTTGTATATTGAATATAGAGCTGTGCATCACTGGCTTGACACAAACTGTCGGTGCCCCCTGCAGATTGAGACGAGGGCCCCCCTAGTCTCCCATATCTCACAGACTGCATTGGCCTTGGGCTGAATGGGGATGGGGCCCCTTGAGGGTTGCCCCCACCACCCCACCCCTGCCCCACAGGAGCTGCCTGTGTTACACCTCTGCTGTGCATTTATTTTGCCATTCATTCAGTGCAGTGCAGCAGATTTCTGCTCAATGTTGAATTACGCGAATCTTGCTAAATCTGTGCCGCAGTCTGTTTGTGACCAAGTGAGAATAGAATTATGATTATTTGTATTTCTTGCTAACAATTTCTTTGGGGTCAGATAGAGTAAAAATGTGTCAGCTGTTATTCACTCCGCTTATCATGGCACTACCCCTCATGAGCAAACACAAGGAGATGATGGTCGGAGCGCTGAAACTTTTCAACCACTCACCCCCAGTCACAGATCTGGGTTGAATCCATCATCGTTCTTTAGCTCACTTCGCCACCCCAGTTTGGACCCAGCCATATGCAAATCAGTCTTGACCCTGCTCCTCATGGGAGCAGTCCAGCCCAAACTGCCAGGCCAGGTCCTCTCTGGACCAGAAACAAGCAGCCTGGCTGTTTGGGCTGGACTGTTCCCACGGGGAGCAGGGTCAAGGCTGATTTGCATATGGCTGGGTCCAAACTGGAAAGTCATGGCGAGCAAAATAACGATGGATTACACCCAGATCTGTGACTGGGGGAGACTGTTTGACAATGTCAAGCATTCCATCCATCATCTTTTTGCGTTGTACTACCCCTCATGACTCTGCCCCTCAGGGCTGTGCCCCTTATACCACCATGCCCAGTAGGCCCAATCTCTGGTCATAGAGCTTAACAATCTAGTGTAAAAGATATCAGTACCCGGACCCGTGCTGTGATAAAGGGTGTTGATGCACACCGCGGGTGTACTGAGTGTGAACTTGAAATGGTGATTCTCTCTATTCCTTTGCAGGCTTTGGAGAGTGATTATGTCAGCGCTAACCTGCATCACTGGATCGACCTCATATTTGGCTACAAACAGAGCGGTCCGGCCGCGGCAGATGCTGTGAACGTCTTCCACCCTTACTTCTACATGGACAATGCAGACCTGAGCGGCAAGGCGGACCCACTGATTCATAGCACCATCCTGGGATTCGTCAGCAACTTTGGGCAAATTCCAAAGCAGGTAGAGACCAAGGGCCTTTTTGTCTGATACAGTTCTGTAGGAGCTGAACAACCAAAGAAGGCCTACAATGGCTTCCACTTAGCCTCAGGGCCATAGGAGCTTCCAACGCAGTAGTGTCTAAGAAGGACAAGCACAGAGTGAGGAGGCTATGACTCAGGTACATGACTGGAGATCTCCCATACAATACTGGAATGCTAAAGAGACTTCTAATTTGGAACATTTTCATGAGGCCGCCTCGGGGTACAGGAGTTAAGTGCCCTGATGGACACTTGGGTACAGGCTGAGGAGGCAGAGCAGCAGGCACAAGCAGAGAGAGTTTCCCATGGGGTAAAGGCAGAGTTAAGGTTGACAATAACTACTAGAGAATGAAGAGGAAAAGATCAGGACTCCTTCCAATCAGTAAAGAGTGAAATAGGACTAGCCAGTCCCATGGCCACAAATGGTGTGACAGCGGTGCAGCCCTGCAGCAGAAAACCAGCACTCTATTCTCATATAAATGGTGGTATAATTCTATTTTATTGATCAGACTGAGTTTTAAAAATGTGACAATGCCATTTACCTCCTCTCGGTGATCTATACCCTGTAATCATGGTACAGATTTCAGTGGAAATTAGAGTTCTTTGCTTCATGAACAATTCTCTTCTACAGTAGTTTCAAACAGGGCTGCATTTTAACACTAGTGCTTTTCAACTTGTACTTGACTGATATCCATGAATTTTGTTCAGTCTTAAATGTTTCTCTACGCAGTTTGTCAGAGCTCTAGTTATCATGATGCCACCCTCATCTGGGACAGCAAATGTTCTTTTGTTAGGTTGCAAGATTACGGTACAAAGAAAAGGATGATAATTAAGGCTTGAAAACTGATACTTGTGTTGTTTGAGTGTTAAAATAGAGGATGGATCACCTTGATTCTGAAGTGGTTAGGAATCAAGCCAATCCTTTTATGGGCATTACATACCGAGGAGAGGCTAACTGGGAAAGGTTCAGAGGGAGGACATTGAAACCAAAATTTATGATCCTATTTGTGGCCTGAGTATTTGCTTTAGGGCCTGAAGAAATGTGATCACATCACTCCAATCCAGTGGCAGCTGCCACCAAGTAGTACGGGTGGGACGGGGGCGGGAGGGTGGTAGGAAAATAAATAAAAGTGACTTGCCTCGCTGCCAGCCACCGCCTCGCCTCGCCTCCGTCCTCTTCTGTTCCTGCTGAAGCAGGAAGCACACACAGGCTCCCCTAAGCCAATCACGACGCTGCTGTCACCAGCATGACAGGAGCGTCATGATTAGTCTGAGCACCGTGGTTCAGTGCTTAGACAGGCAATTGGAGCCTGTGCATGTTCTCCACCCAGGGTGTGCAATACAGCCAGGTGGAGAACATGCTAAGACCATTTGGCCAGCCCAAGTCGGCCGGCCAAACTGTCATGCGCACTTAAGTGCCCCAACCACTCCTCCCCTGCTGGCTGTGACGAAAGCCCAGTGCTGCCCCACCCCGTAAACCTGCTTCAGTTTGGAAAAATAAAATGATAATAACATTGTGTTATTATCATTTTATTTTTCCTTTTTCCACTGCTCAAAGAGCAGTGGGGTGGCTAGCCGGCACTGCTTCCATCCTGATGGGAACCCATTAGCTCCCTTGCCGGCGTGCACCATCTTCAGAACTAGCTGCATCATGTACAAAGCTACCACACCCAGCTCTGATAGATCTCAGCGCACCCGCAGCCAGGACACCTAAGAAGTGCAAAAAAGAAACATACAAGACAGCAGACCTTTTCCAATGATGCACCCAGGACCTGGAACAACCTCCTCGTATCCATCAGAACTGCCCCAAAGCTGCCCCAATTTAGGAAAAGACTCATCTCGTTAAAGAACACTACATCACAATGCGTTAATCATCCACAACCCAGCTTCTTCTCCTCCTACTCATTAACTTTATGCTTGTCTTTGACCATGTACAGTGCTCCGATGCCTTTTGGGCTAGATTCACACTATAGAAACACCATATACATACATTCATAAAAAAACTTAGCTCAACATCAATGCAACAGCTTACAACACCAAACAATACAAAGGTACTTTCCTAGGGAATATGGTGTCGTGATCTTGGCAAGTGTGACAGCACACAATTTGGATTACCAAGAGGCTGCTGGGCTTACGCCAAAGTACATCATTTCCACCCACCCGCGCAAAACTGGTCCTATCGTTCCTAAACACTTAAGCCTTTTCTGCAATTTTGAGATTAGCCTTTGTTATGACCCAAGTCTCGCAAGATGCTTTTCTTTATGAGTTGGTCAACAATGTGTTATGTTAACGTCAACAAGATCTTAAGAGCTCTACGCCGATGAGTAATAGCTATTTCAACGAATGGCTGCGTAGCAAAATCCACTAAACATCTGTTCTTTTAAACTGTTGAAAATAAACAACTGGACTGGAGTGTGTTGTGCGAATGCAGGCAATTTCAAAGGTTTACCGCTTTTAACCATTTAATTAAAATTTGTTGGCCTGGGTTGGAGAACCTCTTTTTGTGCACAGGAGGTGGAATCTGCATATGCTCGGTATATGCCAACTCCTGGTAAATTTGAAAGGACAATAATTTTACCCCTGTTCCGTGATAACCACAGCTGTTCAAAGATGATTGTTGGCAGCATACAGTTATGTGCAGCAACGACAACATTTGAGGTGGAGTCGAAATATATGTTCTACAATATTTTTTATTCACTAGTGAAAGAGATAAGTGCAACAAGAATGTCCAACTTTTATTCCTCCTTGGTTCGTATATAATGAGTGTTGCAGTAAGGCTGAGGAGGGCTATATTCCTTTTTCAGAACAGGTTAACAGTTTTTTTTTGATGTGATGGAGGGAAACTTGCTTCACGCTGAAGAGGGATCCCTTTAGGTACTGGCTAATGAAACTTCTAATAATGCTAAGATAGAAATTATAGAGGGCACGGTGCCATCTTATCAGGTACAGGATGCCTCTTTTTTCAGTAGGTAAATTCCAAGGAAGCATCCTGTCCGGTACATAACAAGGAAGATTAGCGGGCAATAAATGAAGAGGTTACCCTCAAGGGTCAGGCCCAAAGTAGGTTTGCAAACAAATACAATATATATCAAGAAGACCTCTCATAAAGTGGTAAAGGTCAGAAAGAGGAGCTTTCTCACCAGGTCATGTCTGAGGTGGCTTTCTGTTTTGTATTAAGGAGAATTGGCTTCCCTTCAGGTCCAGTCTGAGGTTGACTTCCCATAAGGACAGACTGAGGAAGTCTCACATCAGGTATAGGATGAAATGGTTTTCTTGTCAGTGGCATGTAAAGCACTACCCATCTTGGAAAAGTAGAAATTGGTACCCTTCAGTTAAAGATGGGGTTTTCCAGCCTGTAAAATGCAAGGGATGTTCATGCAAGGACAGAACAAGAACGTATGTCAGACACAGAGCAATGAGGCTTCCATAAGGTCCATGCTAAAATATGGTTCCTTACAGGTATAGAAAGAGGAGGCTTCTCTTCAGGTAGAGTATGGAGTATCTTCCCTTAATTGCAAACACAAGAGGCATTGCCTCAGATGCAGTCCAGTGGAACTTTCATTGGTAGAGGCATTGAATATAGTTACAGGCAAAGATAGCCTGCACATGCAGTCATAGGCAGTGTCATGTTAAATACATTTAGATGGATGCTTCAATTTACTTACATATTGAGAAGGCTTCCCAGCAGGGGACAAGGAAAGGAGGTTTCCTGTCAAAGTCTGGCCAATGAGAGATATCACATTATGTACAGTCTAAAAGGGATTCTTATCAGATAACGTGAAGGGGGATTTAAAAGCAAGGATGTTTTCTGTTAGGGATAGGTTGATATATATATACTATCCATGGTTGGGCAATTCAGAGCCTTGTCTAACATTTTTTATGCTACGTCTCACCCTTTCACCCACACATTAGATTTCCTCCATCAGAATACTTCAGTTAGTATAATAAACCAGACTTTGTAGCTTAGAAATCTGACCTCCTCCAATACACCCTAATTTATAGCTCATCTGTTGGAATGCATTGAGCTTTCATCACCTGACCCACACTTGCTTTTGCCACAAAACCGACTTCGTTCATCAGTGTACACCTACTAAATGAAGCCTTTTTCACCAGATCTTGCCTTTGCCACTAAACCCTTTCCTCCCACATATAAAACCTCAATTTAACCATGTTTTCTGCATCAGAGCATTTGTCCGCTAACCAGATATCTTCTCTTCCACTAGATCACACATGCACCACCAGAAAAGGCCACCTCTGCAAAATCTACTTGATTGAAACCCCTCCTCCATTGCACAATGTGTCTTTCAGCAGAAAATGATTCCCCTTCTAACTACACTTACTAGCCAGGAGCCCTTTTGGAAACCACATCACCACCTCACTAGAAAATGCATCATATATTAAACTGCACTTTCATCACTAGGGAACACTTCCACTTCCACTTCCTCTGAGTCACACCTGTTTCAAATAAGCACATCCTCTTAGTACTAGGCACGAGATGTTTCCAACAGACTAGAGGAACTCCACTATCTCTAAACAACCTTGAAACTCTGGTTCTCCAAAACACTACACCTTGTGGATTACATTTCACCCCTTCACTTAAATTCACCTCCTTCATTAGGCCACAACGTAATCAATAATCCCGTCAACAAGACCACAGCTTATACTACTCAATTCCCATAGAAGTGTATCTACCATAGCAAGCCCTCATTAAACTACCCAATCCCTCATGCAATCAACTCTCACCTGTGCTTCCAGACCACACCGTAAGCATTAAACAACTCTGAGTCTAATCAAGAAGGCTACAGTAGGCCACACATTCTCACATTCTCTCCCTGGCGACACATTTTATTCTAGATCAAATCCCATGCCATTAACCACCACTGCTCCTTCATTGACCATCCTGCTGTCCAATACCACACCTCTTCCATTAGATCACATCTTACAGACTGTGTCACAACTTATTGTAGGCCAGCTTAAATGTTATGCTGCTTACAATACCACACATTTTACACTAAGCTGGGACTTTAGTCCACATCTCCTCAATTTGCCCACACATCATACTTTAGCCCACTCATTTTCCATTAGACTGCACCACATTATCCTCCACTAGTTCACATACTCTTTACTACCTCACACCTTTCACATTTGATTCCCTTTCCTCACCTAAACCATATACAATCTCTTACTTCAAATGTTCCTGTAGACATCCCCCACTCCAAGAAATTGCACCGCTAGCATTGCACCAGTCCTCGTACTTTAGATTGCTACTTCTACCAGAGCACATGTCCTTGATTATGCTTTGCCTCTTACTTTATCAGTCATCTTCCACTAAATGATACTCCACCACCACACCATGCTTTCTTACAAAATAACACTTGCTATATTCTACTATTACCCCTCCTCTTGGCCAACGCATCTTAATTTAAGCATGTCTTACAAAAGGTTACACACATTTTATTGGTTTCTCCAACAGAGTTACCTAATGATTCTGACAACTACTTTTGGATCTCCGTTTCAGAGCCTTTGTACAAAGCTACCAGGCTATTCCATAGAACTTCCCGACACTTTAGCAGCAAAAAACAAGATAGGCTCAGGTCAATGGGTGTCCCCATTGAGCAGAGGGGTGGTGTAGGAAAGTGCCCTTTTTGGCATGGCTACCCTCACTTTTTGCCCAAGTACTGATGCTTTTTGACTGAAAGTGCACTAGGTCCCTGCTAACCAGGCCCCAAGCCAGTGCTCTTTCCCTTAATACAAGGTAAATATCTAATTGTGACCCAATTTGCAAGGACTTTAGCACCCCTGTAAGTCCCTAGTAAATTGTGCCCCTGGCACCGACGGCATAGGTACTAAAGAGGGCTCCTACGACTACAGTATAAATGATGGCACCCAAAGGGACCCACACAAAAACACACACAGACTGCCATTGTAGAATGCATAAAATGGTGCAAACCATTGTGAAAACACGACATGACATGCTCCCTGTGTACCATGCCAAGGTACACTACATATACTATATGTAAGCCACCCCTAAAGCAGGACTTAGAGCACAAAGGCAGGGTGCAGTATATTATATGTAAGGGCACATCTGCATGAGCAGATAGGCCCCTGTGATGTCTAGTTCAATTACTAGGTATTGCAAGTGAACAGGCAGCCATCTTAAGGACATGTACTGGGATCTGGTCATTACGAGTTACCCAGCTACATGATGGTTGCACTGAAACCAATGGTGTTTGATATCAAACACCTTGTCTTAATAAATCTTTACTGATGTCAGTACTAGACTTATTACGACATGCACCGAGAGGGTACCTTAGAGGTGCCCACTGAAAATCTACTAGTCGTCTAGTGTGCTGGCTGACTGGTATCACCCATCCTGCCACCACAGACGAGTTTCTGGCCCCCTGAAGGTGGGAGCCCATGCTCTCAGGGATAAGAAACAATGCCTTCTCCGGTGAAAGGTGATCCCACCTCCTCCAGCAGGATAACTAGTGAGTTAGCATGTCAAGCCCAGAGGCTTCAAAGTCTCTGCCGCCCTTAATATGCAACAACAGCTTTCATCCAGACCTGGGGCATGCCACCCCTTGCCCTGGGATCCATTTGGCACTAGAGCAGGAGGGAAATTAGTTAGTCAGATAGCGTGTCACACTTTAATTTTTGGCCCACCCTAAAAAAAAGCCAAGAAAGGGTTTCACCATTTTGAATTTGGTGAAACTAAGAACTCTGGGTCAGGATTATGCCCACTCTCCACCGGAAGTGGTCATATAGGGGGTGTAGTCACCCCAGGGGTGCGTAGCCCATTGGCTACTACCCTACACTCCCCTAAACACGTTTAAATTCAGAATTTAGGGGTCCCCCTGATACCAGGAACTCAAGATTAATCTACTGGGAAGTGAAGGACAGACAAAGGAGAGCCAAAGTCGTGAGAACAGAGGTCCTGCACCGAGATTGGCGTCATACCCTGCCTGGCTGCTTGCACCACGACATTCACAAAGGCTGGCTCGTCCAGAAGCTGAACAGCCTCCCAAACCCTTAGAGGACTGTCCCCATCTTCAACCACCAAGCAGCATCTTCCTTGTGGTGGAGAGCAATCCCCCTGAATCTGCAGGCACTGACTGCATCGGCCTGGTGCTTCGTCTTGCTGACCATCGGCCCCACCGAGGAAACAACTCTCCAGGAAGAGGTTGTTGTGAGCCCAGAGGTCAGCCCCGTCACTCTCACCAAGTCTTGAGCTGCTGACCCCTCCCAGAGTCTTTCAGCACCAATACCCTAGGTAACAGAGCCCTTGCAACTTCCAAGGCTTGTTGTATGTCCAGTCTGAACACCACCAATGCCAACACTGACCTGCTATCTAGAGACTTCGGATCCACAAGGCCTTTATCCAGAGTGCCCTACCCTGTTTTCTCTCTTTCTTCAGGTCACCAAAGCCAAGTGAGAGCCTCTAACTGCAGCACCCCGCTGGACAAAGCACCTCTGCACCCGAGCCCCCCTGACGCCCCCCCGGGGGTCATGTAAACTAGCTGTGTCCCTGTGCTCCAGAGACCCTCAAGAGCGGAGCCCCCCTTTGGGTTCTACCAGACTTATACCCAAGTCCCCACTTGCAGCCTTTCTTTTGTAGGTACTTCTTTCATAGACTTTAACTCGTAGCGCTCTAGGCTACCAATGTGACCGGCACCTCTGCACCAAGACACTCCAGGGCAGGTAAAATCAAACTGCTGGTGGTTTCTTGGACCTTGGCCGCTAAGCACCTTAAGTCCTAGAAGGCACCCTCCAAAAACATTTGCAAGTATGCCTATGCAGTGTATGTTCCCTTAGGATACCATCACAGTGTTCGAGGCTTATACCTCAAAACCATTATTCAACTGTATTTTCTATTTCTACAGAAATTGAAAGCGCTGAAAATACTGATTCCGATGATCTTGGTGTCTAAAATTATATAAAATCTCTGTTATTTTTCTAAAATGGTCTTGAATTTCTTCTTGAGCGTGTGTACAACAAATGTTTAACACTACCCTCTGATAAGCCTAAGCTACTCTACCACACTACCACAAATAGAGCACTTGGGGTTATTAATTTAAGCCCTGTAAACCAATAAGGGTCGTCTGTACTTTTTGCATGGTGTGCCCTTATATTGGCACTACCACATAAAAAGCCAGCTTCGTACAGGTGGCAACAGAGACCTTGTCTGTCTTAGGTCTGGGGCATAACTTCTAGTACAGCAAGGACACAGCAATTAAGAACACTTTTTTCAGCACTGAGAAGAAAAGATCTTCATAAGTGTTGCACTTTTAAGGACCCTGAGCTTAGATCTTGAGAGGTAAATGTAGCTCGCTGGCCAGCATAGATCTCAGATTTATTTTGTAGACTGGGTGAACCTTAGGTGTGTTTCCAGGATACAAGGTGAGCATGGATGTTGAGGAATAATGATAAAAGGATCCAGTTATTAAAAACTCAGTGGTCTAATGTGGATAAAAGTAACAGCTCAAATGGGATAACAAATGAAAGACGTCCACAGAAAATGGAGGATGGGTGGCTTCCAAGATAGAAAAGACTGAGGGAATTGCTATTGAAGAAGGTTGGAGATTGTCAAATAAACAATTGTGGGCTCCTAATAGGTTACATTTTAGGGTTGCTGGGATGATTTCAAGAAGCTACTAATAGGAAAGGCAAAGGGGTGACTTTGAACAATAAATCATGCTCAGCCAGCTAGAATGTTCAAGGATAACACTATGATAAATTCACACGAGCTGCCAACACGATATAGCTCTGCAGCTAGTGGGATGGATGGTCAAAGGGAATTTCAAAGATGCAAAGATGAAACACCATGAAAAAGGTTGCAAAAAAAAGGGGGATGCTGAGGTAAGCAGAATTACATTTTGTGTTCTGCAATGATAAACATTTTAAGGAGAGTGCTGCGATTAATGGACAATATGAAGGCAAGAATTTTATATGGATTATTCCAGTCAAGGAGGATGGGGTGGACAGTAGCTGGTGAATTTCTTTGATGGCTGACTGACGTTGAGATGCTGGGATGAACTGCTGACTATGTGTTGTATGGTTTGACTTAGTATGACGGTTACTTGGATGGATAGCTCACAGAGGATGCTAGGATGAATAGAAGATGGACATTTTATGATCAGTAGCTCAAGGGAAGTATGTTATTGTTAATTATTGAAGAGGATGATTCTGGTGCCATAGACAGTTAAAGGAGCACAGCTTTGATGGATGATTGAAAGGATAGGTGGGACAGCTGAAGGTGAGAACAGGATTGACATCAAAAGAGTAGGCGAGTAGTTAGTTTAAGAGGTCAGGACCATGATATACCACTAAAGGACTTTTCCTTTATATAAAGCAAATATTCGAGTGCCTAAGCTCAGGTTGCTCCAAGTAACATATTTCGCTTCCTCAATTATTTTCTATTCTACTTCAGCTCTTTCACAAGCCTCATCCAGCCCGGACACCCGTGGGGAAGATCCAGTCAAGAAGGGACTTGGTGCCTTCAGTTAACTCAACAGGACACACTAAGCCATTCTTCTGTTTGCCACAGAGTCTGAAAGCCACACCGGTGCCAATTAAAGGTATCTCTGTATTCGTAGGACAAAACCTCTTACTGTGCCCCCACAATAATTCATGGGGTTCTCACCATATCAAGTCTAACCAGAAAATTGATAGGTTCTCTGCTAATCCTGAGACTGTCACTGTGCCAGCACAGACAAGTCACAAGAGTCTTACTCTTCAATCTCTTCTTTTGATGAGTGTGTTTGTTGCTTGCATAATGTTTTGGCCAAAAGGCCCTTGATCTATGTTTAAAAGGTTGCTACTTTTTTTGCCCTTGTGCACCTAAGCTATAAGTTCTACACCATGTCGAAGGGCCCAACCTGCAAGGCCTACTGCCCTTGTTAGGCATGAAGTTGTGCAGGGTACCCAAAGAGAATATCATTGAGACTCATAGAGACACATGTAAATCATATTGAATCCTTCCTCCTTCTCATAGTCATACAGTGTTAAAGCAAAACTGCAACTAGAGACAGGTCTAAAGTGACAGTACAATTAAGTGTAGAGCTGAATCTAACATGGGGATTTTAAGTAAGTTTTATGTACAGTTATGCTAAGAGCAATGGCCTCGGGGGCGTAGCCGGACGCCGATGGAGCAGGGCGCCTGACCCGGAGCTCCAGCGGGTGATCCCCCAACTCCGCCCATCCTGCCCGCTCACGGGGTGCACGATCATTTCATTGCCCACCCTCTGACCCCTACAGGGCAAGAGAACTAGTGGAGACGGACGGCGGGGAAGATCAGGCGAGTTTTCGCCGAAAAATCGCCCCAGACGGGGGAGCTACGTGGCTCGACAAGATGGCGCCCGCGACCTGAGACAACCCTCCGAGGACTGCCCAGAAGCTTCCGGACCTGTGTGGCAGAGACAGGCGAGGGCCCAGGACGGCGGAGCGCAGGGCTGGCGTAGACCAGCGAATCACAGAGCTGCAGGGCACACCGGGTTGAAGAGATCGGCAGCGTGAAGGGAGTGGAGCGGCTAGGCAAGATGGCGCCTGCAGCCCGGGACTAACAACACAAGCGGAGGCCAAGGGCGAGCGCAGGACGACGAGGAGCCGGGCCGTCGCCTGAAAGGGGCACCGAGTGGAGCAGAAGGGTACTGCGGTGTGAAGCTCCCACGGTGGAGGGACGGGAGAACTTACCCACACTCACAGAGAAAGCTGCGGACCGCGTATCCCTGCAACTGCGAACTGTAACAGTGCCGGAGAGTGCCCGCATCTTGCCACGGACGCGGATCTACATACCGGTGAGTGGGGTCTGCCCAGGGTGGTGAGAGGCACCCCTAGAGACCGGGGGCGGCTACCTGCATCCCGCCTTGCTTTTCCTCAGATGGAGCACCTTGCCGGGGACCAATACCGCGGGACCCCGGGCTATATCTATGGGAGGTGGACTGCGTACCTGTGGCCCCCAGAGCTGCTGCCCCGACCGCCTACCTGAGGCCTGGCCCAGCCACCAGCAGCACCGGCTTCGGCGAGATCACCGCTACTGGTACTGGAGGGTGATACCGGAGCAGGGCAATCCTCCCTTGCGGAAACCACTGGAGCGCCCCCGCCTGTGAAGGTTTATCCCGGCTGCTGCAGACACACGCAAGGGTGACTCGGAACATCTCTACCCACTGAGCTGACACCAGTGCCCGGCTGGGACCAACAGGGACGGCCTGGGATACTCCCGGCGGTGAGGGGGGACGCCCCAGCCAGTACTGCCACTAGGGCGACCCACCCTGTGGCCTGCGTCCCCGACGGCTCATCTCTTCGGGGCACAGGGGATATCTGAGCACAGCCGGCGACAGGAGGGACATTAGCAGATACCACAGATCGCGGCAGAGACTGACCGGCGGCTGCAGCGAGGACCTTTTCCCTGAAGTGTACACGGACTGGGAAAGGCAGGAGGGTCGGGGGCCCTCTTCGGGGGACTACACTCACCATGGGGCGCGTTAATAAACGGCGGGAGTCGGAGCAGCAGGACACAACGGGAGAGGACACTGGAGGGGCTCGACCGCACACGGGGTCCCACAGCGAAAAGTCGACAGCCCAAGATGAACCGTCCCTACATGATATCCTGCAGGCCATAGAGGCGTCGAGGACAGCGGTGGAATCTAGAATCCACACGTTCCGAGGAGATCTGGGCCTACTGCGGGCAGACCACAGGAAGCTGGCGGACCGAGTCACATCGGTGGAAGGGGACGTTGGTGACCTGAAACCACAGGTGTCCGAGTCCACCTGCAAGCTCACAGACATTGAAAAACGAGTCCAAGTGTTAGAACTGCGCGCCGAGGACGCTGAAAATAGGGCGCGACAAAACAACATTAGAGTCATTGGGCTGCCAGAAAAAATTGAAGGGAACAACATGGTGGCCTACCTCGAGAACTGGATCCGCACACAAGTAGCCGAGGAGGGCCTATCGCCATACTTCGCCCTTGAGAGGGCACACAGAGTTCCTGCACGGGCACTCTCACCTGGGAGGCCTCCGAGACCAGTGGTGGCTCGCCTTCTCTTCTACAAGGACAGGGATCATGTGCTGAGTCAAGCGCGACTCAAAGGGCAACTAAAAATTGAAAATAGCATCGTACGGATTTTCCCAGACTTCTCCCGAGATGTACAACGGCAGCGAGCCTCATTCACCGCGGCCAAACGGTAACTGCACCAAATGGGGGTGTCGTACCCAATGTTGTTCCCCGCCAAACTCCGGATAGCACATGCAGAGAAGACCAAATTCTTTACCACACCTCAGGATGTCTGGGACTGGATCGAAGGGCTGGGGCCACGAGACCAAAGGCAAGAACGCAGAGACCAACCAGAGGGGCCTCACCCGTGATCCCCTGGAAGGGGGGGGGGGTAAACCCAAAGGCCACCCAAACCCGGAGGAGGCTCGCTGAGACAGGGAGAGGGCGGTGGCAGCAATAGCGTCCCTGAGCGCAGCGGGCCCACAGGGGGCCTCCTCCCTGTCGGGGGAGGAACAGAGGGACTCCGACTCGGAAGCCAGCTCGAGCACGGTGGGTGAGACCAGCCAGACAATGCCGGAGGTGACTCCCAGAACGGCGGACGACCTGATCTAACCGAGGCCTGACATGCAAGTACATGCTGGACATCGGGGTCCGGGGGGGAGTGGGCACAAGGACTAGAGACTGGATCGAGAGCCCGAGGGACTCAGAATGAGCACTTTTCAAGCTAACCACTGGAAAGGGGGGACCCGGGGGGGCGGGGGGGAAGGAGTTCCTCACAGCGAGCTTTGGTCTAGCCACCACCCGAAAGTTGGGCGTTAGCCTGTTTGTATGCCAGTGTGCAGTTTGGACGGGAGAGAGTTGCTCACTTGTCCTGGGGAAGGGGAGTTGGGGGAGTTCTATTGTTTTAAGTTGGGGGCACTGCTGTCTATCCTTACGCGGGGTCAAGGGCCACTGCGCGGAGGATCCCACCATACGATATTGGGCGCCGGGAGTCGGGCGGGGCTGGGGAGGCAAGACAGAGGTGGAAAGACTGATCTGTAATGCTCAATCAGAGGGAATATAATCTCCTTTCCTGGAATGTCCGGGGGATGCACTCTATGCACAAACGTTACAAAATGTTCTCGCAACTGAATAGACGTGGGGTTCACATAGCAATGTTGCAGGAAACGCACACGTTAGCCTCCGAAGGGGCGGCACTACACCGCAGATGGAGAGGCCAGGCATACTATACCACGTACTCGGCATTTGCCAGAGGGGTCTTGATCTGGATCAGGGCGGGCGTTCCCTTTCAACACACCGGCCACAAAGTAGACCCAGAGGGCCAGTATGTGGTGGTCACAGGGCGCCTAGACGGGCAAGATGTCACACTGATAAATATCTATGGCCCGAATACGGACCAAGGAACATTCTTAGAGCAATTAACAGGGTCACTGGCACCACATATGACGGGGTCAATTGTTATGGGGGGAGATTTTAACTGTATAGCAGATCCGGCCCTGGACCTTTCCCACCCACCCACCTCTATGGGATGCCCCAGTGCATAGGATAGCTAGGACGTTCAGGGAATGGCAGTCTCATTGGGGGTTGGTGGACACGTGGCGACGCACGCACCCCCTAGATAGGGAGTATTCTCACCTTTCCCATGTACATGACTTACACGTCCGCCTGGACACATTTCTATGCTCCCCGGACATGCACACCCGACTCCACAATGCGGAGTACCTCACTCGAACAGTGTCGGACCACAACCCCTTATTAGTTCGACTGCAGTGGGGACTCATGCGGCAGCCCATCCCCACCTGGCGCCTCAAGCCGGAGGCACTAGAAGACCAGGTGTTTCACCATGAAATTAAAGAGCAAATCATTGCATACTTTACGGACAATGCACAATCCACAGACTCCAGGGTGACAGAATGGGAGGCCTTTAAGGCAGTGGTTAGGGGACGTTGCATGGCGTTGTCCATAGGGGTACGACGTACACTACTGGCCGACCGAGCACTGAGGGAGGTGGAACGCCGACGCCCGAACAATCCAGAACTCCGTCTGGAGCTACTCGAGGCAAAGGAGGAGGTGGCCGTGCAGGAAGAAAGACTGAGGTGCTTTGACTATCGAGCGTACATGGACATAACTCATGCTGAGAGAGACAGGGCGGGTAGACTGTTGGCGTGGCTCGCTAATCCCACCCGCAGGGAGAATACGATTTTAGAATTGACTGATCCGGAGGGGCAACACCTATATCGGCAGGATGACATTAACGACAGGTTCCGCAGCTATTATGAGAGACTGTATAAGAGCTCAGGGCCCCGAGGGGAGGGGGAAGTTGAGGAATACCTGGCAGACCTCCCGCTACACGCCCTAACCAAAGAGGACGCAGAGCTCCTAGGAGCTGAAATCTCGGAACGCGAAATTCGGGTAGCCATTAAGGCACTGGCGAGAGGGAAAACACCGGGCACGGATGGGCTCCCCAAGGAGTTCTATGCGACCTACGCGGAAGAACTGTCCCCCAAATTGGCGGAGATGTATGCGGAGGCGAGGGAGAAGGGTCACTTGCCAGACACCACTAGGGAGGCGGTGGTAATACCGTTGCTGAAGCCTGACAAGTCCCCCTTGGAGAGCGCGGCATACAGGCCACTGTTGATGCTAAACCTCAACTTTAAAATCCTAAGCAAGGTACTGGCGATGCGACTACTCCCTTACATGACACCTCTGGTGCACCAAGACCAGGCAGGCTTTATCCCTCGCCGGAATACAACCCTAAATATCCGTCGCCTGTTGTCCATCATCGAACTTGGGGCGACAGCGGAACAGGGAGGGGCGGTGTTCGCCATCGACATGGAAAAGGCATTCGATAGCCTTGCATGGGGGTTCTTATATGCAGTGTTGAACAAAATGGGCCTTGGGCTGGGGTTTGTACGATGGGTGCGGTTACTGTACACTGATCCGGTGGCGAGAGTCCGCACGGGACGCACAATATCGGAGCAATACCGGGTGGAGAGGGGGACACGCCAGGGGTGTCCCCTCTCCCCACTGCTGTTTGCCCTGGCTGTGGAGCCATTAGCCTGCATAGCGCGATCTGGAGGGGCTTACCGGGGGATCCAGGTGGGTGAGCAGAGGCACCAAATAGCATTGTATGCGGATGACCTCCTCCTATTCTTAAACGATGCGGAGGACGAACTGCCGGGAGCAAAGGCTATGATGGAATGCTTTGGTTCATTGTCAGGTCTGCGAGTGAACTGGCTGAAGTCCAGATTATTCCCTTTGACGAGGAATGCGAGGCCCCCTTTGAACTTGGGTGATCTGCGGTGGGAGCCCCACTGCTCCGTTATTTGGGAGTACACATCTTCCACTCTATGGAGGATGTGAAGGAAGGCAACGTAGGGAGGGCACTACGCTCGCTTAAAGACACTATGTCTTTCTGGGAGGGCTTCCCTCTCCGTGATGGGCCGCATCTCACTGCATAAAATGGTGGCTCTTCCCCGACTGCTCTACTTCTTTGTAACACTTCCTGTGTGGATATCAGCGGCATGGTTCCGGGAGCTGGACTCCTGCCTGTCGGCTTTCATATGGGGGACAGGACGCAGACGAGTAGGCCTCAATACTTTAAAATGGCCCAGGTCGGGAGGTGGTTTGGCGGTGCCGGATATGGAAGCCTACTATTTGGCAGGACAACTGCAGAGGCTCACGCAGTGGGTGGCAGGAAGCGGGGAGCCGGACAGGGGGGTGCCATCTTTCACTCCGGACAAAGCCGGTGTGTTCCGCACTCTGCTCAGGACTACCAAGCCTCAGCAGATCCGCAGTAACGAACAGAGTGATAAATCGCTGCTGGGGCAGATGCCTGCAGAAAACCAGAACAAAGCACCCATATTCGCCAGAGATGGTGATGTCACTGTTGGAAGCCCTTCCCCACGGAGGACAGGGGCGGGGAATAGACGATTGGGTAGAAGCAGGAGCGACAAAAGTGGGGGACCTCTTCCGGGACGGGGAGCTTCTCTCCTTCGAGGACTTCAGCGCTGACCGGGAAATACCACAGGGGCATTTCCTGCTCTATGGGGCGGTCACGGGGGCCATGAGGCGACACTGGGGAACAGGGACGACGGAACCGCCACGACACGCCACCTGTGAATACATAAGCATGGCGGGAGGCACTATCAAGGCTGTCGCGTGCCTCTACAGAGCTATAGGGCGAGACTCCATACAACCGCTGGACAGACTCAGACATAAATGGGGGACGACATAGACAGACCACTCGACGATAAGGACTGGGACAATATTTTGGAACAGACCACCAAATTATCTCGAAACGCCCGGTTTAGCCTGATAAGTTTCTATACACTTCACCAAGCATATCTAACCCCAGAACGTATCAACCGCTATTTCGATGGCGCAGACGCTAGATGCCCGAGGTGTGATACGCAAGGGGCGACTTTTAAACATATGATGTGGAGCTGCACCTCCTTAACGCAATACTGGCAGGAAGTCACACAGGAGACAGCTAGGGTAACGGAGAGGGTGGTCCCCTGCACACCTGCCCACGTATTGCTCAACCTGTTCCCGCACACTGCCAAAACCAAGACCACAGATAGGTTTCAGGACCTGGCATTTATCCTCGCGAAACGAGAAATAACTAGCAGCTGGAAGAAACCGGAGGGCCCCAACGTGCGTAGATGGAAACAAGAGCTGGTGAAATGGGCAGGATGTGAGGGCAGGGTCCTGCTTAGGAATGCAATACGAGGAGTGGGCAAGCCGGAACGAGCTCAGGCGTGGGAGGGGCTGATGGCGGACCTAAAGAGGGATGACGGACATCTGAATCTTCCACCCCAGAGAGACCCCCACAAATAGAGAACCCCCAGGGACCGGGTTAGGACGGACTAACACTGTAGATCCCGAGGGATGGGGACATTGAATTGACCCACACAGGAGAGGATGGAGATGCGACGGGGGGCCCCGGCGAAGCACCATTGCACACATCTCAAGCGAAGGAGAGACTACTAACTGAGCTCAATAGATGTAGTAGGGAGACAGCAGTGCGGGGTGGGAGGGGGAGGGGGAGGATTAGTTATTTGTTGAGGAGGGGAGGGAGGGAGGGGGGACTTTTCCCGTATACATGCCGAAACGATGTCAGATCGAATGTGCGACCGATACAGTCAAGATGTGTGGAGATTGGAACAGATAGGGACCGCAATATGATGCAGTAACCTGATTATGATTCTTGTCTCTTGGCCCCACGGAAAGTGGATCTGCTGTATAACATGTAAAAGGCAATAAAGTTTGTTTAAAAAAAAAAGAGCAATGGCCTCAATGTCGGTAGAGATGTAGGGTTACATGACATATCTAGCCTGTTCATTTCACTGTATACTGCTACATCTTAAACAAACTGCACTTTATTTATAATCTTTTGGTTCTTAAATTTACAAATGTTTACAATATTTTGGCTCTTAAACTATGCCTATGCAACAGCTGAGGTGGTTGATGTTTTGTGGATTCCTCCAATTTCTTTATAATCGGAGTAAGTTAACCGCTATCCTTACTTTCCTGGAACGTATATATTTTTTCCACTTTGAGTTTTTCTTTAAAAAGTTAAGAAGCTCTTAAGTATGGGTGTTTTTTTTAAATTTACTTACTGTGACTTCAAGTATGAGAAAGTTGTAGAACTAGGAATTGGATAACCCATACTTCTTTTGGGTAACATTGCAACAAATAGAGGTTCTTCATGGGAGCCAAGGTCTCAGATACATAATAGCCATTTCTTGGCTGTTCATCCCAAAAGAGCTATACAGTACAGTGCTTTACAACAGGCAACCTACAACTGATAACTAATCAAGAAAAATCTAGCAATCCATACAGGCATCAAAAGAATAATGCCGTCAAATTAAGTTGAAGGGAAATATAAGGAAGACCGCTGTTAGATGTTTTCCGAATCACCCAAGCGATACAGAATTATATCATTTACAAGAAAAGTATTCCAGGTTAAACCATCTATGCATGCAATGCCTCATTAGAAAAACTTCCATCCAACAGTGGGGGATCTACTAATTGGAAGTATCAGCTCCATTGCAGAAGGCCTTGCAGTGAGGTGGGGGGATCTGCCAGTTGTAAATCCCAGCCTGTGGGAGCCACCACTCATCATCTCCACTGGCTGCCATGGCCTTCCTTTGCAAAACAGTCTTATGCTTCCTCATAACGCTAGCTCGAAACACTAAGGGCCTGAATACGAGTTTGGCGGATGGGTTACTCCATCACAAACGTGACGGATATTCCGTCTGAGGTATTAAGAGTTCCATTATATCCAATGCAACATAATGGAACTCGTAATAGGGCGGACAGGATATCCGTCACGTTTGTGATGGAGTAACCAGTCTGCCAAACTCATAATCAGGCCCTAAGTAGGTATTAAAGATCTGGTGCTCCTCCGACATATGCCACCAGTTTTTAGACAAGCTTCTTGCTGTTCTTAATGTGGACCGGGGATGTTTGGATCTATAGCGGATCTCTTTAAGGCGAGTTGCATTGTGAGGTTTAGTCCAGAGACCCCACACCCCCAGGAGGGTACAGAGGTCCCATTCTTGTGGTGGATCACCATTCTAGTCATTTTGCAAACTTTTGCCATCACCTTCTAGTACCCCGCAGTTAATAAGCAGAGGGGACAGGAAAACTGTCCATTTATTCCTTCTTCCTGCTTGTCCTGTTAGAGGGGTAAGTGGTGAATAGGCATGATACTGGGGCATTTAGAACCATTTCAGAATTTTTAAATGTTTTTGTGACAAAAGGTGGGTGAGTGCGGGATGATATATAGTTCTAAAGGTGAGACAGACAATTTTAACTCTAACGTGGCCTAATGAAGAAACAGTGAGTGTATTATCCTCGGCAACGTTTATAAAACACTGTCTCTGGAACAGATATACTAATGAAAAATCTCTTTTTCCTTCCTAGAAATTCTAAGGGGACCTGTTGGGCACATTGTTCACACTGAAAAAAACATTTTAGCCGTGGAGAAAAATAAAACCCTCATCCCTCCTTTGTGGAATAAAGTCTTCAGCTGGGGATTTGACGATTTCTCTTGTTCATTCGGAAATTACGGTTCTGACAAGGTGAGTGAGCCTCCTCAACAGGGACATTTCTTCTAATCCATGGGGGCCAGACAAGCAGAGGCCCCTTTGTGCGAACACGGGCACATTGGCAGTCTCCCACCCTGATTCATTATTCACAAAAGCTAGTTAAAAAGACACCAATAAATATATAACATCCCCGCCCCCACACACATGCTGTTATAAATTCAGGTGCGTATGGTGCCCAAACACCCTAATAATATGTATTTATTTCCACAAGTGCTGTACACTAATATAAAAACAACTGAAGTGCAGCATATTTGCACACCACTTGCTTGTATTAGTTCATTCTCCAGAGTGGGGCGATGCAGCAAAACTTTACCCCACGCTTTCAGGTTCCACACACCGTCACTCTTTGCCCAGGGTGTCAGGAGTGTATTACCCATACATCATTGCTTTTGAGCTGGTTTGAGTATGCTATCATGAATTCAGCTGGGGAGCATTTTTGATGTCCCCTAAGGGTTAGATTTACATGTTGGAAGATAACAGAGAGAATTAAGGATTAGGGCATTAGAAAATACTGACAGGAGGTGGTCCTGGAGAGGTAAGGTTAGGGTCTGGTTGTTAAGGGTTAGGTCTAGGCTTTACACATTACAGGTCAGGAGTTGTGGGTTAGAACTTAATCAGTAATGAGTTGGGTGCTGAGTTTGGAATTTAAGGGTCAGTGTTTAGATATTATGAGGCCATTTTTTTTTGTTTCATAATTCTTTATTGAAGAATTAGAGGCAAACATATATATATAAGTACTGCACAACGTGATGGACTCACAGGAGTCTATTGATAATATAGATATAAGTGTGCTATTAAAGAGAAAAACTACACAGAATATTAAGGAGGAAGGGAAAAGAAGGGGTCAAATAGAAGAGGAGGAGCAAATGGCGGAATTAGGCCATTTTAAATTCTGTCTGACATAAATTCCACTTCCCCAGCAATACTTTACAATAGTGGCACTGGAAAATGAGCTGATCCCTGATCTGTTTTCGCTTGCATTTGAAAATCAGAAGAGGTTGGCCACCAGGCAGGTGTACAACCAAAATGGCTGAATTCACTTGGCAATTAGCAGCCTGTTTGCAAGCCCATTGGTGGATTTTCCAGCAATGTTTGGTGCCACTGCTTGGAATTTCCAACCATATCTACAGCCATTTAAAATTCCACTGAGAAACATTATCAGCAACCACACTCCTCATCCCAGGAGCAGATTATGGATGGTCCCCTACATGAGTTATCTTCCATACTTTTTCTGCTGCTTTCTGCGTCTTATATATTGTTTGAGATTAATTTGTAAACATCGTGGCAGATTTTCCACTCTAGATATATTATTCACTTTCAGATTTTTTTTGGCAGATTTACCATTGCTTATTAGCAGCAGTGATGGTGCTCAACAGAGCTATCACAACAGAATTTCTGTACATTTCTACAATTTGTAATTGGTTTTTTTTTCTGCGCTTCGCGGAATTATTGCATCTGCTTCATTTTCAAAGGATCCCCAATATCCCTAATGCTCCAAGTATGGCACTGATAGCGTGTGGCGCAGCGGAAAAGGGGGGTTTGGCTAACTAAAGCAGAGTGTCTAACATTTACACCACACGCCCATCAGTCTAAAATCTCTATTTGATATAGACTGAATTTTTGGCCCATATCAACATCAGGTCCTCCGACGGATCGGAGAGTTGACAGGGATTTGGCAAAAGATTTAGATGAATATCCCCCTCATGAGGACCTAGAACAAAGGGAATATTTATACAAACCACACTATATACAACTATATATATATCACATTATTTACTATAATCAATAAGGACAGACTCAGTTTCTCTATTACTTTGCTTTTATCTATTTTCTTTGCAAGCATATGGAATGGTCAAACAAAGATACAGTATCAAATTGGAATCATCACACAAGAGAACACAAATTCAGTCATTCACAATAACATCTCATTTAAGGAGCATGAGTTTAGTGGATAGTGTAAGAGACAAAAGAGCATTTTTATAAGATCAATGCAAATACAGAATTTCATACGAACCTAAGAAAACTATAGCACAGCGTGCTAATAGCTGTAATTGCTAACCCTCCGGCCTGAAGGGAAAGTTGGGGCAAGCCTCACAAAAGTATGAGGAGCAAAGGTAAGGAGACAGCTTACAGACAGCATCCGCTAAAGGATCACAAAGAAACAGCTCACACGAACGCTTCGTACAGAAGTCTCGTACTGACCAGACCAAAAAAACATGGATTCTAACTCTAATAGTTATACCCTAAAGTTAAAAGTCCATCCCTACTCTTGTATCAAAATCCGGGAAAGTCTCTCTCCTTATTGATCTAGAAGCATAGAGTGTTAAGTCACACCACTTCCGTCACTCTTCTCTTTCAAAAGTTCTTTGTTCAGATCACGCTGTCATCATCGTCCTTCAGCAAAGGAAATCAAAATCTTCTCCTTCCTCGACACACGCGCATTCGAATGAAAGTTCTATCATTTTACTAGCACAGTTATCCACTAAACTAAATATTTCCTCGGACAATAGGAAGTTCCGCTGATACTCCGAACACGTAGCAGCTATCAACAACAAAGAACACAATAGTCATCTATGAAGAATAAAACAAATTTTTCTGCATTTTTACGTTTTAAAGCAAAATTAACCCTAATGGCAGCTTTTGAGGCCTTCTTTGTAAAGCATGCAGTTTTCTCTAGGAGAAATAAACAGATTCAGTTATTTGCTCAAAATAAAAGCTCCATTCCATAATTAATTTTAATCTTTCATTAGTCTAATATAAACGCAATCATTTTAAACTATTATTCTATATAATTAATATTGCTTAATTAAATGATAAACGTAAACAATCAACGATAAACGCGTTTTCATTCTACATTTGCTCATGAAAATAACATCATTTGCTCCTTCTTTGCTGTCTTTCATTCAGAAATCATTCGTGGCCTACTTAAACCTATTGCCATTTTTCCGCACCTTTCTCATTTCTTTTCCAAAACTAAAGGTTAATCATACTTTTTCAGTTAAGTTCAAAACTTTGTTAATGATTTTCACACAATGGAAGGTTTAATCTGAGAATGTTTTATTTACGAAAAACCCTGCTCCATCAGCACTTAAGGGTAAGTTTTAATATTAAGATTAGTTTTGTAATTATTAGTGTTGGCTAGGGTGAAGGGGAGGGTTTAGTGCCTAAATGTCAAAGTTAAAAAGTGGTAGTTGGGGATTTGGATTATGCTTTTGAAGTTTAGTGCTTTATACTTGTGCATATTCATAATATTTGTACACATTTTCCATGTGGTGAACCCCGATCCACTTGACGCAGAGCTTTGTTAAGACCCTTTTGTTAAAGTCCTTCCTGAGAGAATATTACATGCAGCACATCACATAATGCACCTTATTTATAGTATTTCCCTTTTGCTGTAGTATCCTACTTCCTTATATGGTTGCCCTGCTTTCTATAGGTTCTGGCTCTTGCTAGAAATTTGGGAAGCGCAGGATTCCAAGGGTGATAGTGGGGGCAGACAATATTGTTAAATGAACAAGAGCAGAAGTATTTTGCTAATGAAATATGTCACGCTGAATAAATCGTGTTGATTTACCTTACTTATCACACCCTATTATCAGGGGTGTGCGAAATTTTGATAATTTGCTTTCATATAAATATGGGAAATTTCGGCAAAATTACACATAATCACACAAAATGCAACTCTGTCACTTAGCGCTATACTTTATTGTGAAATGCAGCCACGCATCAATTTTCTATATGAGAATGCATTTCACATGAAAAAAGTTGTGCAAAAAACCCCCAAAACATTGTGAACAATAGCCACTCATGTTTCGCTTTTCCTGTGAGTCTGAGGTGAATTTTTATTGCAAAAGGCCCATAAATACGCAAAGTGGTGGAGTGGTGTAATTTTGGCAATTTCTAGCAATAATGTCAGACCTACCTATTATACCAGTTTTTTGGAGTTCAGTCACATTGCATAACTGCACAGCATATGTTGGGAACAGCTAAAATCCGCCTGTGCAGGGAAGTCGTTTTTCAATATGCTCCTGCTGCAATAAGCACATATCTGAAAGAGACAAGTTAGTGACAGATTCCTTACCTTAGAATATCCCCAGGCGTCAGGCTGGATCCGGAAAGTTTTTGCGTAGCAGTACCCTTGCGCGTCGGTAGGCGGCGTCGTGCGGCTCCGCGTCCGTCGTCGGCGTCGTGATCGCCGGGATGACGTCGCGGGCAGTACTTAGACACCGCCCCTACGCGCTGACGTCAGTTCTTCTTTTTTCCGCACCAGTAAGCGCAGATCCGGGAAGAGCAGTGCCCTAGTCATTTTTTGACTAACTTTTTGGTGATTTTTCACTGTTTTCTTCGAGTCATCTCGGCTCCACAGTGTCGGTAGGGATGCCCGGCTTCAAGCCATGCGACGCCTGTGGTCGAATGATGTCGATCACAGACTCGCACTTAGAGTGTCTCTACTGTCTCGGCCGCGACCACGACACGAAGTCGTGCTCCGACTGCCGGGTCTTGCACCCGAAGGCTTTGCGAGAGCGGTCTCGAAAGCTCCTCGAGGTCCGGCAGTCGGCTCCGCGCCGCACCAAGCCCCGGTCACGCGAGAGGTCGAGGGGCCAGTCACGGAGTCCTCGCCGGTCATCGGAGTCCAAGTCTTCGCACTCCTCGGGTAAGTCGAAGCACAAGAAGTCTAAGAAGCACCATCGCTCTAAGACTTCGCCTCGCCGGTCTCGCGACTCGGCTGAGGCCCCTGTCGGCACCGTCCCGCCCCGCGGCTCCGGATGTGCCTGTGGCGCCGCCCCGCATTACCCGTCCTTCCCGGGTTCGGGGCGACCCGGCCGAGATACAGGAATTCCTGTCGGCCATGGGCGCCGCCTCTTCGGGCCTCAAGGCCCCTCCGGTGCGCCTTCGGGCCCCGAGGGCCCTAATGGGATTGCCCCGGCGCCGCCGACGACTCCGGTCCCGGCGCCGCCTGTCCTACCAGCCTCGCTCCCGGCCCCGGCCTCGATCCCGGCTCCGGTGGTACCGCAACCCCCATAGACGCCGGTTGACCTAACCACGCCTCCGCCGACGCCGATGTCCCCGGTGTGCCGTTCCTGACGCCGCCCGGGTCTCCGGGCGGCGTCGCTCTCCGGTTCTCTCCGGATCCGGACGCGGCGCCGGACCGACGCGTCGCCCGACGCCGGCTCCGGCGCCCATGAGACCTTGGGTCCCGGACGTCCCTCCTCCTCCTTATTTTCAACCGGAGGAGGACCAGGAGAGCTGGGAGGGGTCGGATGACCCTCTCACACAGCAGTGTGACTATGATCAGGACTGGGCAGAGGAACTTGGGGATGCCAGTGGTCTGGACACTTCCCCTGACACTGGCATGCTGTCTCCTCCTTCCGTGGCTACGGAGGAGGGAGCAAATTTCGCAACGGTGTTGCGTAGAGCAGCTGGAGCCTTACACCTCCAATTGCCTACAGTGGCTGTCAGGACTAACCTCCTGACGGAAGTGGCTTCAGCCGGCAGCTACCTCCTCGGAGCCATTGCTGCCGCTTAATGATGCATTTTCTGACGTTCTTTGGGCACCTGGTCCAAGCCCGCCACAGGGGCTCCTGTGGATAGGAACGTGCCCGACGCCATCGCCCTGCTCCGGGCGACCCCTTGTTTCTCTCTCAACATCCCACCCCGAGAGCTTGGTTGTCCAAGCCTCTGCCTCCCAAAACCGCCTTCCTACCGCCCCTCCGGATAGGGAATCCAAACGCCTGGATCAATTTGGGAAGAAGGCCTTTTCTTCCTCCAGTGCTGGCTTGCGGTCCGTCAACACCGCTTGCCTTTTGGGCCGATACTCCCACTCTCTGTGGGATTCGGTGGCGCTGCTTTGCCCCAGTGTCCTGAGGAGGTCCAGACACTGCTTTCCCGCGCCATTGCGGAAGGAAGGGATGCGGCAAAGTACACCATCCGTTGTGGCCTTGATACCGCCGACTCGCTGGGCAGATCGCTTGCAACGACAGTGGCGCTGCGACGCCACGCCTGGCTGAGGACAACTGGTTTCTCGGGTGAAGTCCAAAACACACTCATGGACATGCCCTTTGATGGAGTCGGTCTTTTTGGTACCAAAGCAGACCATGCGCTGGAGCGTTTTAAGGACTTACGGGCTACTGCCAAGTCCCTGGGCCTTTCTGCTGTGCGCCCTCCGCTAACCTCTCTGCTTTTTGCCCCTTTCGTGGCCACGGAAGGGGCGCCCAGTCACGTCCGCTGCCCAGCCACCGGCCCGCGCAGCAAGCGTCTTCGCGTGGCCGAGGACGTGGCTCCCGCCGTGGCGGGTCAGGCAACCAGCGTGCGGGTCAGGCCACCAACCCCGCCCCGTCCGCGGCCTCCAAGCCCTCCTAGTCCTTCCTTTCAGGTGCACAGCACGCCAGTAGGGGCAGGGTCCGCCATCACCTTCACCACTGGCGTGCCATCACCTCGGACAGGTGGGTTTTGGACATTGTCCGAAGGGGCTACTCCTCCCCTTCGAGACCACCCCCAGCCATGCCACCTCAATTCCACCGCATGTCAGGGGATCACTTGGTGCTTCTGCAGAAGGAAGTCACGGCACTCTTGGCCAAGAGGGCCATCGAGCATGTTCCGACCCCAGAAGTAGGATGTGGTTGCTACTCCCACTACTTTCTGGTGCCCAAGAAGGACAAGGAGGACATGCGTCCTATCTTGGACCTCCGGAACGTCAATCGCTTCCTCCGGAAGGAGAAGTTCAAGATGCTCACCTTAGCTCAGGTCTTGACTGCCCTAGACCCTGGAGACTGGATGGTAGCGTTGGACTTGCAGGACGCTTATTTCCACATCCTCGTCCTGCCGCCCACCGGCGTTACCTGCGGTTCATGGTGGGCCTCGAGCATTTTCAATTCACCGTGCTCCCTTTGGCCTCACAAGTGCCCCTCGGGTGTTCACGAAAGTGATGGCGGTGGTCGCAGCTCATCTGCGCCGGGCAGGGTTCCAGTCTTCCCCTACCTCGACGACTGGCTGCTGAAGGCGGGCTCGTCCCATGCAGTCGTCTCCCACCTCCAGACTACGGCCGAACTCCTGCACTTGCTGGGGTTCTCCATCAATGTGCCGAAGTCGCACCTGATTCCTTCTCCACAGCTCCTTTTCATCGGAGCAGTTCTGGACACGACGCAGTTTCGGGCCTATCCTCCCGAACAGCGAGTCCGGGATATTCAGGCTATGATTCCGATCTTTCAGCCTCTATCCTGGGTTTCGGTACGGATGACCCTGAGGCTGCTGGGCCTCATGGCCTCCTGCATCCTGCTGGTCGATCATGCCAGATGGCATATGCGGGCTCTGCAGTGGGACCTGAAGATCACATCCATATCTCGGAGGGGACTGCAAAACAGTTGCAGTGGAGGCTCTCGAACCGGCAATGGGTCATGGGCAGATCCCTCTCCCTTCCCCAGCCAGAGCACACAGTCGTGACGGACGCGTCCCTTCTGGGATGGGGCGGTCACATGGGAGAGGCGGAGATCAGAGGCCTCTGGTCTCCGGCGGAGTCCCGGCTCCATATCAACCTTCTGGAGCTCCGGGCGATCCGACTTGCACTCAAGGCATTCCTTCCCTCTGTCAAAGGGAAGGTAGTGCAGGTGTTCACAGACAACACCACCGCCATGTGGTACTGCAACAAACAAGGCGGGGTGGGGTCGTGGACCCTATGTCAGGAGGCTCTGCGCCTCTGGACATGGCTGGAACATCAGGGCATATTCCTGATGGTTCAACACCTGGCAGATTCCCTGAACACCAGGGCAGACGAACTCAGCCGCAGGTGCATGATGGATCACGAATGGCGTCTTCACTCGGAAGTTGCGCAAGGACGCTTTCTACAGTGGGGAGAGCCTTGGTTAGATCTATTCGCCACTGAAGAGAACGCGCAATGTCATCAGTTCTGCGCGTTGGAATTTCCAAGGCGGCACTCGCTCGGCGACGCTTTTCGTCGCGAGTGGAGTTGCGGTCTGTTGTACGCTTTTCCGCCTATACCACTTCTACCCAGAGTGTTGAAGAAGATTCGGCGCGACCGGCCCAAGTCATCCTTGTGGCTCCGGACTGGGCTCGAAGAGTTTGGTATCCCGAGCTACTCAGTATGAGCGTCGATCCCCGATCCGTCTGCCTCTTCGGGAGGATCTTCTGTCGCAGCAGCAGGGGACGGTCCTCCACCCGAACCTGTCCAGTCTCCACCTGCTTGCATGGAGATTGAGCGGCGGCAGTTGATTCCTTTCGACTCTGCCTCCCGAAGTTTGTGATGTGATTCTGGCAGCCAGGCGTCCCTCCACTAAGGTGGTATACGCCTGCAGGTGGAACAAGTTTGTGGCATGGTGCACAGCAAAGGCTGTGAATCCCCTCTGCCCCTCTTCTGAGGTTCTTCTGTTCCTTCTTTCTCTGGCCCAACAGGGTTCTGCCCTGGGTACCATCAAGGGCTATCTTTGTGCAACATCGGCCTTCCTCAGGCTCCCTGATCAGCCCTCTCTTTTTAAGTCCCCTGTTGTTAACAGGTTTCTAAAAGGCATTACACACCTCTTCCCTCCTGTTCCGTTTGTCATGCCTCATAGGGACTTAAACTTGGTTCTTACCTTTTAATGTGCGCTCCCTTTGAGCCTCTACATAACTGTCCTCTTCGTCTTCTTACTTTGAAGACAGCCTTTCTGGTGGCCATCACCTCCGCCTCGGCGGGTGAGTGAGCTCCAGGCTCTATCATGCAAACCTCCCTTTCTGTCTGTCCATCCAGACAAGGTTGTTCTTAGGACGCGTCCGTCCTTCTTGCCAAAGGTGGTTACTGCCTTCCACATTGGGCAGGCCATCACTTTGCCCACCTTCTTTCCGCCTCCGCATCCTTCCAGAGAGGAAGAGAGGCTCCACCGTCTGGACCCAAAACGTGCGCTTTCCTTTTATATCAACCGCACACAACACTTCCGGGTGGATGACCAGCTCTTTGTTGGCTACGTGGGCGCCAAAAAAGGTCGGGCGGTGCACAAGAGAACCATTTCCCGCTGGGTCACCTTGTGTATCAAAGCCTGCTATTCTTTGGCTAAGAAGGAACCTCCTGTTGGGCTGCGGGCCCATTCCACCAGGGCAACGGCTGCTACCACGGCTTTAGGCCGCGGTGTTCCGCTGCAAGATATATGTCAGGCAGCTACGTGGGCCTCGCTGCACACGCTTACCAAGCATTACTGCCTTGACAGCCAGGTCCGGAGGGACGGCTTCTTTGGCCGTTCTGTCCTCCGGGACTTCCTTGTCTGATCTTTGTTCGAAGACCCACCACCGGGGTTGGTATTGCTGGGGTATCTATTCTAAGGTAAGGAATCTGTCACTAACGTGTCTCTTTCAGATGCACAAGTTACTAACTTGTGTAACGATATATCTGTAAGAGACAGTAGTTAGTGACAGATTCCCACCGCCCCACCCATCCTCCCCGTTCTGCGAACTGATTTCTAGGGTTAAGGACATCCCTTTCAGGGCCCTAGTATTTTTCAGACACCTATGTCAGCTTCTTGCATGGCTCTGCGTTCCTGGCGCGGAAAGTCGTGGTACAGAACTGGACGTCAGCGCCGCAGGGGCGGCGTCTAAGTACTGCCCACGACGTCATCCCGGCGATCACGCACGCCGACTACGGACGCGGAGCCGCACGACGCCGCCTACCGACGCGCAAGGGTACTGCTACGCAAAAACTTTCCGGATCCAGCCTGACGCCTGGGGATATTCTAAGGTAAGGAATCTGTCACTAACTACTGTCTCTTACAGATATATCGTTACACAAGTTAGTAACTTGTGCGTTAGTTTGTTGTCTTCAGCGGCAGCCGGCACAGGTAAGCACAGTTGTGCGGAGCAGGGCGTGGCAGGGGGGGAAGCCGACAGACAACGGAATAGGTGTTATTTCTTTATTTATTTAGGGGGGAAGCAGACAGACGACGGAAAAGTGTTTATTTATTTATTTAATTAATTATACCTATTCCATCGTCTGTCGACTTCCCCCCGCTCCCACTCTGCCCCGCCATACCGCCTCACCGTGTTTACCTGCGCCGGCCGCCGCTGGTTGTCTTATCCTTATTGGTTGGACTGCATATAGAGGAATGATAGGTCAAAATGGCTGAGAACACCAGTGAACTCCACAAGCATCACTAAATAATATCCCAAACCTACTCATGATATGCAAAGAGAAGCCTGAAACATATCATCTGGACAAAGATGGTTCACACTAGATAGTGTGCTGTGTTAGTGTTGTCAGTGAGCTAGTTACACTTTTGCATTTTACAAGAATTCGCGGAGTCACTTCATAATCCGGACCCTTGATGTTCTTCTAGGTGTAAATGTTCATCCACTTGGGGTTCCAATTCTTACAACTGTCATGCATCTCCACTTTAAATCTATTCCCTTCTTTCCTCAGCAATCCAAACCATATGTTAGTGACTTTTTATTATTTAGAGATAAGCTGTTCCCCACAGCACGTTTATGTCCTACAATCTCTACTGCTTCCCTTCACTTGGGTATTTGGCCTGTTTGAAATAGTGTAACATTGTCAAAGTTGTTTGTGGGATTTGGTTCATGCATGGTGTGTGTGAGATGATTGCACATGGTTGCTAAGAGGGTTATTCTCTCATGCTCACACCTAGGGCTTAGTGTGACTACTCAGAAAGCCAGGTCTACAGTTTCATGCAGAATTCAAGAATTATGGAGGAGGCTCCTATGTGTAGCGGCAAGTCATTCCACACTTTAGGAGCGATGTAGAAAGCTCAACCGTTGGATCTGGCTTTCTGTATGCATGGGATGTGTGCAAGTAGGAGTCCGGACGAGCGGCGGTATCTGGAAGGTTTGTGAAAGCAGATTGGATTGTTGAGGTATGCTGGGCCACTGTTATCTAGTGCCTTGAAAGTGTGGGTGAGGAGTCTGAATTGTGCTCGTTTGTGAATGAGAAGCCTGTGGAGCCCCTTCAGGTGGGGTGTGATGTTAGTGCGGCATGGAAGGCTGAGAGTTATTCTTGTCACTGAGTTCTGAATGGTCTGCAGCCTTCTGGTGAGTTTTTTGTTGATCCGGGCATAGAGGGTGTTCCCGTAGTCCAGCTTGTTAATGATCAGGAGGTTCATGACAGTTTTTTGAGTGCGGATTGGGAGCAGTTATGAAAATCTTCCTAAGCATCTTCAGGGTATGAAACCATGAGGTGTGACAGCATTGACTTGGCTGAGCATGTCGAGTTTGCTGTTGATGAAGATCCCAAGGTTCTTGACATGGTGGTGATGATGGGTATCGGTCCTAGCTCTGTTGGCCACCAGGTGGAGTCCCACGGTGATGTTCAACTTTATACAGTTGGTCTTCATCCAGTGGGCTATTTCAGTCATGCAGGCATTGAACTTGATCTGGGAATTGGGTGTCTTGTCCATGAGGGAGAGAATGAGCTGCATGTCGTCAGTGTAGGAGAGGACCTTGATGTCTTGAGAGCAGATGATTCTGGCTAGCGGGATCATGTATGCATTGAAGATGGTCGGGCTCTGGGAGGATCCTTGTGGAACTCTGCAGATGAGGTTGCAGGCAACCAAGGTGTACAGTGTCAAGCTCACTGAGTGGACCCATCCAGTCAGGAAGGAGTAGATCCATTGGAGTGCTTGTTGTTGGATTTCGATGTTGTGTAGGCGTTGGATGAAGATGGGGTGGGAGACTGTGTCAAATGCTGTAGGGAGGTCCAGGAGGATGTGGGCCGCTGTGTTGCCTCTGTCCAGAGTCATGCGGATGTCATCCATGGCAGCGATGAAGGCAGTTTCCATGCTCTGGTTGGGTCTGAAACCAGGTTGAGTGGTTTTGAGGAGTTGGTGGTCATTGTGGTATTCGGTGAGGTGTCTGTTGATGATTTGCTCTAAGTATCGTACACCCATTTGTAATTGTACATTGTGAAAGTCAATTAGTTGTTGTGAGAGGGATGAATCCTATGCACACCAAATTAGAATTGGAGGCTTCTACTGGTAGAAAATGAAGGACTTACTCAATTTCTCTCGAGGTATTTTTTGCTGTGATCAGTCATACTCATTGCATTTGGTCTAGGTTTCCCATCACACTGATCTGTCATATTCACATCATCATTCTGGGTATTAAATACCAAAGGCTTACCATGCTCACTTCATTTCTCTCTGAGAAATCAATGGCAGTGATCTATCACACTAACCTAATCTCTCTCTGGGAATTCCCTCTCACAGATATGTTGCACGTTCTTTCTTAGTATTTCCTCTCACAGATCTGTCACACTAACTCCGGGCATGGGACAGGACCACCCTTCTTACAATCCAATTTTGGATCACACCACCAAAGTGAAAAGTATGGCCCCATGCCTGATAATACCCTCTAATCAACAAACTTACCTCTCTGGTATTTCCTTCTCAGTATGGACATACCAATTTTGATATACACTCCCAGGAAAGTATAAAGTTTAGCAATAAGAGGGAGGCAAGAAAGAGAGAGGGAAGAGAGGGAGGCAGGGCAGGCAAACACAGCCACTGTGACACTGGAGAAGACGACAACATCGATTACTGCCACTGGGCTGGGTCGTTGCTGGTAGGTGGCGCCCGCTACCAAGCGCAACTAAGCGCTACTAACCAACACTTCTACTGTTGCTGCTGGCAGCTCAGTTCACCACTGCCGGGACTGCAAGGGGGATTTGACTGCAACCAATCCCCAGCTTGCAGTTGCTGTTTGAGCCCACCGCCAGAGGGGACCGACCCCACTGATTCCCTTCCCCAGCCTGCGGACGACGAAGGTGAGGCAAAGTAAGGCACAGCACGGTACGGCGAGGTGGGGCAACCAAAGGACTCAGGTAGTATGGCAGGGAGAGTTGCCACCGCGGCCTGACTGATGTTGTAAGATGCTATGGTCCGGTGCTGTTGTTGGAGGCACGGGCGGCTCCAAGGACCCAAAGCACCCAAAAGCGCCCAAAGCATCTAACACCAAATACCAAACAACAAATACCAGTCAATGCCGGTTGAGTGCAGCACTCCCTAAGGCACTGGCCAGCCATTCAGTACTGAGGTGGTCAGAGAAGCAGAATAAAAAGACAAAAGAGGAGAAAAGGAAGAAGAAAAGGGGGTTTGGAGCAGAATGAAATCCGGAAAGGCAGAAGAACAAAGGCACAAAAAGAGGCAAGGAGAGAAGGGAGGTGTCTGGAGGCTGTTCCTCTAATCCAGCGCTAGCCGCAGAAGCGGCTGGCCATGCTCATGGCCTCCTAGGGCAGCTTTGGTGCTACCAGCAGCAGCAGGTGACCATTATAGCGCAGGAGGGCGGTATCAGGGTTCAGGGATCAACAGCAGCTGGTCCTGGCCGAGAGCAAAGGAGAAAGCTGCGGCCGGTGCGGCTTGCAGCAGGTCAACTCACTCTAAGTAGATATTCATACCCCCGGACACATCTCTGACAAGCCCCAGAGGGCCCAACAGGGGAGTAACCGCCTCAAAAACCTAGGTAATGACCACTCATGGACCTCCCACTGTGTCATATGAGGTCAGGCCCACACCATATACAGACGCTAGTAGAATAAAGCGCAATGTCATGTCTGAGGCAGCTACCTTGAAAAGAAATGCAAAGCGAAAAAGCACAAAAAGTACACCAACGTCTCCACCCCTGTTCCTATCAACCAATACGGATCCTGAGAAAGGGAGGCACAATGAGGGACAGCTACAGTAAGTACAATAGTGTGTATGTACACCGTAAGAAAAGTTTCAGGAAGATATCGGATTTTTTCCTTATGCTCATCCTGCCAACAACAGCAGATGCATTTTAAATCACTGCGGGCAACCAAAAACAGCCTCACTGACCAGGAGGCAATCGGAAACAGCCCCAGCGCACAGGCTAGCAGATGCAAATTGCTGAGCTCGTCTGATCTCCAAGGTCCAAGCCCCGGGGGCATTGATGGCAGTCTCAAGTGGCTGATGTGGTCCATTGAGGAAAGTGATGGATGTGACAAAAATGAAACTAAGACAGTCAGCCTTATCACATGGCCATATCCACTGTCGCGGACTAAAATGTGTGAACTCTCAAAGTAGAACACCGACTAGGTACAGGGTGAATCAGGACATGCACCTGTGTCTATGGATCACGGCGCACAGAGGATATCAAGAACCTCTACCCCACCCTCCATGCGGCTTGGCAGAAATATAAACTATTCAGAAGCATTCAAAGTAGACACACCCCTCCGAACACCGGAGTACATCACTATCCCTGTTCCCAGTGTACAAGGAACCACATGTTTTCCAAGCTTCATCTACAGATAAGGCTTTCTCATCTGGAATGGCTCGGTTTAGAACAATACGTACGGAGGCCAATATTGAGAATGACCATCGCAGGAATACCAAGCATCCAATCGTGAATCTGCCCTGTGGACTCCAATGTTCAGGAAATCCAATTTGCCTGGGCAACCAAGCAAAGAATGTGATTGAGTGTGGTGAAAGCAGGTGGAACATGATAGATTCCAACCGACTCTGGGGATCCATCTTAGACACCATGCAGGCTACTCTCAAGGCGCTTAACCATCATGCAGATAAAATGGACATACAAGTTGATCTATTAAACTACCTTGGGCTGTTTATCTCAGGCATTGACAGCAAGCTTCAGCATCTCAATGACCTAATAACGTGAGTGCAGTCAGATAAGGGTACAAACTTTACATTATGCGCATGTGGAGAGGTCGTAGATTAACTAGCACACCTACCGTCATTACTCAACGAAATCCTAGCGGAGGTTAGAGCGGTCCCCAAAACTGTCACAAAGGAGGGGTACAGGATGCCCACAAAGGAAGAAGATAGTGTGAACACCCCCGATGCCCCTAGTTATGGCAGTAAGATGGATGTCTGAGTCATCACTACAAGCACCGGGAATTCTGACTCATCTGCAGTATTAAAAGCGCCCCAAGGGATGAAATGCTTGAAGGTCGTGTCAAACATGTCTGAATGCAAGCCTGAGAAGGGAAGCTCGGAACCCACAATGCCATGATTATCAAAGCACGAAAGGAAGCGATAGCGAAAAGGTAGGAACAAAGACCAGGCAACGAACTCACTGAAACTATTAGCATGACCAGCCCTATAGCCCGCAAAGATGGAGGGGCAGAACAAAACCTAGTGAGGTTCACCAAACCTTGATGGAACCGGCAGTTACCAGCCAACCAGAATCATCATTAGGAATACAGGAAGTTCACATGCATATAAATCCTAGTGACTCATGGAAGGAAAGGGATGAGTCTGCCTCCAATGATTCCAAAGGGCATACAGCTTCACACATGGATAGCGGTGACGACCAGGAGGCAGGATCAAGGCTGGTTCACACTGACTCTGATCACGATCCTCACATCCCGGAACCGTGCATTGGCCCTTTACGAGAACCTTTGAAGTCGGGATCTCGGATAACCAGCACTGGGACCGCGGCCACCACATAAAGGAAATATATGTGCAACTAAGCACCCATCAATAATGGCGCAAGGGTCGGGGAACAGTGTCATCAATGGATCTGTGTCGTGGTTAACAAGGGATTGGTAACACAGACCTCCCATAAACCAAGTTTATTGTGGATCCCATTATTTTCGCTGAGAGGGAACCACGCTCGTCATCGTGAAGCTGATCAAAGAGCTACTAGGACTATATCGGGTGACCTCATGTGATATCTTTTCAATCAAATTACTTCCTGCCAGTGGTAATCAAAACACAGAGCCCACTCTAGTCACGTTTAATGCACCAGGATTAAACACAGAAATATTAGCAAGAAAAGATCTGCTGAGAAACTGGGGCATCAAATTATCACTATTTCAAGACTAATTATATCCACCCAAACTTCTAAACAAAGATGAGCTGAGTAACGAGAAAAGATCTACCTGCTCGATACTCAAAGGCGCAGTTGAAACGCCCCCCTCAGGTGAACAGCAGGGCCTAATTATTACAATCATTGAGATCCATGCCGTGGAGAGGCAAAGAATTCCTGCAAAGCAGGATGAGTCAGCCAACTGGGGATGGCTTCCCTCGGCCCAGTCAACATCACAAAGGGGGGACTGGTGCCAAACTAAGCCTATTAACCCGAAAACCCCAAGTGACAATCTTCGGCTATGCTCCTGGAATATTGGGTATGGCGTGCCTATCAGCTAAATTAGAGGATCCGGTACAGAGGATCTGATACAATATTGGAAGAACTTTGATATAATAGCCCTACAAGAGGCATGGACCATGACGAGCATTCCGCTCTTTGGGTTCATGGAGCACCAGATTTGCGCACAGAAATCGAGCAAATATAGTAGGGCCAAAGGAGGCCTATTGGTCTACATCAGTTCAAGCATATCCATAAAAGTAAACATATTGGAGACTCAAGACTCATGGATACAGGCATTACTTTAGGAGGGGTGGTCCCATCTAGTAGTACCCTCCTGATACTAGTTAATGTTTTCATTAAACTCAGAGGCAAGGAAATCTTGGTAAAGGGGCTGATTGACTAATTAGCCATCTTGAAATGGGAGTATGTGACATCAAACTTAACAATAACTGGAGACTTTAACATCAATCTCTTTCAACAGCCCGAAGAATTACCAGAAGAGGCAAGAAGCGTCTTGCCAGAAATACTACAGGAGCAACCCCACCCGGAGACGAGATGCCCAGATAAAATAGATCGAAGACTGTCAAAAGCCTCTGAACATACAGGGCTGGCAGTCCTGAATGGGAGATTCCAGGGTGACATCCCAGCGGCCTGGACATGGGCCTCAACTAAGACAGTATCATACACAGACTACACCATGGCGAGCATCAGTATATTTAACAGCATCACAGATTTCAGGATCGATAACCGCTCTGAGAGTGGCAACCAGCTTCAAAATGTATGATCTGAAAGAGACACGTTAGTGACAGATTCCTTACCTTAGAATATCCGCCGGCGTCAGGCTGGATCCGGAAAGTTTTTGCGTAGAAGTACCCTTGCGCGTCGGTAGGCGGCGTCGTGCGGCTCCGCGTCCGTCGTCGGCGACGTGATCGCCGGGATGACGTCACGGGCAGTACTTAGACGCCGCCCCTGCGCGCTGACGTCAGTTCTTCTTTTTTCCGCGCCAGTAAGCGCAGATCCGGGAAGAGCAGTGCCCTAGTCATTTTTTGACTAACTTTTTGGTGATTTTTCACTGTTTTCTTCGAGTCATCTCGGTTCCACAGTGTCGGTAGGGATGCCCGGCTTCAAGCCATGCGACGCCTGTGGTCGAATGATGTCGATCACAGACCCGCACTTAGAGTGTCTCTACTGTCTCGGCCGCGACCACGACACGAAGTCGTGCTCCGACTGCCGGGCCTTGCACCCGAAGGCTTAGCGAGAGCGGTCTCGAAAGCTCCTCGAGGTCCGGCAGTCGGCTCCGCGCCGCACCAAGCCCCGGTCACACGAGAGGTCGAGGGCCGGTCGCGGAGTCCTCGCCGGTCATCGGAGTCCAAGTCTTCGCACTCCTCGGGTAAGTCGAAGCACAAGAAGTCTAAGAAGCACCATCGCTCTAAGACTTCGCCTCGCCGGTCTCGCGACTCGGCTGAGGCCCCTGTCGGCACCGGTCCCCGCGGCTCCGGATGTGCCTGTGGCGCCGCCCCGCATTACCCGTCCTTCCCGGGTTCGGGCGACCCCGGCCGAGATACAGGAATTCCTGTCGGCCATGGCCCGCCTCTTCGGGCCTCAAGGCCCCTCCGGTGCGCCTTCGGGCCCCGAGGGCCCTAATGGGATTGCCCCAGCGCCGCCGACGACTCCGGTCCCGGCGCCGCCTGTCCCACCAGCCTCGATCCCGGCTCCGGTGGTACCGCAACCCCCATCGACGCTGGTTTACCTAACCACGCCTCCGCCGACGCCGATGTCCCCGGTGCCGTTCCTGACGCCGCCTGGGGCTCCGGGCGGCGTCGTTCACCGGTTCTCTCCGGATCCGGACGCGGCGTCGGACCGACGTCGCCCGACGCCGGCTCCGGCGCCCATGAGACCTTGAATACCGGACGTCCCTCCTCCTCCTTATTTTCAACCGGAGGAGGACCAGGAGAGCTGGGAGGGGTCGGATGACCCTCTCACACAGCAGTGTGACTATGATCAGGACTGGGCAGAGGAACTTGGGGATGCCAGTGGTCTGGACACTTCCCCTGACACTGGCATGCTGTCGCCTCCTTCCGTGGCTACGGAGGAGGGAGCAAGTTCGCAACGGTGTTGCGTAGAGCAGCTGGAGCCTTACACCTCCACTGCCTACAGTGGCTGTCAGGACTAACCTCCTGACGGAAGTGCTTCAGCCGGCAGCTACCTCCTCGGAGCCATTGCTGCCGTTTAATGATGCACTTTCTGACGTTCTTTGGGCACCTGGTCCAAGCCCGCCACAGGGGCTCCTGTGGATAGGAACGTGGCCCGACGCCATCGCCCTGCTCCGGGCAACCCCTTGTTTCTCTCTCAACATCCCACCCCCGAGAGCTTGGTTGTCCAAGCCTCTGCCTCCCAAACCGCCTTCCCTACCGCCCCTCCGGATAGGGAATCCAAACGCCTGGATCAATTTGGGAAGAAGGCCTTTTCTTCCTCCAGTGCTGGCTTGCGGTCGGTCAACACCGCTTGCCTTTGGGCCGATACTCCCACTCTCTGTGGGATTCGGTGGCGCTCGTTTTGCCCCAGTGTCCTGAGGAGGTCCAGACACTGCTTTCCCGCGCCATTGCGGAAGGAAGGGATGCGGCAAAGTACACCATCCGTTGTGGCCTTGATACTGCCGACTCGCTGGGCAGATCGCTTGCAACGACAGTGGCGCTGTGTCGCCACGCCTAGCTGAGGACAACTGGTTTCTCGGGTGATGTCCAAAACACACTCATGGACATGCCCTTTGATGGAGTCGGTCTTTTGGTACCAAAGCAGACCATGCGCTGGAGCGTTTAAGGACTCACGGGCTACTGCCAAGTCCCTGGGCCTTTCTGCTGTGCGCCCTCCGCTAACCTCTGCTTCTCGCCCTTTCGTGGCCACGGAAGGGGCGCCCAGTCACGTCCGCTGCCCAGCCACCGGCCCGCGCAGCAAGCGTCTTCGCGTGGCCGAGGACGTGGCTCCCGCCGTGGCGGGTCAGGCAACCAGCGTGCGGGTCAGGCCACCAACCCCGCCCCGTCCGCGGCCTCCAAGCCCTCCTAGTCCTTCCTTTCAGATGCACAGCATGCCAGTAGGGGCAGGGTCCGCCATCACCTTCACCACTGGCGTGCCATCACCTCGGACAGGTGGGTTTTGGACATTGTCCGAAGGGGCTACTCCCTCCCTTCGAGACCACCCCCAGCCATGCCACCTCAATTCCACCGCATGTCAGGGGATCACTTGGTGCTTCTGCAGAAGGAAGTCACGGCACTCTTGGCCAAGAGGGCCATCGAGCATGTTCCGACCCCAGAAGTAGGGACGTGGTTGCTACTCCCACTACTTTCTGGTGCCCAAGAAGGACAAGGAGGACATGCGTCCTATCTTGGACCTCCAGAACGTCAATCGCTTCCTCCGGAAGGAGAAGTTCAAGATGCTCACCTTAGCTCAGGTTTTGACTGCCCTAGACCCTGGAGACTGGATGGTAGCGTTGGACTTGCAGGACGCTTATTTCCACATCCTCGTCCTGCCGGCCCACCGGCGTTACCTGCGGTTCATGGTGGGCCTCGAGCATTTTCAATTCACCGTGCTCCCCTTTGGCCTCACAAGTGCCCCTCGGGTGTTCACGAAAGTGATGGCGGTGGTCGCAGCTCATCTGCGCCGGGCAGGGGTTCCAGTCTTCCCCTACCTCGACGACTGGCTGCTGAAGGCGGGCTCGTCCCAGGCAGTCGTCTCCCACCTCCAGACTAAGGCCGAACTCCTGCACTCGCTGGGGTTCTCCATCAATGTGCCGAAGTCGCACCTGATTCCTTCTCCACAGCTCCTTTTCATCGGAGCAGTTCTGGACACGACGCAGTTTCGGGCCTATCCTCCCGAACGGCGAGTCCGGGATATTCAGGCTATGATTCCGATCTTTCAGCCTCTATCCTGGGTTTCGGTACGGATGATCCTGAGGCTGCTGGGCCTCATGGCCCTCCTGCATCCTGCTGGTCGATCATGCCAGATGGCATATGCGGGCTCTGCAGTGGGACCTGAAGTTCCAGTGGGCGCAGCACCAGGGCAATCTGTCCGATCACGTCCAGATCTCGGAGGGGACTGCAAAACAGTTGCAGTGGTGGCTCTCAAACCGGCAATGGGTCATGGGCAGATCCCTCTCCCTTCCCCAGCCAGAGCACACAGTCGTGATGGACGCGTCCCTTCTGGGATGGGGCGGTCACATGGGAGAGGCGGAGATCAGAGGCCTCTGGTCTCCGGCGGAGTCCCGGCTCCATATCAACCTTCTGGAGCTCCAGGCGATCCGACTTGCACTCAAGGCATTCCTTCCCTCTGTCAAAGGGAAGGTAGTGCAGGTGTTCACAGACAACACCACCACCATGTGGTACTGCAACAAACAAGACGGGGTGGGGTCGTGGACCCTATGTCAGGAGGCTCTGCGCCTCTGGACATGGCTGGAACATCAGGGCATATTCCTGATGGTTCAACACCTGGCAGGTTCCCTGAACGCCAGGGCGGACGAACTCATCCGCAGGTGCATGATGGATCACGAATGGCGTCTTCACTAGGAAGTGGCGCAAGGACTCTTTCTACAGTGGGGAGAGCCTTGGTTAGATCTATTCGCCACTGAAGAGAACGCGCAATGTCATCATTTCCAAGGCGGCACTCGCTCGGCGACACTTTTCGTCGCGAGTGGAGTTGCGGTCTGTTGTACGCTTTTCCCCCTATACCACTTCTACCCAGAGTGTTGAAGAAGATTCGGCGCGACCGGGCCCAAGTCATCCTTGTGGCTCCGGACTGGGCTCGAAGAGTTTGGTATCCCGAGCTACTCAGTATGAGCGTCGATCCCCCGATCCGTCTGCCTCTTCGGGAGGATCTTCTGTCACAGCAGCAGGGGACGGTCCTCCACCCGAACCTGTCCAGTCTCCACCTGCTTGCGTGGAGATTGAGCGGCGGCAGTTGATTCCTTTCGACTTGCCTCCCGAAGTTTGTGATGTGATTCTGGCAGCCAGGCGTCCCTCCACTAAGGTGGTATACGCCTGCAGGTGGAACAAGTTTGTGGCATGGTGCACAGCAAAGGCTGTGAATCCCCTCTCTGCCCCTCTTTCTGAGGTTCTTCTGTTCCTTCTTCTCTGGCCCAACAGGGTTCTGCCCTGGGTACCATCAAGGGCTATCTTTGTGCAACATCGGCCTTCCTCAGGCTCCCTGATCAGCCCTCTCTTTTTAAGTCCCCTGTTGTTAACAGGTTTCTAAAAGGCATTACACACCTCTTCCCTCCTGTTCCGTTTGTCATGCCTCAGTGGGACTTAAACTTGGTTCTTACCTTTTTAATGTGCGCTCCCTTTGAGCCTCTACATAACTGTCCTCTTCGTCTTCTTACTTTGAAGACAGCCTTTCTGGTGGCCATCACCTCCGCTCGGCGGGCGAGTGAGCTCCAGGCTCTATCATGCAAACCTCCCTTTCTGTCTGTCCATCCAGACAAGGTTGTTCTTATGATGCGTCCGTCCTTCTTGCCAAAGGTGGTTACTGCCTTCCACATTGGGCAGACCATCACTTTGCCCACCTTCTTTCCGCATCCTTCCAGAGAGGAAGAGAGGCTCCACCGTCTGGACCCAAAACGTGCGCTTTCCTTTTATATCAACCGCACACAACACTTCCGGGTGGATGACCAGCTCTTTGTTGGCTACGTGGGCGCCAAAAAAGGTCGGGCGGTGCACAAGAGAACCATCTCCCACTGGGTCACCTTGTGTATCAAAGCCTGCTATTCTTTGGCTAAGAAGGAGCCTCCTGTTGGGCTGCGGGCCCATTCCACCAGGGCAACGGCTGCTACCACGGCTTTAGGCTGCGGTGTTCCGCTGCAAGATATATGTCAGGCAGCTACGTGGGCCTCGCTGCACACGTTTACCAAGCATTACTGCCTTGACAGCCAGGTCCGGAGGGACGGCTTCTTTGGCCGTTCTGTCCTCCGGGACTTCCTTATCTGATCTTTGTTCGCAGACCCACCACCGGAGTTGGTATTGCTGGGGTATCTATTCTAAGGTAAGGAATCTGTCACTAACGTGTCTCTTTCAGATGCACAAGTTACTAACTTGTGTAACGATATATCTGTAAAGACAGTAGTTAGTGACAGATTCCTTACCGCCCCACCCATCCTCCCCGTTCTGCAAACTGATTTCTAGGGTTAAGGACATCCCTTTCAGGGCCCTAGTATGTTTCAGACACCTATGTCAGCTTCTTGCATGGCTCTGCGTTCCTGGCGCAGAAAGTCGTGTACAGAACTGACGTCAGCGCGCAGGGGCGGCGTCTAAGTACTACCCGCGACGTCATCCCGGCAATCACGATGCCGACGACGGACGCGGAGCCGCACGACGCCGCCTACCGACGCGCAAGGGTACTGCTACGCAAAAACTTTCCGGATCCAGCCTGACGCCTGGGGATATTCTAAGGTAAGGAATCTGTCAGTAACTACTGTGTGGAGAAGTGTGGCTCAATGGTTAGAGCGGCAGACCCTGATGCAGAGATCTGGCCCGGGACCAGGGTTCAATTCCTGCCTCGGTGGGTCTTGGGCTCAATTTCCTCAGACCTGATAATTCTCCCCTCGGTGCCTATTCTAATCATGGGTCCCACTCTGCAACTCTGGGCAATAGCTTGCTTAATCTCCACAACGGCCCCAACAGCGCTGGGATGCCTGGCTTCACCCTGGGGGTGCCCAGGAGTGGACATTTCACAGGGAAAAGCCAGGAAGGGTTCCACAGCAGTATGCGTACAGCGCCAGGACACCCCTTTGGGGGTATAAGTGCGCTTTACAAGTACAAATTTCATTTCATTCATTCAAGACTCACTGGCCTTCTTCACTCTCCCCCCCCCACAACCCAGAAAGAATGATCAATGAAAAAGCCACAGCTCTGAACTTTGAATTTATAGCCCTTTCAAAAACACTATGGGGCCACTCTTCGAAGCCGCTTTTAGTCGTGATCAAAGCTAAGCTTTTGCCAATAGCATATGGCAGTGAACTGATGCTTGGGCGAGATGCAAAGCTACTGGATTCCCTTCAGATCAGAATGTACAAGTTTGTTTTCCACCTGCCGAGAGCAGCCTCCTCAGCTCAAGTAAGGCTCGAGTTTGCCCTGGCAAAACAAACCCTGGCCAGGAGAGGTGCCCTCTTGAAATTCTACCGAAAAGCTCGGGCGGAAATAAATTTGCAGACAGGAAAGGCTCATTTAAGAACTATCTAGAGGAATCTATTAAAATTCTGGGACTTGGGGAGTTGTGGCAAATGTCAACCTGTCCTACATTTCTCCACACCATGATGCAAATAAAATGCATATTTAAGTTATAGGCCTGAAGATGGTACCTATAACCACGTCGCACTGCAGTCTGTGAACGTGTGGTTGAGGGTTTCTGAGACAAAAAGTTCTGAGACTTTGGTATTGAGACTTATTTGGTTCATCCCCCCTTTCTCATAGATAACCAGTACCTCTTGGAAGCTGAATGAACCTCTGCTTCTTCCTCCCTCCATTTTTTTTATTTGTAATAGTAACTGCTATGTATTATCCTGAGCTAAACTTTATAACATCGGGAGGGGTCACATATGGAAGTGAATTTGTTCCTCATTTGCTCTGTTTAAATGAAACAGGTAGAATACAAAAGTGCATTTAATCCTGTAGAATAATATTTTGTTATGGTTGTTTATGGTTTTAATTAACTGATAACCCATTTTTTGAATGAATTGCACATTTAGGACTAGATGTATTAAGAATCAAATCACAAAAAACGGTTGCAAATTGTGCACTATATTTTTGTGAATCGATTCTGATTTCGCGAACCAACCTATGAATTAATAAGTGAGGTCGCAAAATTCCCATCCAGAATGGGTCGCAATCTGATCTACATCATGAGTATTAATCAGGCAGGGCACAAATTGCCACTCATTCCGATTGTAAGCCATTACTGGGATGGTGGCCTACTAGGGTCATCAGGCCACTAGATCTGTGATCTCTTTTAAAAAGCAACTTATGTTTTAATGCAGCAGCAGCCTAATTTCCTTACTGAAAATGGGACTGCATTTAAAAAGAAAAGCTTCCTTCTTTAAAAAAAGTTTGGTTGGCAGCAGTCCTATGGACCACTGCTTACTCCCTAACAAACTTTTGTTTGTATTCACAAAGGGGGAAGGGGTTCAAAGGAGAACCCTTCCCTTTGCCAATGACTTACCACCTCCTTTGAGGTGTTGGTAACTTTTCAATTGATTGCCACCTGAATTCCAGTCGGAAACCATTGACACACCTGATACTGAATTGCAGGTTGGAAGGGGCACCCTAAAACACCAAAAAACACCCCTTCAAAATTGCAATTCGATATCCATTTCTAGGCCCATTTTGCACTTTGGTAACCTTTCCCCAATCGTAAAACGTATTTAGTGAATATCAAAAGAAGCCATTTTGCAGTTTCTAACCCTTTAATATTGCCCATCGCAGGGTTTGCGACCACCAAATTGACTACTGTATCGGCCCTTTATTCTTTACCTCACACATGCATTATACACAAAAAGCGATCCTTTTTGTGTTTTTCTTTTTTCTGCATTAGGCATTTTTCCATTTCTTTAGGCCCCTGTTTGCATGCTTTTCCATATGAAAGTCAGGCCTATTGGCTTTGGCCATGCGTGTTTCATTAGAGCTTACTCGCCTCGGGACATTGGCTCTTCTGGACTCTTTGGTCCACACAGAGAGCTTGGCTGCATCTCCCCCGTGCATTTCCTGTGCCAAGCTCAGCCCCCTGCACCAGGCTGCCAATGCCATGGCTGACATTAAAAGCAGCATAGTTTACCACTGTCTGCTCGTTCTTCCAGGGTTTGTGGAGGTGCCAGTATCCGTTCTGCAAAATATTTCGTGCCATTTTATTGCTTTGTTTAAAAATGTATAACAATGGAAGAGGAACCCGGCCAGCATCTGTCCACAGCTGTCCGGATGCCCTCTACATGCCCTCGACAGCAGCCTCAGGGAGGCAGAGGGAGGCCCTCTTCAAATAAAGGGACATAAGCCACATTCTGTGCAGAGTTCACAGGCTGGAAAGACACACGGGCACCGTGGGGCGGGCTCGTCTGGAGGGACCTAGGGACACTGAACTGGTCTGCTGCAGAGAGAAACAGGCAGGAACACGGTCAGAAGCTAACCAGCTTCAGAGGAAAACACACGATCTAATGGCAAACTGGCTGTAGGGAAACACATACACTCAGCCCCATTTTCTTTTAAGGAACAAGCATTGACAAAGCTATCATTTCCCGCTTACGACAGCTATTGGCTTTGTCAATGTTTTAGGGATGTTGAAAAGCAGCATTGCTACTGTGCGCCAATGCTAAGGTAGGGAAAAAGTCGTAGCACTTTTTTCCCTAACTTATCCGTGCTGCAGAGTAGCCGCAGTGCTGCGTAAAATGGCTATAAAAGCATTGACCAAGCCAGTACCGCCTGCATACCTGCCAACTTGAAGAACAATCTCACCATGTGAGGAGGGGGGCGGGCCTTGTGCCGAAAAGTACCAGCAAGGCACTTTTGAACCCCACCATGCCCCCTAGGCCCCTGCACCCCCCCCCAAAAAAAGCTTGCTGGTGCCGATGTCCTGGGGTGTTTTCACACCTCTGAATGGACTTCGGCAGTTCGAAGTCTTGGGTAACGAGCTGGAAAACCACTATTTACACTGGTTTTCAGCTTGTTTTCCCTGCCACCATGTGATATTGGCTCCTCACCAGGAGACCATGTGATGGGACCCGTTATCGTGTGTCACACGGTGGCCCCGTGTGTTTTGGCAGGTATGCTCCTGTAAGCGAGAGCTACTGGCTTCTCCAGCGCTTGTTACATCCGCAGCGGAGCGATGGGATTTAGCTGGTGAGGAGTAAAAGAGCCATCATATCTGCTAGAGGCAATTAATTTGTACCATTAAGTGTTTGGGGTGCGAGCCTGTCTATTCTTCACAGTTAACAGTGGACTCTCGCATTCTGATAATCCTTGTCCAAATTCAACTACATATAATAATGGCCCGTTTGCAGCTGTGACCCTCACAACAAGCTAAGAGCTAGATGAATTGCAATTAATTAAAAAAAAAAGTGATTTTGTCACAGACAGGAAGGAGCAGATAGGCAGAGACAGATGCAGCAAGCATTGGCAAAAGAGACTGGGAGGGGGAAATTGCCCGCAAAGGTTGAGTCCAAATGCAATTTGTTAATGAGAAAGCTGTGTTCTGTTGCTGCATTAATAAACCAGAAACAAAGGTACTAAAAGGGAAGAGCATGTGACATAACGGCCAGAGCTGCTGCCTTTGGAACTAGAGAACAGGTTCGAGGCCCGGTGTCTGCTCAACATCCTGTGATCCTGGGCAAATTACTTAATCTCCCGTGCTTAAAAAAAATGCCCTTGTGTAACGTAACTGTTAATCATGTTAAGCACTCCAGTACCTTCGGGTCCAGTCCATGCTATATAAAACTGCAATAATCAGCACTGAACACAGACATGAGGGAGCAGATGCAACAAGCATTGGCAAAAGGGAGGGTGGAATTGCCCGCAAAGTTAAGTACAAGTGAACTTGTAAGAAAATAGGACCTGAATCACAGCGCGAGCAGTGAATGGACAGAGGAAGGACCCTATCAGACTAAGGGTCCGATTACGTAGTCGGGCGGAAAGCCTCCTCTCGAATCTCCTCGATCGCGTCGGAGCCCTTCCGACCGAGTCAGTCGGTTTACATTCCGACCGCCCGATTATGATGTTCGCGGTTGGAATATAAACCGAGCTGTCATTCCGAATCGGTTCCGAGTGACTTGCGGAGTATCCGTGTCGGTAGGAACCACATCGTACACCCCTATGGATAGCGTTTCCACCCACGGGATTACGATGTCGTTTTCCAACAACCTTTCCGCGATGGCCTGTCCGACACAGAAAGGCTGTCGGAAAGTGACTTTGGGGGCCCATGGCAGGGCCCCTTAGGCCCCGCGGTCTACGGTTGAGGGCCAAGGGGGTACCTACGGGACCCCCCGGTAAAACCCTGCACTGTGTGGCAGGCACCATGGGGTGCCTGCAACAGGGTGCAGGGTTTTCCACACACACCCCATTTCCTCATAGGAGCCTGTGTTACGGCCGGTTGTCGAGTGGAACACGAGCTCCCATAGGGAACAATGGGACTTAGACTGAACAGTGTTCGGTGCATCGAAATCCGGTGGTCGGAACCACCGACCGCAAGTCGGTCGGTCCAGATTCGAGTCGGTGTCGGGCGGAGGCTTTCCGCCCGACATCGTAATGAGCCCCTATATTAATCAGTAGTTGCGCCATGCTCACACTTGAAACAGCAGGAAGTGGCATCGCAAGCGCCGGCCAATTAAGACCCCTCAAAGAAGACTGACACTTCAGCCAATGAATGGCAAGCAATGGGCGGGTTCCAAGCCCCTTATACAACACAATACCGCTTGAAAGTGAGAGAGCATACACTAACACTTGCACTCTCATAGGCGAGAGCTAAAAAGGACTTTATTTAGAAAAATATTAGGCAAAAAGTGATCAGTGACTAGTGGTCTGCTGAACCTAGCAGGCTGCAATCGCTTCAGTGGTCACTAATTGTAGTTGCACCCTACCTCATGAATACTCGGTGCGGTTGTGTAGGATTGCAACTCACTACAATTTGAAATTTTGTGAACCGACCTATCAGTTAACAAAATTCTAAACTGGTTTCAAAAATGCTGGTCGCAAATATTTTGCGACCAGTGTTTATACATATGCCCCCATATGTGTACCTGGCGATGAGGGCCGCGAGTGGGGGTGCGGGGCTATTACTGTGAAATCATCAGCTACATAAACACCCAGGCATTCTGGCAGAAGCATACAGATATAATATGAGAGTTCATCAGTGCAAGGGTTGCACGTGCAACACGCTGTGAGGATTTGTCAGTCCTTAAAGGAGTACCATCACTCTGAGGACTCATCAGTTTAAGAGGCGCACAAACACTCTATGCGTACCCATCAGCTGTATACAGTGGTGCTGTAGCAATTATCTAACTGTTGGTGCTGGCCAGTGGCATGAGCTCACCAAATTATAGGGGATCTAAAAATCCTGGTGTTGCTGAATGAGCAGTGCAACAAGTGTGCAAACAAGTGCGTTTGTAGAAGGGAAGGATGAGCGTGTGATAGTAGTCCGAGACATTTTTGTGAAAAAGTGGTTCAATGATACAATATCCTTAAATCTTTGGATAAGTGGTGTCAATTTTTATTTTAAAAAGGAGTTGTTTAAAAGAGATCACTATTAAATCACAACTATTTTAGCCATGTGTGCTGAGCACACAAGAGTAAAATAAATGTATATTGGTCTTTCTCCTGACCTTACTTCAATACTTGCCTGGCTCCATATTCCATAATTAAAAGACCCGAATGAGCCTCACTTTTAGTATTCTTTCATCACCAATAGGACCCATCATACGAATGACAAAATTTGATTAACAAATGCCACCTCTTAGATATACAAGACAACCAATGTGCAGTGGTTTGTTGAAAGTTGTGCTCGGGCTCTCCTTCATTACCATTGACCCTTCAGTGCATTTGAACAAACAGCTAAAGGTTCAATGGAAAGAAAACTCAGTGGCGTAGCTAGACCTTTGGCCGCCCGTTGCGGTCCCTGCGTTTGCTGCCCTGCAGTAGCCGCATGTAAGAGCGAGGGGGTGGGTGGAGTGCTGGCGATCCCTGCATTTGCCGCCCCACGATGGCTGCAGATAAGAGCTGGGGGAGGCATCTCCCCCAAAAACTGGTGCCGCCTAAGGCGGATCGCCCCCCCCCCGCCCTTACTACGCCACTGAGAAAACTGATTGAAAGGCCCCATTGTTTTCCATTATCTTTCTGACCTGCCTCCAGATCTGGGGGTGCTGCGGCATCTGCCACAACGCTAGTTACTCCATCATGGTTGTGAGGGATTATCCCATCCGCCAAACTCTAAATCATGCCCTAAGTTTTTCCCATTAGGTAAATTGCCCTAGGAACTCCTATCTCCACTGAGTGATATCAGTAGCCAAAGAGAAAGGAAGAGTTGCCTTCCTCACCAGGTGCAGATGGGGGATGGTGCAGCTACAGATGTACACAAAAGTGAGCTTACGTTAGACGTACTTGAACATGTTGAGTGCAGTGTTTCTGTGTGTAAGTGTGTGTTAATTCAACACCTTGCATTTACCATTACCATGGTCCAAATGAAGCGAGAGGGCACACATACCATGGACCAGAACAGACAAGCCTGTTATTATGATTTCTAAAAGGCAAGGGTCACAGAAGAGGCTGGTGGAATTACTCCACTTAAGGCTAAAGAAAGAGAATGGAGGGAGCCATATAAGGCAAAATTCCAGACAGGACACAAAATGGCGGGCTCATCCAGCCACATGACTGTTAGCATGATCCTCAAAGGGGGAAATAAGCAGATTAGAACGGGCGCTACAGCTCTGATATGCACATGTCACATTGACTTAGAAACCCAAGAGCAGCCAGAGTCACTGATGTGACCGAGCAGGCTAGAGGGTACATATTGTGTGGGGCGATGTATACTGGAGCACAGCACAATTAGGTATATCACACAGCAGGAGAGTGTGTTGTATGGACCACAAGCATTGGTGGCGTTGTCGATCGGTCCAGGATACTGACGCAAGATGTGTTTTTCTGTCACAGGTTGTAGCCGTGTGTGAGAACTTGGCGGACTGGGGCCAGTGTCTTTGTGCCGTGTGCCCCAACACAAATACACTCATCACTGCAGGGACCAGCACTGAAGTGTGCGTGTGGGAGCTGTCATTCATGAAGGATAAACTGAGACATCTTATCCTGAAGCAGGTATGTCACCACAGACCTCGGGTATACTTCCTTATTCATCATGTCACTGATCAGTCACTGAGGGACCCTCAGGGAGCACCGGTCACTACAAAGAAGCCGCTTTGTTACTTTTCAGGCCAGTTCAATGCCATGTTTCTCCTCTTGTTTGATTGCGGTGACACTGAAGCCAACACATTAAGCCCCAGCTTTGCACATTCCTTTCCTAAAGAGATTTCGAAAATAAAGATCACACCTCTAAACATACTTATCTGTCAATATAATAATGCCTTCCTCATGAAGGCCTAGAAACCACTCTTGCTTCACTCATGGCCAGCTCATGAAACCAATGACATTTTTATGGTGCAATTTAAACAACTTTACGTTTCATAAGGCTGAATTTAGTAACTCACATGACAAATGACAATGAGTTATTTAAGCAAACACCCCCAGCATGGATGTCATGAAAGAAAGTACCATAAGCTGACATTGTTCCTGATAAAGAAGCGTATAGGCTCGTGGGCAAATGGAAACGCCTCTGCTGGGATGGGGGATGAACGTAAGAAAAAATCACCAACACCATTGCCAATAGGTCTCAGTAATCCCCTCATGGGTGTGCAGGGTTCACACGTGGGGTCAAGGCCTCCACAGGATCCAGGCTAAATTACAACTCAAAGTACAGATACTGGTTAGGCAACAGGAGCAAGCAGAGTAAAAGCTAGAAAAACACATTGCACCACTCCAAATCCAACAGTAAATCAGACCAGTGCAGTGGATTGTTGCCCAGCTCTAAGGCTCTCCAAGTAAGGCCTTCTCTACCGTTGCGGGCTGCGAGACCTTCATTCCTACCACCACTTTCAGTCTTGTTGCAAACGGGCGCTGACGTCCGCTACAAGACCATCTCTCCTCAGTTCCTAAATCAGGCCTTTCGCTTTAGGACAGACACCGGGCTAACACCAGGAAGAAAAACAAGCATTTGCAATGCAATAGGTCTCGCATTTATGAGAGTTTGAGCTATTGGCATTGTAAATGACAATGCCTTTTATTTATGTGTTGTTTTTAAACAGATAAAAAAAGGTATTGTCATTTACACTGCCAATAGCTTAAACTCGCGAAAATGCGAAACCTATTGCATTGCAAATGTGTTTGTGCTATAACATTTTTTTAAAAGCATTAGGAGAGAGCATGTCCTGCCTGCAACAGCAGGCAGGACAAAGCTATTTGAGAAGATAGTGCTCGTAGGCTGTAACTAAAGCCTACAGAGCAACAACACATGTAACAGGGGGTGTCGCCATGTGAGGTTACAAAATGAGACAAAGCGGTACTAAGGAGGAACTACTAAGCCTATTGACCAATGAACAGCCGCAGTTTACAGTGGACAATGGCACAAGCCAATGAAAAATATGGGCATAGAGCGGACGGAGCTTCAAGTCCCTACCTGAATACAGCATGCCTCGCAGAGCAGCTCATGCGCTGCCCAGGCTCGACCTAAAAATTGCAAGGAGAAAAAATGAATGATGATTGTTCCGCTCTAAATAGGGTAGGATAACCATCACTGTGATCTAGTGGTCCTTTGGGCTTGTAGCGGGTTGACCTCCCGGTCAAGGATCATCGCCGACAGTGTCAGATGAGGCTCCGCCAGTGGTTATCCAGCATTTCTCTGACTCTAAACAGAGCCAGGAAACTACAGGTTTGACAGAGCAAATGCCCTTTTACGGCATTAGTCCCCTTCACCAATGCTTAATTTGATCCAGTGGGTCCCACTGACACTCATTTTTAGTGATCAGCACTTATTTTTCCGCATGAGATACTTAATGAGTGCAAGAGAGGGGAAAAAACACACGCATGCACGAACGCACGCGAGCAAGAAGGAAGAAGAGAAAGACCGAAAACCCGTCACAAAGGGAGAAAGCAGGAACCTGCAAGAGAGAGATAAAGGGGGTGTGACTGTCAGTGGATTAAAGAGGCCTGGGGTACATTCAGGACTACCCAGCGTTTGTATTGAGCGCACTGACATTTCATTGCGCCTACTGGGCTTCTTAGCAGTGCTTTGGACGCCGGTGCTTATTTTATTTTTTACAACTTAAGCACTGCCCTTTCCCAAGCCTGAACTAGGCCCCAAAGTGCCAGAAAAACATTGACCTTGTCCTGGCACTTGGCAGTCTTAAGGATTGGGTACGGGCTTCAAATTATCAGCCTGTTCATCTTTAGTATATCCAGGACGCCCACCTTTATAGAACATCACTGATGTATCCTGGACACTCTACCCTGATGGTCAATATCTCTTGCATCCAGACCTTGATCACATATACTTCACTCCAGATCCTCTGCCCCGATGGTTATTGTCTCTTATATGTAAAACTCTACCCTACGGCTCCTTGTCTCTTGCATATAACACTTGGTGCTGTTGTTCCATATCTACCCTAATAGAATATTTCATTATGTCCTGTTTGTCAAATATCTGTTTCTTGTGATGCTCTCTGACCTGCTGATCCATTCCAGTAGCTGTGAGGCATAGTTTCCATCAAATAAATGCAAGAGAGAGAGGTAGAAATTCCCCTGCTGTTCTAAGCCACACCCTCTTCTAATTGCCCTGTCTCCACTGATAACACTCTTTCCATATCATTAACTTCCACTGATCACAGCCTTTCTGGACCATGCCCTCTCTTGGTCCTCACCCCTTCAGGAACCTTCCATGTGTGCTTGCCAATGCCTTTTTGTCTGCTCCAAATTTTACTCCAACGACACCATTGAAACGAAGATTTACCCAATTAAAGGACACACATTTGTTGGGATCCCACACTACGCATCACCATATTGTTATCATCCACTTTCACTTATGCAGTTTTGGAAATTCCATGCCCTTACTGACAATCAACCCCCAATATAGAGTTTGTACGATGTGTGTGCTTGATGATTGGGGGAACATGCTCTGACCCTCTACCTCCACAGAGGGTCAGAAAAATGGTCATGGTTATATAGTGTTTAGAAACAGGTGCCCAAAGTTGATTGTCATCTTCTACACAATCTTTACCCCTTTATTTTTGAGTGGTCGTGTTGATATTGACGCACCCCCTTATCATTATAGTCTTCAAACAGTGTCTCCTGCCCTGTGTGCCTCGATTTGTTACATCTGATATCCAATGGCTGTATCTCAGATGCCTTGCTCTGTCTTGTTCATTTTAGCATTTCGAGAATCCTCTAGCTCACTCCTCTGTACCTACTGAATCGTACCTCCGGTTGTGTGGTCATCCACATGCTGTGTGTATAATGTACTCCACAGGCCCATTGATTGCATGCCAAAGACCTAGACTTGCATTTGTCCTGTCAGTACTTGTCACACACACGGTTCTCAGATGTACCTATTTGCCTTGGGACACTGAGTAAAGGTTACCAATTAAATTACTTTCCTTTAACAGAAGGTCTCATCCGTCCTCTGTTTTGGATTTCTGTGCTCCTTGAACCCTCAAAGAGGGGCTGCCCTTCCTGTCTGTTCAATCCCTGCATTTCTTGCAGCAGGACTCAGCAATCCCTTCCATTAGGTGCATCCTACTCTTGTGATCAGTCTCTCTGTCCATCTTCTTTTTATTTCTTCATCTTACGCTCTTAGGTTGTGTAATGGAAAACTTTGACAGTAATGGACAACCCTTCTTTTAACTTTCCCAACAGGTATTGTATGGACATAAGAAGGCAGTGACATGCCTGGCAGCTTCCTCCCCTTATGGTGTCCTTGTCAGCGGCTCATCAGACAGAACCTGCATCATCTGGGACCTGAATCTCCTCACCTACGTGTGTCAGCTGCCGGGACACGCCTCCCAGATCTCTGCGGTAGCCATCAGCGATGCCAGTGTAAGGCTCTTGCATGTATTTCCTCCTACTGTTCACTGATCTGGGATGATTCACTCGTGGGCCCTGTATTTACACACAGGTCTGGCTTATGTTCAATGACATGGGTGTTTGAGCACTGAACCTTGTGTGTGCCCACGGCCTCAGCACTGACTCCACACGAAGCTCTCTGAGGTCCCAGTTTTGATCTTCACAGCGACTCTAAGAGATCCATCACTGATATCCTTGCATTGAAACCCAGTAGTGCCCCAAGGTGCATTGGCCTTCTCTAAACATGAAAGGGCCTACCCGAGCATTGACACCACAGTAGGCCTACAAGTGCACCACCATTGACCCCATAATACACTAAATTACGCAAAACCAACACACATTGACATTGCAAGGGACTCACCACAGACTCCACTAACATTAGAAGTCCACAGCTCTGCACCTTCCCCACTAGCCCTATAACTCCATTCAATTTTTCAAGGACGTCAACAATGATCTCATATTAACACTTCAAGGCCATGAGCACTGTTTGTCAGGTAACACTTCAAGGATTCCCATACTGACACCCACCAACGCTCCCAGAACTTCATCCTTACTAACACTCCTAAGTCCACAGCACTGATTCCTAATACCACTCTTGTGATGGCTACACCAGGACACCCCAATAACACTCAAGGATACAGACCTTGCATCCCCACTAACACTCTAATACCCCACCACTGAATGCCCAACTCCTTATCATTGTTTCACCTACAACTTCCAGACTCTAGTGATGGGTCTGAGACACTCACTGGGCCCTCTTAGGACTGCTGCACTGAAGCCAGCAACTCTTCAAGGGTCCCATCACTTTGCCCCAAAATTACCAGGGTCCCAGAATTTGCTATACTAATACCCACTCTTACTAACCTCAATGTTATTATTGATCTAGCGCTCACCACTCCCCATTGGTTAACACACACACACCCCACCAACACACACACATCCCACTAACTCACAAATGACCCCGACCCCAACCCTATGAAGGTCACAACGTTAACCGAGCAGTTCCCCTGCAGTGATTCGAAATGCTCCTTCCAGTTAACATGAACAATGCTACCCAAATATTGCTCTGGGCTCTGAGGAAGAAAGAGGCAAGGGGTGAGCCTCTTGAGTGGCTGTACCTCTTCTGTTTTGGAACATTTGTGTCTCTGCTGTAAGTGAATTTTCTTCCTTTTTTTCAGGGTCACATTCTGTCCTGTGCTGGGTCCTCTTTGCATCTATGGACCATTAGTGGCCAGCCTCTCACTAGTATTACTGCTCCTGGGAGCCCAGAAAAGGACATCTTATGTTGCTGCTTCTCTGAACTACACGAATGGGATCCCCGCAGTGTCCTTGTCACTGGATGCGCTGATGGGGTAATCCGGGTAGGTGATTTTAAAATGGAGCCTTTTGGAACAATCATTCCATCATGTGGGCTGCACCAATCAGCCAATGTCTTTTACTTAGCAAAGTGTTGTCTGCTAGTTGAGGATTTCCCTACAATAGGAGCAACTAAGAACTAAGGGGCTTGGGTTTTTTCCCAAGCCTGTGTGTATGGACAGGGAGCCATGTCCCCATTAGTTATGGGAATACCTATGGTGGAGCTCTGCAGAAGTGTGGGGTCTAGCAACTTTCCCCGTCACAATGTGGGCATGTGCTCTGCAGTTATGCTTTTCCTACAATGCAGCCTTGAGGGTGGCTGTCGGGTCTTGTGACCTTCCCCATCACATCCAGGCATGTAGACGGTGAGAACTGCATTATGAGTGTATGGGTTACCTTGTGGAAATCACTCTTTGGAGGGGTTGGGTCTTGCAGCCTTCCTAAAAAAGTGTGTATCCATATCTCCCTGCCCCAGTGCCTGTCTCCAGTGCCAGAGCCTGTGTTTTCACAGGTCTGTACCATTGTGTCCAAGACTCAAATTCTTCTCCCAGGCCCCCATCACAGTGTCTGTGCATGTGTCTCCCTGCCCCTGTGTCTGCACCTCCCTGCCCCGCTATCCATGTCTGTATTTTCCCTTCTTTGGCTGTGTCTCTCTGCTCCACTTTCAGTTTCTTTCTGCTCTTTGTTTCATTTCTCCAGTGTTATTGTACCCTTCTGCCTGCTACCTTATCACCTGCATCCTTGTATCTATGCCCCATTGCCTGTTCTCTTGTCTTTGTATTTCATTGTGTGAGTCCATGTGTCTCTGATTCAATCTGCATTTCCTTGCTTCATTGCTAATGTTTCAATGCCCCAATGTCTATGTTTCCCTGTCCGTTTATCTGCCTCCCATTTTCAGAACCTGTTCCCCATCCCCAGTGTTCGTATGTGCCAGTCCCCACATTACTGTCCATTTCGTCTTGTCCTAGTGACTCCCAGCATTAGGGTCTGTGTCTCCTAGTCCCAGTTTACATGTCTCCTATTGTTTGCATTTCCAAGTGTGTGCATGTCTCCCAATCCTAGTATTTTTGTGAAATAAAATGAAATAAAATGTATAAAGTGCACAAATACTCCTAAGCAGTGGTTCTTAACCTTTTGACTTCAGAGCACCCCACTTAATCTTTACCGGAACCCAGGGACCCCTATTGAATCATTTTTGGAATCCGGGGACCCCCACTCAGTCATTGCTGGAGCTGAGGGCTCCTGCCTAAACGTTTTCAATGATTTGAACCCCAAAACAAGAAATGAAAAATAGAGAAACAAACATTCGTCAAACAAGTACGCAAATGATTATTATTTTTAATTTCACAAACAAATATATATATATATATTTTTTTTTTTACTTTAAGAGGATGGTTGGAGCCTTTCTCAATTCAGTTGAGTTGAGATGAGGGCCTTAAAATGCACGCCTGGTTAATCAATCAATCAATCAGTCACTTTATTTCGCCAGTAAAAAAAGACAGCATAAAAAGTATTCTACATACAATCTACAATCATAAATAGTTTAAAATACAGAATTATGTACAATTTCATAAAGAAATCCTTAAAATTAAGTAATTAAATACAACATGGTAAAAATGAATGAGAGGAATAATCCTGAGTTAAGTTACAAGAGTTGCTTTCTTGTATTAAGAGCATAACATAGGAACGAGGCCATACAATAGAAAATTAGTGGATCGGATAGTGATTGTAAGTAATAAAGAGCAGGGCAGCATTGTCTAAGGTTAAGAATACGCGTAAGTGGAAGAATATATTTTTCCCTTTCTTCAATGTAAAGCCTGCAAAAAAATAACAAATGAAGTTCCCCCTGACGGGAGCTTCCATCACAGGGACAAGCTGAAAACGCATCAAGGGAATAAACATTAGAGGGAAAACCCAACATAAAAGGAATAAGTTTTAAATGAAACCTTAACAAAAGATGTCTGTGTTGGGGCCTTGTAACAAAAGATAAATAATTGCTGTCAGTGTTATTTAGTGTGGGTGTTAAATTGTATTGTATGACCCTAGTGTTAGTGCAATTAAGATCCCATCTATCTCTCATAAATGTTCCTAATAATAATTCTTTCAAATCAGCCTTCGACACAGTAGAACACAGCTTTCCAAACTTTTCATGTTGGTGACACACTTTTTCGACATGCATCATTTCGCGACACGGTAATACAGTGTAGCGATCGAGCGTAGCGAGCGAGTCCGAACCATCTACGGGGGGTTGGGGGATTCTCCCCGAGAAAAGTTTGAAAAAGAGTGGGCAAATGGTGCATTTTCAAGCAAATTTGAGAAAGCAGGAAGGTTAATAAAGCCATTGTGAATCTGTTCTAACAAAGACAGTGACTGGCAAAACTGTCCAGGTAGGAGTGCAGTAGACTCTGCCAGGAAGAGGAAGGAGGACAGTAGGAAGCAGAATCTGCCTACTACAGCTCAATGAAAGACAGGAGAGGGCGCAGAGTCTGCAGGGCAATAGGAAAGGTAGTCTGACAGGTGGCAGAGGCCGTCAGACAGGAGGTATAGTCGGGCAAGAGAAACTGAACCGAGTGAACCACTGTGTGAAAGACAAGCTGTAGCAACAAGCAGATAGGAAAGGACGGAAGAAAGAGAGCAGGGGACGGAAGGAAGAGTATGCCTGTCATGACTTGATGAAAGGGAGGAGAGGAAGCAGATCCTGTCAGGCAAGGATGGGGGCAGTCTGTCAGGCACGAGTACTGACAGGAGAGGGGGTCAGGGATTCGGCAGACAGGAGGGACTAACAGGAGGAAGCTGCTAGATAGGAGCACTGACGGAAGGGGAGCAATCAGGAATGTGGCAGGAAGGAATGACAGGAGGGGGTGAGGGATTTTTAAAGCAGGAGGGACTGACAGGAGGAGGCTGACTGACAGGGGCAGTGACAGAAGGGGGTCAGGGATTTTGAAAACAGGAGGGACTGACAGGGGCAGTGACAGGAGGGGGGGGTCAGAGATCCCGGTCTCATTATAGACAGGGATGGGCCAGAGAGATGGGCAGGAGAGGTAGATTCTGACAGGAGGGATATCCCTGCTAGGAGTAGACGAGGGGCAGTCTTGCAGGAGTAATGACAGGCACGCAGAGGCGTGCAGGCAGAGCAACTATTGCACATAACCAATACTACTAGAATGTGCAAATAAATTAAGCCATGTGTAAATAAAGATGAGCAATCATATTATGGCCTTTGCATTCTGTCTTTGACTTATTTTTTAAATATTATTGCATCTGGCTGCGGAAAGTTTGGAAAGCATTGCACTGACCTGTTTTGTTTTCCTGCACAAAGTCGACCAGGTAAATTAAAACTAGGCAAAATTAGTGTTGCGAAAAATCACAATATTCTGAGATTTTAAGCATCGAAAAGGGAAAACATACATACAGTATTACAGCGTTTTCCCCCATTCCGTCCTGCGGAACTTGGAGGTAATACCACACTGAGGAAAAACTAAATCTTGTTCTATCAATATTGTACCAGATAAACATGTCCATGGGAAGTGATGAGCAGTCCTTCCGCATGGGCTGACGTCAACTGACCCATGAACTTGGCAGTGCCAGTGATTTAAGTGCTCAGGCACACCTTCCATCCAGTACCGCCCAGTCAGTACATTACACGCACAACACGACATTCACGGCGCACAAAGCCCTCCACTTGTGCCCCTCGTCATTCCCAGAACACTAACAATATATTCTGTGTTACTTGGAGGCAACATGTCCATTTCTAAACCAACGGCATGTATGTCAGCGTATGGATCCACGCACACACAGTGGCCAATGGAGCTCGCCCACGGCCACTGAGCACGTCATTGATGGAATCCGCCCCCCACCCACATTCTTCCCACATTATGGCATTGCGAGGGGTGGATTACCTCACTATCTGTGGAGAGGGCTGTGGGGGGCTCGACTCCCCCTGCAACACCACAGAGGCAGCAGCGCTCTTACAGGCTTTTTTTCAATAGCGGTAGCAGCCTATGGCTCTTGGACAGTCCAGTCACCAGCTGGTGTGCTTGTGGGCCGGGTGGGGCACATCTTATCATTGCTACTTACCCTCTGATGTTGGTCCGTTTTTGAGGTGAGGAGACCTTTATTGGTTCACTGGCATTAAAAAAATCCAAACCAAAATTAGACAATGCCTCCACAGCAAGTGCTCGCTCCTTTGCTGCGAGTTGGAAAGACTTGACTTGGGTTTTTAGATATAAAAAATAATTCCTAGCCACATTTCTTACTTGTATGTAACATGTGCATCCACAGTTGTAACCTTTTTGACTAGGCCGGTATGGCTAAAACAAAAATTTTGGACTACACAAGAGGCAATAACGAAGATCTACCTTTCTTTCCAAAATGATTATCTGGGCCTGGGGGTTGGATCTCGTGTATGCTGCGGCCTGGAATTGCGGGTGCTGCTGGTGCTTGAAAGCAGTGGGCCTCGCCTGACGCAGAGGACTGAGAGGTGGTTGAAGGCAACCTGGGCCCTGGGGGACGAAGAAACTGAGGCGGTGCTCGAGTTTATAGTCCGGGCTACAGACAGAAGAGCCCGGCGCAGTGCGGCGGTCTCGGAGGAAGCTGTGCGGGCCGGAGGAATCAGACACGGAGCGGGTGTGAGCTTGGTTTACAAGCCATTCTTATCGTTTTGATAATCTGAGGTGATACTAACTACTACTACTCCATTCTTACCGCTAGCCTCCTGCTCATCACCGTTCTTCCTAAACATGGTACCATTTTCCAACCTGCCGCGAACAGAGAACGGCAGTCTTCGATCAATGCACTCATCACTGTTAGGCTGCCATCTAGTGGTGGGTGTGTATTCCATTGTGTTGACGTTATCGCTCAGCAAAGGAGCATTCAATTGGCTGAAGTTACCTCTGCCTCATGGAACAATCCGCCGCCAACATACTTTACTCTGCAGACCAGACTGCGTGTGCGTCACACAAGGCAAAGTGAACGAGGCCGCGCGCACACGCGCTCGCCTAACGGTCTCCCTCTCTTTTCTCCGCGGCCGTACTGCGTCACTAACGATGAATAGACCGCGCGTCATCGCGCGACACACCCGCACATGGCAGGCGACACAGTACCGCACTGTCGCGACACAGAGTTTGGAAAGCTCTGCAGTAGAACATGAAACTGGTCTATCAAATAATTTACCCATACCAATTGAATATAAGATGTTCTTTAAATAATGAAGCCATTTTATCTTACTTTTATCATCTAGGGATAAACAGTCCTGCACGATTTCATGAGTTAGTTTTAATGTTGTAAAAAATTTAAGCCAATTTTCAATAGAGGCCACTCTTTGTCTATACTATATTCTGTTTGATCCACTTGCACTGCTCCCACGAATCAATCTGAGGATATTAACTAAATTTATCGCCTCCAATTTCAAATTCCTTCACATTTACAGAATGTTTTAAAATGTTCAATTGTACATTTTGCTTCTTTATTTATATACATGTTGTTAATCGGTTAATATTATTTCATTTTCTAAGCAGTCAAGGACTACCTGAGTAGGCTTCGCAGACCACCGGGGGTCCTCGGACCTTAGGTTAAGAACCACTGCCCTAAGGCGTCAAGGCGCTAGTATATTTGTCATCATGTTTCATTGTCTTTGCCTCACTAGCCCAGACCCCATACTTCCTGTCCCGGCATCAGAGAGCAACACAAAGTGCAGGGGGAAAGACATACCCGGGGAAGATGGCTTGAATACACATGCACTGTAATGGAGTGGTTCACAAGAGAAAAAAAAACTAGTGCCTGAAAAGCAAGGCGTGGAAGCAGAAATGTCAGGTAATCAAAGAGATTGTAAAGAGGCAATGGTCCATGGGAGGGACAAACAGAGGATTTACAAGCTGGGACACAAATAAGAAGCAGGCAAATGAGAGTGACAAGGAAAGCCAACCAATGGTAAGCAATGTGCAGGCTCCACGATCCTCTATGTTCTTGGTAAGCCACAACAGGTAGCGCAACAGACAGCATGTGCTCTGTCTGGTGGGCTCGACCTAAAAATTAAATGAAAGACGAAGTAACTTATTTAAACCTTACAAAACTGTTGCCAGTACACATAAAATGACTTTTATCATACAAATTGGCCTAAAACTGTGCATAAATCATTACCCATTGGATAACCATATCATTTCTCCAACACCAAACCCCATCTCTAGGGATGGCAGCCCAATCAGCATACTAGTTCATACCTCGTACAACGTGGCATGGCATTTTGGTGGAGCCAACCTCAAAAAGACGAAGCTTCCCCGTTCTCCATATTTTTTTCATTACTAAAAATCCAGGATTTAAAACTTTTTTTTGTTTGTTTTGTCAATAGAAAAGCTGTACCTTGCGTCCTGTCACAGACTGTGTACCTTACTTTATAAACAGCCCCATTTATACACGCATGCTAATAACTCTCTGGTGTTTGTTACTCTCCCTCTGCTCTGGTGTGGGCAAGGGCGTAGCTTCAGGGGGGGTGTTACACCCTCCTAATAAATGTATTATTTAATAAATAGCTGGGTACAGGAGCCTTCGGTCGGGTATAGTAAGGTGTCTGTCGGATTTCACCTGGGATTTGTAAATACTCACTCAGGCAAAAACACACACTGTTTTTATTTGAGACAGGTGAAAAGAAGACACCAGGTTTTTCATAGAATGAGACACCTCACAGTTGCAACATTTGGTAACATTTGCAACAGGTGTTACCCCGAAACCGGTCCCAGGATGCTTGTTTCCGGTCCAGAGAAGACCTGGCTTGGCAGTTCGGGCTGGACTGTTCCCATGAGGCACAGGATCAAGACTGATTTGCATATAGCTGTGTCTGAACTATGATGGATTCAACCCAGATCTGTGACTGGGGGTGAGTGTCTGAAAAGTTTCAGCGCTCCGTCCATCATCTCCTTGTTTTTGCCACATTTGCAACAGGCCTCGCATTTCAGAGATCACAGTTCTGTGAAGGGACCTAGAAATGTTGTCCTCCTATGTAATATCTGCATCCTAGTCAGAGTGTGTTTCTTTGTGTGCACTACTGTCACCCCTCTGCTGTACCTGTCTCAAATAAATAAACATAATTGGTTGGTTCTTACGCCTACTTTAGGAGGAAACAGCATTTACAATGCTGTCGGTACAGCGCGATACCATTACAACGCGGTCAGTACAACGAACGCGTTGTTATCACACATACCATTACAACGCAAGTCATTACAACGACTTGCTGTAGGGGGCTTTAGGTGTTGGATTTGCATCCAACACCTTCCCTACTGTTGCACAGACTGGAGTTGGAATAGTAAATTATACTATTCCAAACTCCAGCGCCCCCTACAGCAAGTCATTGTAATGACTTGCGTTGTAATGTTATGCGTGGTAACAACGCAGTCGTTGTACTGACCGCGTTGTAAAGGCATGCGCTGTAAACGCATGCGTTGCAACGTCATATATTCACTTTAGGTCAGGACCGCCCCCACACCCAGAGCAAAGGAAGGCTGACAAACACCACCGAGGTATCCATAGGTGTGCATAAATGGGGCTTTTTTAGGAAATCATGCTTTTGGGTGGAGGGTGCCCCATTTATTAAAGCACTCTTTGTGCCGTCCTGTCTGTGTGTCTCCATTACTGTGTGTGCCCCAGTGTGTGTGCCGTTCTGCGTCTCTCTGTCAGGGTGCTCTCGTTTCCCGGTGCTAGTGTTCCTCCCAGCCTGTCCCAATAAACGAGCCTCCCTGCCCCAGAGTCTGTTTCTCCCAGCTCAGTGTCCATCATGTCTCTGTGCAGGGACATCTTAGGGATTTTGGGGGGCCTGGGCCAACTGTATTTTGGGGGCCCCTGTTCGGAACAACCTTAAATTTACGATCTATTTTCAGCTCGTTCATACCCTCTTGGGCAGGTCACTGACAGTGCACAGGCACACTGGCCCAAATTCTAAATCTTTTTACATCTGATATTTAGAGATAGTGGCCTGTGTTTTCAATATTATAAGACAGCAGCAACTCTCTAATATTACTGCAAATAATCTCCATGACATGTGAACATGTGAGGTCCTGTTTTGGTCTAAAATAAACTTTTTTTATAGATGTTGCATGCAACATAAACACAACATTTCTGTGCAAAATGTCTGTGATAGACTCTCACACATCACCCACATTAAACATTTTTTTTAAAGGTCTATTTAAAAATTATCGGAGGTCATCAGGGCAAGACTCTACAGAACAGAGCTGGCTCTATCAAGGGGCCCCCTGAAAAACTCGGACCCTGGGCCAGAGCCCACTTTGCCCATGCCTTAAAACGTCTCTGTCTCTGTGACACACTCTCAGACGTTTTGTCTGCCTATATCCGTCTCAGGGTGCTCCTATCACAATGTCTGTGTATCCCCGCTCCATTGACAATGCATCTGTGTCCCAGCGCCTGTGTCTCCTTGTCTGTATCAGCTTGCTTTACGATGGAGGTTGTGCCAGGGCTCGTGTGTGTGCCACCAGCTGCCTGTGCCATGACAGGTATCAGGGTGTGCAAGTGTGTCTACGTGTGCAACACACACACCGTCGATAGGCGGTACCTGGTATGAACTGCTGGAGCTCCTGTGAAACCTACTGTGTGAGCGCCGTGCATTATGGGAAAGCCGTGCCTGCACGTGCCGAGGGCATGCATTTGCTGTTATTGAAGGGTGCTGTACTAATTCGAAGGCAGGATGAGGGAACCAGGTGGGGTTTCTAGTAACAAAAGGCAATTCCTAGTACTGGCCCGGCCCGAGTAAGGGCCAAGCTCCCTTCGGAGTCTCCATTTCAGTTTTAAGGCCACGCAAATGAGCTTAGGTCACGTTTTTGTTACTGATACTGCCGGCAAAGATTTTCGGAGTTCCATAACAGTGAGCTGGTCATTCGGAGATTGTCAGACCATTCTTAGTAAATACCACAATTCGGTTATGGCATTAATGGACAGTAGTCTAGGCATTACAGTGAATTTAGAAATAAATGGAAAGTAACGTGCAGAAATGTTATTATCACAAGTTTTTTCCACACTTAAGTGTGTATAGTTAATACAAGATTCTTGCTAATAGCTACAGTGGTATTACTGCGTGTTTTGTTCGGTAATACCACATATCTCTAAATAGAGAAATCGTGTTAAACGTGCACTCTGCACTTTCATCACAATTTTACACTACCTAACCTTTTCTAAATGAAGGCCTCAAAATATCTTGGTCTCACAGTGCGTGTACGCATGACACATGTTTTAAACCAGCTAGTGGGTTGAGAAGGTGCGCACTGAATGTGGCAACAAGGGTCTAATGCCCAAAATCATTTCATTTGCAAATACAGAGCAACGATTTTGTGAATGGAAACTCACAATTCGTTATGCACAAAAGTGCATAGAATTATTATTTAGAATCACAAAGTAAGCATCGCAAACCACTGTGAGTAACACGAAAAGGGGGATGCAGGGTCCTTTCTCTCCTTGTGCAGTTATAAGTGTAGCTTACGGGCCAGGGCGGGCTTTAACGCTGTTGGCGCCCGTGCAACCATTTTATTTGGCGCCCCTCCCCCATGACCTTCTCCTCCTATTATCGGCAAAAGTGGCCTTCATCTTGCCATAGCCCCTCTCTCACATATATTTCATTTGTTTTAAAGTTCTGGTAAACGCTGACTTTACTAATCCACTCAGCTATCCACTTTAAATACAGATCTGTCCTTTGCAGCCGGTATATTAACCCTCTGCACTACTTTATGGCTATTCAAAACTGCCACTAGACAGAACTCCGATCTCGCTCTCTAGCAAAAACATTAATCACAAGTTATCTTGACATTTTTATTGCTGCCTGACAACTGGATGCACAAGGAACTCTGCAGCAGGTGCTTTTAAATCGTAAGTTATTGCTCAACACAGCGCCCACCCTGAGGTCAGTGCCCCCACCCCCTCTAGGTCAGTGCCCCGTGCGGCCGCACCTGTCACACCACCCTAAAGCCGGCTCTGGTAGTGTACAAACGCTTTGGAAACGGTGGAATCGCAAGAGCCTGCTGAAAACAGAGACTGTTGGCAGAGTGTAAGCCATCAAAGTCTGCCAGTTTACACCCTGCTTGTGCAAGCTGCCGACATCAGGAGGTCCAGAGGGTGGTTCCACCGGCCACTGTTTGCTATCACAATATGGCACAGTTTGCGAATGCGAATGTCGGTATTGAGGCCCTTTGTCCCATGCAGGCACCCATCCCAGCCTGTACTATTCTTCGCGTCTGATTCCTGCTTCATTACAGGCCACGAGTTGAGCAGTTTGAAACTTGTTGTGGTGTCAGGGCTTTGATCATCCCTTGCACCACACACGGAGAGCCTGATTATAGTGTAATGCACAAATTGAACTGTGGCCAGTGTCTGTTGTGCGCCGCGCCCCAAATCCTATCAGCTCTGAACCGATCGGATTGTAGAGCCTGCTCTGTAATGATGTTGCAGGCTCATGGTACCAGGTAAAGCAGCCATTTATTGATGATGGAGACCCAAAGGAATGTTTTTTTGATCTTTGTAACAAAAGACATTATTTTAATAGGTATTTTTTCAATCTCCCCTCGCATTACTCCTAATCTTTATACATGGTCCCAAGGAAGCGAACTTCAAGATTTTCATTAAAAGACAATTGTGACTGAGTTGACTCCCTGTTCAAGTAATTGTCTTTCCTGAATATCATAATCTTTCCTTTCTTTCTCCATTGCATAGAGACATCCTAGGGATTATCAACCCTTTCCAAACAATGCGCACACTCATCTGCTCTATTAAAAACCTGAGCATCATCTCCAGTGGAAGCATCACAATGTGTTAGTGCTTGGGAGGGACAGTCCCCTTCATTCCTGTCTCCACAGCAACATCCCTACATCTCTTTACAGACGTAAACGAGAACCGGCTGCATGGTCAAGAAAACCCCACCTTACAAGTTACACCAATGTGGCCTAACGGCTAGGGCGTCGACCTCGGAGCTGGGGAACCGGGTTTGAGTCTCGGCAGGGACGCTCAACATTCTGTGATTCTGGGCAAATCACTTAATCTCCCCGTGCCTTATAAAAATGAATGTGTCCGTCTGTAACGTAACTGGTGCTCATGTAAAGTGCTCTGATAACCTTTGGGTCTAGTTCGCGCTATATAAAACTCCACAAAAAAAAAATGTGGGAGAGGGGTTCACTTATGAAATTAAGGCCAGGATATATATTGTACTGTAGCATTTATATAGAGCATCATGCTCCTGCCAGGGTCACAAGGCGCTGCGATTTACATCAGGGTCCTAGGCACATTCAGCAGAGCGCATGGTTGAAGGAGTGTTTGTATTGGATTGGCCTGTGTGTGAAGAGGGTGCATGAGGTTTGGAGACATGCTGTACACATGATGTGGCAGTGGCACTGTGCTTAAGCAGCGTTGAGAACAAGTGCAGGAACAGATAATGAGTGCATGCCGACACCTACCCTGTGGCATACATTATAATATAGAAGTTATAGACATGGGAAGCATCCAATTTTTTTAGCACTCTGGAATTCACGAAGGTTGTCAATAATTCTTATCCTTTCTGGAAGAGAGTTCCATATATTAGTCATTTTGATTGAGAGGGAGTCCCCCATTCCTCTCCCCCCCCAAAATGGAGACTTGCTGAAGGAGGGTACAAATAAGCGTGGGGACAACCTCGATCGAAGTGCTCTGGTTTGATACTGAAAGAAGCAAAATCATGATCGATTGATGCCACGATAAGCTATGCGCATCACGTTTAAGGTGATCCATCTTCCCACAGGTAGCTAATGTAGAGACTGTAGAGCAGGTAAATGTGTCATTTGATACTGGAGATGAGGAGCTGTCTCATAGTAGCAAGGTGGTTTTCAGTAGCTTTTAAATAACATGGTTGGATGATATATTTACCAATGCAATAGTCCAGCTGCAAGAGTACTAAACTGATTGTGATTTGTATCTTTTGGTGGACTTCAAGGAAAGAGTCTATATAGGCATCTCTTTGTGTAAAATTATCCTTTTGAACCTGGTCCACTTGAAGGATCAGCGGGAAGAGGTTTGAATCCATGTTCATTCCTAGATTCCTCACTTGGAGTGACGAGTTAGGGAGTGGGCCGTGCCCTAGCTCCTTTGGCCAGAAGGTTGCTAGGAGCTAAATAGTATCTCGGTTTTTCATGTGTTTAGTTAAAGGTAATTCATTCACATCCACTGATCTAAGGTTAGGAGACATTGGTCGATGGAAGAATAATCTTAACTTTGCTGGACATTGAAATTTTAGAATTATTTGTCTCCTACATAGTTGTTGGAGGAGATCAGCACTATCAGAGGTCTGAGTTATCAGTTGAAAAGGAGGGGAGTGATAGTGAATCAGTGAGGGATGACAGGGTTTGACTGAAAAGTGTTGGAGCATCAAGAGCAAAAAGACAAAATGAGGAATTTGTTAGGATCAGTCTATTGGAGGACAGTGCCATGTGTCATGATTGTTTCCAAACTCCGGAGCAGAGTGGGACGAAGCACTGTCAAAAGTCAAAGAAAGAGTCAACAGTTGGAGTGCTGCAATTTGATTTGAGTTCACCGTTGTCTTAATGGCACCCAGTGTTGTATTTAGTGCCGATTCTGTACGCCTACCTGGGTAGAATCCTGTTTCAATGGCAGAGAGCAGATCATTCTGTTAAATGTATTATGATAGTTGAATACAAGCAGCTCTTCCAACTAGTTTCCCAGAAGAGGGGCATTGCATATTGTCCAGTAGATACCTGGGAGTGTTGAATTAGTCTGCTTTTTAGAATTGTTGTGACATTCGCAGTTTTGAGGTCTTCCGGGAATATGCCAGACTCCAGGGGGTGGCTGATGATGGTTCTGGCTGGGATGGCATCTGAGCTGTTGATGAAGATGTCCATTTAACCTAGATCCAGCGATTCCAAGTTAGATAGCAGGCATTTGGGACTCAACAAGACAGGTTATCAAATCTAGTGTTGAAGCCACGGGTATTTAAAAACTAGAATGTTTTAGTGTTATATCTTAGTCAAAGTCTATGCCGCGGTCTGGAATGTGGGACTGCAATGGGGAGATCTGCAAATGAGGAGAAAGGAGCAGCGAAGGAGGATGTGAGAGAGTACAGGACGAGCAGGCACTGGACAAGCAGTGATGGGCATGCTGAGGTGATACAGTTTAGGGTAAATATTCAGCTTTCATAGACTACAGTTGCTCCTTCTCCAACCTTCATTGTAGTTTGGTTTCTCATGAGATCATGTAAGCAGGAGGTATAATTTAATGAAGGATTGGCCCAGAATTATTTTTAGCCATATTTCCACAATCTAAAGCAGATTAATGTCTGAGTCTTGCAGGAGGTTGTAGACTTTACTGTGGTTTCTGTTCAAAGATCTTGTGTTGGTGGGGATGAAGGACAGTCGGTGAATCATCTTCTATTCACTCTTAATAGAAGATAGGCTTAGTTGGGAGTGGGAGTAGAGTGAGAATCTGAGTCTAGCTAATTACATGATTGGGGAAATGGCTGTGAGGATAAAGAGAGGGAGTGTAGGTTAGGAGAATAGGAGTTTGAAGAAGTGAAAAATAGGCAGCATCAGATGTACATTGAAAGGTGGCAGGAGCAAAGCGGGGTGAGGTGAAAGTAAGGGTAGTAGGAGGGGCACGGAATATGTAAAAGCTAGATGAGGGGGTTTTCATACCAGTTGTGGAGGTTTCAGGGGTGTGGGAAAGAGCAGGAGGAAGTAGTGAGCTACACTGGTGAAAAAAGGATTACTGGTGAATACTGAGAGAATACTAGAAGGGGTAGCAGAAGTAGCAAGTTGGAAGAGCAGAAAAATAGGACAGTGAGTGAGTGAGTGAAGTTAAGGTAGTATGGAGTGGAAGGCTATATTCAATAGGGTCAGGGTTGAGAGTCCTAGGATGGAGGGGGCATAATGAAAAAGGATGACGGTGTAAATGAAGATACTTTGGTAGTGGGAAAGGAGGTAGATAGGTGAGACATGGGAGAAAAAAACGTAGGTGTTAAATGTAGGCAAGGAGAAAGGGGAGATCGAGGTTAAGATGAGGTGAATGAACATCGGGGAAAGAGGTAAGATAAGAGCAGAAGGGATACATTTGAGTCAGGAAAGAGATTGAGTGTGTGGATGATGAGAAGAAATGTGCAGAGTCTTGAAGTAGGTATCAAAAGGTCAGTCAATTGTCTGGCATAATAAGTGGGAACATTTTTGGCATATTTGTGTCGGAATGTGGTCATGGTTGGTTGCGCATTTTGTAGCAATAAGGTCAACTTTAAGAAACAGAGTCTTGTGATGAGAGAAGATAATTTCCAGGGGGCTTATTAGACACCTTGGTGGATTGTTGCTATTGTGTCTTCTTAAGATGCTTGTTAACATATATGGCATGGGGTCCAAATGACTTGAAGAGTGGAGTGAAGATCTGGAGCCGTGGAAGTTCAGCTCAGCTAGGACATTTGTTTGGTGGAATGTAATTCGGTGTATATAGATCGGTACTGCTATTCTTGACTTTGGGATACGGTGGGTGCTAAGCTACCAGAGGCGGCTAGAGATTGATAGTTAAGCTCTACTGTACGTTCCTGAGGCAATTATGACATCTAAGTGGTGTATTTCCTGTTTTTGGATGCTTCCCTAGATGAATATGGGTTTTAACTTTGATATACGATATCTTTGATGGGACTTGGACACACAGCTGAAGCTACCCCAAGACAATATGGAGATTGTTTTATGGATGACAATTCTTATCTATGGAGTAGTGGTCTTTTGGCTAGCAGTGATGGTTACTACTTGTTAGTGTGGAGAAAAGTTGCAGTTTCTACCAAATATCTGTGCCTGTTGTACAGACAAGAACAATATTATGGCGTGGCCTTGGGAATTATTTAAAAGCTACCTCAGAAGTGGGCTATAACATGAACACAGGAGTGGTATGGTTATTGATACACACCACGTCATGGACCTATGCCACCAGCTAAATAAATAAACACCAAAGTAGTGAGTCTATGTTGGCAGTCAGGGACAGGTGTGAGTGCAGCCCTGAGACAACTGAGTAGACACGTCAGTAGTAGGGCTATGACGGCAATCCAGAAGAACTAAGGAAGTAGCCTTGAGAAACCAAATGAGCACTGCAGCAGCGGGTCTGTGAAATCAAACAAGGGGAATTGTGGGTGCAGTCCTTCGACAATTAAGGAGACACACAGTAGTGGGTCTATAATTTCAATCAATGATTAGCCTTGAGGAAACCAACAGACACCACACTAGAGCGTGTAGGTGTGCTGAAACTGTTGCAACAGCCAAGAAGTGTTTTTTGACACATATGCACCAGTAGAGGGTGGGTCAGTGAGGGCAGTGAGAAGCAAGATGGTGCCTCCAGATACCTCAGTGTATCAGGCCACCTAGAAAGGGGTATAGTGCAGTCAAATATGATCCTCAGCCACAATTGAATACCTATGGGGTCTACCCAGCGTCGTAGTTGGGGCCACCCAGGTTGAGCCTCAGCCCCACAGAACATACTGCATGGGGTTAACCTGGAAGCAGAGTTGCGGCACCTGATGTTAAAACACCCTACCCGCAAAAAAGAAGGTCACTTGGAGGTATTTTTATTTGCACAACTGAAAACAACTAAGTTAAGAGTTATCTTCAGGGCTGCAACAAATAGGAGTAATGTATTACAGCAAACTCTTCTGAACTAATGAGTTTAAAATACACAAACCAGTGTTGTATTACCAAAATGTATGCAGGTCACTTTGCATGTTCTTACCAGGTACTAGGATTGTTTTTCTACTGGTGCAATGTCTCTCTTCTGCCTCAGTTTTCTTCTCTTGCTTTATGTCTGTTTTTGTGACTCTCTGTCTCTCGGTCTATCTCTGCTGATGGCAGCCATCGATTTCTTCTTTGTGGACTTCATCTCTGTCCACCATCACATTGAAAAGCAGTCATCTTTCAGTACTTGATGATCACAGTTACCAGAATTAGCTGATTTTGGTTTGTTTCTGGCTGGCCTGTTTGCGCTTTAATTGACAAGACTCTGTTACTAGCTGATCTTGTCTAAAAGGGTATTCTGTGCTTTTTGTGCCACCGCGGATTTCTTGTGATAGCATCATTATTCGTCAGCTTAACCACTGATCATTTGGACAGTATCACTACCGTTGCACAGCCATCTACTTTTACAAAGGTTATTTTGCTGGAAGTTATTAACTGCGAGGTGTGTCAACCGGCATTTGGATCTGCAAACATTTGGTACTCCGACTTATATCTAACTTTTTAACGTTTTCTTGTTACTTTCCACTGTGACAGTCCTCTTATGGTCAAGTTGAGTATCACCGACCTTTAGCTTAAATTGCATAGGATCCAACAATACTGTCAGTGATGGTGTCTCTGCTCTTTTAGCTTTGGCGAATGCAGTCTGGACGGAATCATGAAGTGTCTTCACGGGGCAATAATTCTGCATCAAACCCAGTCAACAAAGCTACGGCGGAAGTATATCAGAAGTGCAGGACAGGTAATATTGATTTATTTGCTGTTTTTAGGTGGTGCTCTTGCTGATGAAAGGCTGCTTAATGGCGTTAACAAGGGGGTAAGAGAGATTACAATTGAGGTTTTAGCCATCTAAATAGATGAATCCTCAGGCCTCTCCTGAAGCCGAGATGGTCTGGTTCGGGGTGAAGAGGAATTGAGTTCCAGAAGAGGCTCATGCACTCAGCATTCTCCTCAAACAAGTCTGCATCTCGCTAGATGCCGGCGAGGTGTTTTCGGGTGGGAGAAGTTAAGATGGAACCTGCACATGAGTATCCACGTATACAAGGCACAGAATTTAGGATCGGGTAGGAGGTTGTTGAGAGACATCAGTTTATGCTCGATGAAGAGATGTTCAGCTAGACCTTGCACTCTTTGTAGCATCAAAACTGTCTCATCTGATAGGACTGTCAACTTTGTTGCGGGAGTTCTTTCTGGTTATGACGACACAAGGACACTGGTGATCTCTGCGGCAGGAGGGTCTACACCGGATTCCACAAAGGGCACAATTTAGAGGAGGCATTTTTGGGGACATTGTTCATCTGAGGCAATCAGTGAACACGTTTATGGTAGAGAAGATGGCTGGTAGATGGTCAGCACAGCACCGAATTGGCTATCAGTGTGTGGTAAGAGACTTGAGGCACCATAGCACCCACCACACGCAGTTTGAGTAGATCGAACTACCAGGGCCGACAACAGGAACAGTCCTATAGGAGCCAGAGTGTCTCAGTAACTGTCAAGCACAGAATGCTATGGACACTCCAGAGCACACACTCTGGTCCAAGCATAGACCATTACATCAAAGTAGATCAATAAATACAAGGTAAACTGAAAAAAATAAACAACACATTCTACACGCTGTTGTAGTGATGACATTTGATGGGAAAACAAAGTAAAATAATGTATAAATATTGTTGTCAATCTCGAGACAATTCGCCTTTCATCCAGCTCAGTTACAGAATATCAGAATAGGGACCTCATACTCGTCTCTGACTTGGCTGTGGATAGGAATGTCCTGCTTTGTGAGAGTGGTCAGTCTTAAATGTCTTCTTTTCCCCTATCAAGATGACTCCATCAGAATATGAAGCCAATAGGTTTTCATCGCAATTGGTCATTCAGCATGACTCATCCTCACGGCCAGGTTCTCAAGCAAAGACCCTTCCTGTTCAGTATTGAGAATGTTCAGCCTACTCCTCTGTATCCTCCTATTTCTCACCAGCAACCATGAGAATCAGTAAAGACAACTCTGAAGTGAAGAACTGAGTATTGTTACTGAAGTCCCGGCTCATGTCCAGGGATTCAAAATTGGTCACTCTAATTTTATGTTTTCTGCTTCAGGTGCTCATCTCATTTGTTGGCTTTTAGAAGCTACTAACCTGGGGCATCAGGCACCGTATAAGCTGAATAAACACAGTGCAGCCCCTGACCTCTAGTCTTGCGTCCCGCTTCCCCATCTCTGCTGCATAGCTCCCCTGACTGAGACCACGATCAGGATCAATGATCCAGTCACCGCTGCTGCCAGTTCGCTCCTGCTGCCCAGAGTCTGTTTCCTGTTGGCATTTAACTTTTAGGATTTAACTTTAGTCTGATTCCTGTTGGTATGTAAACGCCTATATTCCTCCCAGGGCTAAATATGGAAGCCGCTCAACGGCCACATCGCTGGTGTGCTGAAGGCACGCCAAAAGCAAGCCCGTCTGCGCCGATCCACGCCTGGCCCGCGCCCAGCGCCAGGACCCCCAGCCCACCCGCTGATACACTGCAAAGGAATTCCTGGACCTCAACCCCGGATACCGAAACACCAGCTGCTTCACATCCTTTCCACGATCTACCAAAGGACCCTTCACCTGCCGACTCGGCCGCTTCTCCTGCAACACAGCCCCAGTTGAATCCCATGCCACTTTCACTCAGAAGACCACGAACAACCCGGAACCACCTCAATGCATCCTGATCATTGCCCACTCCCTCTGCAACCACACCATGGAAACCTGGGACACCATCACTCTCCCCGGACATCACCTTCATCACCAAAACGTGGCTCAACCCCTCCTTGAACCCCGACATCACCAACGCACTCCCGACAGCAACAAGCTAATACACCGAGACCGCACCCACAAACATGGCAGGGGCATCGCCATCATCTTCAGCGAAACCATCCAACAACCCAACTCCTCTTATGGAACACCTCAACTCCCAACTACAAACCAACGCCAAGACCATGATAAGAGGCAACCTCACCTACAGACCCTCGGGACCCCAACCACCCTTCTGCGAAGCCATCTCCAACCTCATCCCCCCTTGCCATCGAATCCCTCCACTACGTCCTGCTCGGCGACCTCAATTTCCACATCAATGACCCCAACGACACCAACTCTACGGCCCTCCTGGACAACCTCAACAACATTGGCCTCACCCAACTGATCACCATACCCAGGCATAAAGCCGGACACACACTCAACGCCATCTTCACCTCCAGCGACAGAATCAAATTCACCCAAGTCACAGAACTCACCTGGACCGGCCACGCCATTTTGCACTTCCCCATCTCTGACACCCAGCCCTCCCCCCCCACCGCAGCTGGGGCAAGGTAACCAAGACTCTATGGACACAAGCCCTCTGCGCCACACAACCCAAAACTTCAGCGGACCTTGACCAGGCTGTCCAGAACTTCACCACCTGGATCAACAAATGCGCCAATAGAGTTGCCCCATTCAAACCAATCAAAAGCAACAAAACCTCAAAACAAGCCAGCTGGTACACCCCAGAGCTCAGAACCACTAAGTGCAACTGCTACCGACTCGAGAAACGCTGGTGCTCCACCAAGAACACCTCAGACAGAGCCACTTACCAACCAGCCTTCAGCAACTACCATCTGAGCATAAAGGAAGTCAAGAGAGCCGTCATCACCGCAGCCAACTACACAAAGGAACTCTTCAAAAATCGTCAAAGAATACTCAAACCCGACAGCCACAGAGAACATCATCCACCCCTCCCAAGAACTCTGCAACTCTCTCTCAGATTATTTCCACAGCAGGAGTGCCACCATCTATAACAACTTCGACACCCAACCCCCACTCTCAGCCTCGACAACCTCAACCAATCAGCAAACACCAGCCAGACAATAACCTCCTGGTGTCCGCTCACCGCCCAGACCACCACAACCATCATGTCATCCATCCATCCATCCATTCTGGGGCACCCAACGACACCTGCACCCACCATTTCTTCAGGTGCGGAACTCACCAGCATCCTCAACACCTCCATCTCTACAGCAACCTTCCCAGACCTATGGAAACACGCAGTGGTCAGCTCCCTCCTGAAGAAACCCATGGCTTTTCTCACCCACCTCAAAAATTACAGATCGATCTCCCTGCTCCCATCCATACCCAGCCAAAGTACTCAAGAAAGCCATCCACCACCAGCTCTCCAAATACCTGGATCAAAACCACCTGCTCAACACCTCTCAAACAGAATTCTGTGCCAAACACAACATTGAGGCAGCACTGATAGTCGACCCAGACGACATCAGAACTCTCCTCGATCGCGGAGAAATGGTGGCCCTGATCCTCCTTGACCTCCTTGACCGCGTGCGACACAATCTCCCACCACAACATCATCGATAGACTCCACAACATCAGTATACAGCAGAACGCCCACAAGTGGATTGCCTCTTTCCTTTCAGGACGCACCCAGAGCATCCAACTGCCCCCCTTCACCTCCGCACCCAAGAACATCATTTGTGGCATACCCCAAGGATCATCCCTCAGCCCCACCCTGTTCCACATTTACCTGACCCCCTAGCAAACGTCGTCAGATCCCATGGACTCAACGTAATCTTCAACGCAGACGACACTCAACTAATCCTCTTGCTGAAAGAGGACTCCTCCAACGCCAAAACCAACTTCCTTAATGCCATGACTAACATAGCCAAATGGATGAGAGATAGCTGCCGATGAGAGACAGCTGCCTCAAAATCAACTCTGACAAAACAGAAGTACTGATCTTCGGGAAGAACACTTACTTATGGGACCACAGCTGGTGGCCAGCAGAACTCGGACCAACTCCCACACCGACAGACCATGCATGCAACCGCAGCATAATCCTCGACAGCCAACTGACCATGAAACGACAAGTCAACGCAGTTGCCTCCTCCTGCTTCCACACCCTTAGCATTCTCCACAGACTCTTAAGATGATACCCTATCGACACCAGAAAGACCATCACGCAAGCCCTCATTACCAGCCTCCTCGACTATGGCAACGCTCTCTACACTGAAATCTCGACCCAGCTCGTCAAAAGGCTTCAGACTATACAGAACACCGACTCATCCTGGAGCTCCCTAAATGGACTCACATCACCCATCACCTCAGAAACCTCCATTGGCTCCCCATCCAAAAGATATGCCAGTTCAAGATCCTCACACACATACAGAGCTCTCCATGATCAAAGAGCATCATATATCAACCATCGACTGAAGTTCCACCTTCCCACACCTGCGCTCTGCCACCCTCGCCAACCCCCCGCATCCGTTGTAGCTGCGGCTCCTTATCTTTCAATGCCACCAAGACCTGGAACGGCCTGCCCTTCCACCTCCAAACAGCACCCTTCCTGGCGGGCTTCAGAAAGAAACTCAAGACATGGCTATTCGACAGAGACACTGCACCCTCAGCACCCAGATACCCTTAGGGGTGACCGTGCTGCGCTATACAAATGCTTATTGATTGATTGAGTGAATTGTTTCTCAGTCTTGAAGGCTCACAAAACATGATGATGGGGAAAAGCAAGGAGATAATGCAGATATTGGGGCTATATCTCACAAGTGGATTGTGGCATGTATCGTCACTCATTTTCATTTTTGTTTTCAAGATACCACACATGCACAAAAATACACACTTACATTCACACATCCACACACTTATATTGCAAAAGAGACCAGCCGCATATCTTTGAACATTGATATTTGTAACAGTCAAACAGGCCCACTGCTTGCAATATATATATAAAATGGACTTTGGTTCTACGCCTTTCAACTATTGTCTTTCTTCGGCCAGCCTCTTCCAGCCAGTGGGTTAACACTGTGTCAATCATATCTTTACTCAGCTCTCTGAGGTAGTCTTCTCTCACCCAATGCTGTTGGTTGTTTGAGCATATCCTTCCACATCCACTCTAGTGCTCGCAATAAGCTGCATGAGGGACTACTTTATAACTATAGCATTCTCTGTCTATTGTTGCTGACTCCCTCCTACTTTTTTCACAATGATGTGCTAACACTGCATATGTTAGTACATAAAACCCAGACTTACTGGCCTTGCCAAAGCTGGTTATGAGTACCCCAACTTCATGACACACGCTCACAGGACAGCACTTTAAAATGGATCAGCAGCACACCTTCCCAAAAATACAATTGCTCCAGTTAAGGAATAGAAATTAATGAAAACGTCCACAAACTAAAAGTTGGAAAGTTTGTTTGTCTTAGAGGGAGCCTGAAATAATACTAGGCTCGATGTGTATCTTAGGATGTCTGTGCATGAACTCTATAGATGCTCAGATTTACTCAAGAATGTGCACAAATTCGGTTTTAACATCTGCTGACTCTAGTTTTCAGTTTTTTGATGCACCAATTGAAATTACAATAAGGAGACATATAGATCTATTAAGTGAAACTCCAACCTAATCCCTTTCTTTCCTTACACCCTCCGGGGCTGTGCGAGGACCTTTACCTCTACTTTGAGAGGTTCCAGCTGGGGACCACATAGATCTAACCACCTGGCATTTGCTATTAGCCATGGTTGGTCTTCCACTAGGCTGACCACTGGCACTGTTCTCCTTCCTAAGCATCATATATTTACTTTATTAATAAAGATCTCTTTCCAAAAGGGATTTTTCTAAGGCCCGTTGAACTCAGAACTAAGAAAAGAGAAAAAAAGAAAGTGTATCAGATTGCAGCAACATCACGATCCCAAGGATGCAGATATATGGTGTTAAGCAGCCAGATGTTAACCTCCTCGGTAACCTTCAAAAGGGTAGACAGCTGTTTAATCTCTCCCAGCAATCTTCTCAGAGTCCCTGGACTCCTCTTGAATGTGCCTTAATTGGAATTCGGAAACTGATGTTTTGACTTTCAATACATCCTTATTACAGGTTATTGAAAAATGTCAACATCACAAAAGAAAATGGTGGACGGAGTGTTGAAACATTTCAAACACTCACCCCCAGTCACAGATCTGGGTTCAGTCCATCGCTATTTTGCTCACCACTTCACCCCAAATGGGCCCCCTTAAGTAAGGAGTTAACTAAAAGACAACAACCTTCTGCTCCCTAGTTTTCCTCTGGATTTGAGGAGAAAAAACATCATTGCAAACAACTGGGAAGAAAATGGAGGAAGCAGTATGACGAGGAAGTTAGAGCAGCGTATAAATTGGCCTTGAAAGTCATATGAAAGAATATCGGACAAGCGCAGGTGGAGGCTTTGGGAAGTCACATGGATAAATTTAAAACATCAATGGATATATTTAAGAGTGTTTGATCTTTCCTATCCTCAGCCGCAAATCAAAAGAAAATTCCAGCCTCACAATCTGTGTGTGATAATCTCTCAGAGTATTTCCACAAGAAGGTGGAGGACACTTACTTCCACTTTGATAGTCAGAAGAAGGTTGACATTTCTGACTATCACCCTAGTGGTCACTCCATGAGGGACGGCCCAGTATTGAACACCTTCGAGCCTATTTCTTTGGGTCATTTCAAATCAGCTATTTGTAATGAGAGTTATGAATCACCATTGGATCCCTGCCCCTCCCCCCCACCCCACAGCATAAAACTGATCACCATTAGATCCTTGCCCCACCACAACCCCAACTGGTGACTTCAATGATGAATCGAGTAATTTATAAGTTATTAATAAATCACTGGCATCAGGATCTGTCCCTAGTGAATGGCAAAAATCGCAGGTCCTGCCTCTCTTAAAGAAGCCGAATTCTGACCCTTCCATCTTCCGCAGTTTTAGGCCAATAACTCTGCTCCCAGCTTTAGGTATAAATGTTGGAAAAACTGGTGAACTAACCACTTTAATATCGGAAGTGCTGTTCAAAAAAAGCCTGAAGACCCAACTTTTCGTAGAAAAGTAGGACCCCTATGAATTCCCTCCTGGTCAGCGTCGAGACGCTTCCTGTGAAGCAGCTGTTAGCGCTATAGAAAAGGCAATTAATTAATTAATTAAGTCATTCATTCAATGCTTCCCCACAAAGAAAATCTCTGGTCCTCTTTCCAACAAAGTTAAACTTAGACCTTGAAACTTTTGGTAACACTGGACCACCTGAGCACAGACCTGAGATGCTGAGTCCTAGATTTGAGTTCTAGTGCACCTGGAGTAAAAGCACTGATAGCCAAGAGCTTGTGTTGTCGCATCTGGCCCCGATACATGTGCATTCACAGCGCTCCTTGTCTAGTTTCAGAGTACTCAAATGAAAACTTTGTGTGTGGAACAGCATCATTCATTGTCCATCTCCACAGCCCTGTGGATATGATCCCAGAATTTGATTCTTGAAAAAAAGGGAATAACATCTTTCATTATTAAGCCACAGCGTGTTGAGATCTTCTAGTGGACACATATGAACAGGATGGACACTCATTGTGTGGATTGTGGGTCCTCACACTGGTAGCAAGGTGTATTCAGTGGAAAATAAGTAATCACTGCAGCGCGACAGTGCCTCTGTTTTGCCTAAAGTCACGTGAAAACAGCTACGGGCCACATGAAATAAGCTATGAGAGAGGGTGAGAGAGAAGGCTCAGTGTCTGACCAAGAAAATACTCCATTCAATATGTGGTGAGTGGGCTATGAAATAAGCTATGAGAGAGAGTGAGAGAGGGAGGGCCCGATGACTGTCCAAGGAAATACACCGTCCAATATGTGGTGAGTGGGCTATGAAATAAGCTATGAGAGAGAGGGAGAGAGGGAGGGAGGGCCCGATGACTGTCCAAGGAAATACACCATTCAATATGTGGTGAGTGGGCTATGAAATAAGCTATGAGAGAGAGGGAGAGAGGGAGGGAGGGAGGGCCCGATGACTGTCCAAGGAAATACACCATTCAATATGTGGTGAGTGGGCTACTACTAAAAGGGAGCAGACTGACTCCCTCGACCCTCCTAAATATGGTTATGTATCACTGCCTGGCCGTATTAACTGACATCTAATTTTGCGAATTAAAACTAATCCGAAAACGCCATCATTAGTATTACCAACAGTGGCAGCAGCAATTACTGACTTAGGGTTAATTTTTAAATACTCGCAGCATTTAATTATCGCCGGGGCGGTGAGAGGATTTGGGTAAATTGATAAAACCGGTGCTTGTGGAATTTCCGCGCGCCCTGTAATTATGCTCCGTGTAGTGTCGCGGCAGCAAGGTGTTCTGGGGCGGCTTATTAAGCATTCCGCCCGTAAACGCTGATGGACGATTCTGCTGAACTAGGCATCCAATTTCGAAAGTAATAATCCACAAATCCAATTTGGAACGCAGTGGCAGCAGAGGCGCGTCAGCACATGTAACTATCGCGAGCCGCAAATTCAATTCCCAGCCTCTCCCACCGCCGCGCCGGCCGAGATTAAATATATTCTTCTCAATTTAACAACTTGCTGACCATAAATAAAAACAGTTTCTAAATATTTATTTGTTATTTAAACAAAACAACAACAGGTGAGACGGAGAGACGAGGTGCGCGGAGGCTGGAGCTGTGCGCGGAGCTGCGCGTGGGCGGGGCCTCAGACGGAAGGCAGCGCTCCCGGCTTCCTGCAGTGACGGCGTTGGCCATATCCAGGTAAGAGCTGGTCTGTGGTGTGTAACATACGGAATTTGTAACCTATCAGAAGTGTGAGAAGGAGCGCAGAGGGGCTCTTTAATGTGGTGGTCCCTACATAGTTCCACCACAGCTGGACCACTACCGGCAACAGAACACCTGAAAAGATTGTTTAGGAACTTTCTAGGGCTACCACTACCAAAGGCCTCTATGGAAATAGTAATTCTCCATTGAAATTTGTTCTAGAAGTTGTACAGTAGACAATAGATGTGTTTTCAGCTAAACAATGGGCAACAGCGCAGCACGTGCTATAGGCATAACAGATAAAAACTAAGTTTTATGGAGAAGGTGGGTCGAATACTCTCCACTGTCCTAGGCCGCTCCCTGGAGCTAACGCTTCATGTTGCGTTACTAGGGCCCATGGAGGAGGTGGGGGCCATAGAGCTGAGCGTGCTTTTCTGGGGACAGCTTGTCGGGTTGCCAAGCGGGATGTGGCCCGTGTTTTGAAACAACAGGAGCAGCCAACTGTTGGAAGTTGTCGTGCAGGGGTGGACTGGTGTGCGCATCAGGAGAAGCTGATTTTTAAGGCCCGTGGCTGTCCGAAGAAACACAAACGTATATGATGGAACTACTATGGTTTATCCATATGATGATGCACTGCTGTATACTATTGACGCTTGAGCTTGCTGTTATGCCATGCTTGTACAACGACCAAATCCTGCACTGTGTTCTGCTGTGTCTTCCCACAAAACTTTCAATAAAGGTGGTTATAAAAAAAAACTACGTTTTATTAGGTGAAATTATAAACAGTGTGTCCTATGGAAATCACCAAAAGTACAGTAATCCCAAGAGCTGGTTCATCATTGGAACTAAGAGACTTCCATGGCCAATGCTGGTAGGGGATCTTGTTCCTGCTTGTCTTTTACTGTCCATATTCGACAAGTTTTTCATTTATATTCATGAGTTCGGATATAACTTTGAGATCCCCGGTAATGCTCACTTGATCCCTATGGCAAGCGGCATTGTGGTGTACCACCGATGTAGGATGTTCTTTGCCGATAGACCTCTGCATGAGCTACAAGTGACTGATGACGGCTATTGTCTGTGGAGCGAACTTGAGATTGGTAGGTAAATAAACCATTTTCCAAGCAAATTTAAAATGCTTTACAATCTTGTCAGAGGGGGAAAAGGTAAGAGTGCAAAAGTAAAATAAACAAAAAAATCAGAGTCCGTGGGACTCGGCCAGGAGCAGGGTGGCATACACCCTACTTATCTTTATATGAATGTAAAGCAATGAACTTGAGAAGCAATGAATGCTGGTGGGACAGACTACTGCAATACTTTTTTTGTTTTGTTTTGTATCTTCATGATCCTGAACGTACATGGAAATCAAGTCAAGTCAAAGAAAGCTTTATTCGACTGATTTTTTAACAGTCATAAAAGCACATAAAAAAAGAAAAGACAATAAAACATGTTATCACAATATTAAATAATTTTAAAAACAATGATCTTGTAGAAACGTTAAAATGTCAGATGTTATTAAAGCAACAGCCATAGAATCATAAAAACATCCAAAAGGCTCTTTATGTTAGACATCATTTGTTAGATACGACTTCCTTTGGAGGAGTACCTTCTTAAGAAACATAGCTGTGCACCATGCAATTTGTTCGTTCTCCAACATCTGAAGTCTAATTAATGCAGGGCGGCATTGCCGCAATCCCTGTGATTTTAAAAATGGTAAAATCCATGCTTTCCTCAACACAACGTAAAATTTACGAAATAAAACCAAATGAATTGTGGACTGGGTAGAAAGATTGTCACACGGACAGAGAGGCAGCTCCCGTGACCAGTCATTGGTTTGTGGGAGGGTCACGAGTCTGTGGACAATATTCAATCTAAACCAGGTCAATAACCGTCTATCAAAGCTACCCGGTACAAATGTGAGGTAAGGTTCCATATGTGTGGCAGTTACAGTTAGCTGATGTTGCCTTACACTGGGTTTTAAAATTTCTCCTGATATTCTTACTATACCCAATGATTCAAGACACTCCTTTTTTAAGGCCTTTCTAGAAATCGCCGGTAAGGCAGTAGGGTCAGTAAAGTATTCTGGGTGCCCAATATCCTTCATAAAATCGCAGATATACTTTATCCAGGGGATCTTTAATACCCCTTCCAGCTTAAGGCAGTCCTGTATGATTTCCCTATTTAGCTTTGGCTGATCCTTTGACCAGATCCTATGCCATAAGAGGGCTGGTTTTAATTTAATAAGGTCTGAGATATAAGTAGTACCTAATTCTTCGTGACAGGCAAAAGAAGGTGTACTAGGTGACACCAATAATAAATATCTTAAAAAAGAATTTTCAACAATTTGTATGGGGAGGGTATTAGCGAAACCCCATACTCCCGCCCCATACATTGCATTAGCGGTGCACTTGGCCTTATAGATTTACATAAGCTCGCCTGGGGGCTTCCTGCCTAGCTTTCTTGAGAATGACACCACAGCAGCTGTAGTCTTGATGAATGACAGTTTTTTTGCGAGAATAGCTTGTACCCATGAGTCCCCTTGATTAAATAAAATACCTAGGTAGGAAAAACTTTTTGTCTGAGCTAACTTTTGACCGTCCATGAACATGGTTTTCATTCTTTGTACCCCACGGCCACAACTCATCGTAAAGGTCTTAGAGATATTAGTGCTAATCCCCAAGTCTTTCATAAAAACATTACAACTATCTAGAACCTTCTGAAGTCCTATTTGGGTTCTAGACATTAAAACTGCGTAAAGGAGCGCAGGTATCGGACGTCCATTCACGATAGGGAAATCTTTATTATTCCTAAGGAGGGTTTGGCACGTACCATTAGTGTACAAATTAAAAAGGAAGGGGGCCAGGACACAACCTTTCCGCACCCCCTTCTTAACAGGGAAAGCAGGAGTGAGCTCGCCAGCCAACCCAAAGCGCACCCTCGCCGATGCATCATTGTACAGGCGCCTTAAAAAGAAAATAATATGAGGATCAACCCTGACTGCTCCAAGTAGCTCCCAGAGCCTATCATGTCTTACTGAGTCGAAGGCCGCGGTAAGGTCGACGAACGCCAAATAAAAGCGGCCTTTCTTGACTCGCATATATTTACCAACCAGTAAGGACAGATTTAAGCTCTGCTTGATGGTCCCCAGGCCTTCTCTAAAACCGTATTGAATGTCTGAGAGGACTGAGTTTTCTTCTGCCCAGGCTTGCAGACTTTTCAGAATAACCCGTCCTACAACCTTAACCATCGAGTCTATTAAAGTCTATTAAAGAGATCGGCCTGTAACACCCGGGATCATCTCGGTCCCCTTTTTAAAAAATTGGAACTATGATGGATTCCGCCCACGTTTTAGGTAATGGGGCCATACAGCTGGCATTAATCACCTGAGTTATAATGGGGCCCCAGAGTAAGGTATTTGACTTAAAGAGATCCACGGGTACTCCGTCAGGGCCAGGCACCTTACCGCTCTGACTCGCTGACAGAGCTCTTTCCACTTCCTTCAGGGTAAACTGTAAATCTGCATAGTCAGTTGACTCCCCTGGCGTATCAGTAACTTGGGGGTGGGGATTCATCTGCCCATTATATACTTTGGAGAAGTGGTTAGTCCATTGCTCCTTCGATATGGCAATTTCTATTGTGGGGCTGCCCGTAGATTGTAGAAAAGGGGTTTTTACCGCTCTCCAGAAGGCAGCGCTATCTTTCAATTGTGCTGCGCTACGAAGGGATTCCCATGCTTCCCTTTTCTGGGCGCGTCTTTTTTCATTGAGAGCCCATCTATACTGTTGTCTCGCCTGTCTAACCTTTATGAGGTTTCTAGGTTGCTTATGCAGTTCCAATTTTAGATTAGTGAGTGCACGTGTACATTTTGTGGTAAACCATCCCTGTTTTTTAACCTTATTACTCATTTGCACAAATAATAAATCTCTCACCCCCGCCGCAATTTGCTGAAAAGACAATAGAATGCTATCTTCAGGGGCTAATTCACTCAAGCAGTTTTCAATGGCTGTTTTGCATTTTGTTACCAGTTGTTTTGTGACGGCTTCAGGGTCGACCTTTGACCACCGCAAGGTGTATCCATTAGTTCTATTGAGTGTTACTTTCCCCCCCATTACTGCAACATTATCTGTTCTGGCGAGCCTATGTGATGGCAAGTTGACCTGACTGACTGACTGACTGACTGAGGTATTTATAGAGCGCACTAATGCCGAGGCGTCTTGGCGCTGAGATAATGGCAGTCCATCCTGAATGACTGACCTAGGTCCTGAAAAATAGCCACGTTTTTATCAACTTTCTGAAAAGGGGCCTACTATTCTGCAGTCTTAGATGTGTTGGGAGGGAGTTCCACAATTTGGCCGCTTGGTAAGAGAACCCCCTGCCACCCCATCTGGCTCTTCTTATCCTAGGGACAAGAACCAGTCCGGTGTTTGCAGACCTAAGACATCGAGTAGGCAGATATCGCGGGAACAAGCGTTGAATATCTGCCGCCCCTCCTCCATATATGGCTTTATGCACTAAGCAAAGCGCTTTGAAGTCTATTCTTCGGCGGACTGGTAGCCAATGGAGGAGTCTTAGGCTCGCGGAAATGGGGTGGTGTTTAGGTAAGTTTAACAATACTCTTGCAGCCGCGTTTTGTATGGACTGAAGTTTGGAAAGCTGCCTGACTCCTGCACCTAAGTATAGTGCATTGCAATAGTCAGTTCTAGAAGACACCAATGCACCGACCACTGTTTTCCTTAATGAAAGTGGTATAAATGGAAGAATCTTCCGTAAAATTTTTAGTGTAAAGAAGCAGGCCGAAAACACTTGGTTGATCTGAGAAGTAAGCGTTAGCTCTTTATCGACCATAAACCCCAAATTTCTGGCCTTCGGTGCCGGGACAGGGAAAGTTCCGGCCTCAGACGGCCACCAGAGTTCGCTCCAGACCGAGGGCTTATGGCCGAACTCTATAACCTCGGTTTTACCCGTGTTTAATTTCAAAAAGTTAGAGTTCATCCAACCCATCAGTGCCAGTAAGCAGTTCCGGAACCTTTCCGCCATCAAATCTACATCTTGTGTGACTGACACAACTAACTGAGTGTCGTCAGCATATGACACTAGAGAAAAACCATGACTTTTTATTAGTCTGGCCAATGGGGCTACGTAAACATTGAACATAGTGGGGGACAGGGCGGACCCCTGGGGAACTCCACAAGGGAGAGTAAACTTTCCTGACTGAAGACCATTCCAATGAATTGCCTGTACCCTGTTGGCCAAATATGAGGCCAAAAGGGCCAGGGCCTTTTCCTCAATACCGGCCGCTTTCAGTCGTTGCACCAACACCTGATGGTTTACGGTGTCGAACGCTGCGGTTAGATCTAGTAGTATCAGGATGGACCTGCCCCCTCCATCCATCACTTTTCTTATCTCTTCCATCGCCATAATCAAGGCAGATTCTGTAGAGTGGAGAGCTCGAAAACCATGCTGCGTTGAATCCAGTATGTTGTTCTTGTCTAGGTGTTCCGTCAGCTCTTTGTTTAAGGCTTTCTCGAGTAGCTTGGAAGGAAACGGGAGGCAGGAAATCGGTTGGTAGTTCTTAACCTCCAAAGGGTCTAGCGCGGGTTTTTTTAATATAGGCCTGATACAGACCTTTTTCCAACACTGTGGAAAGACACCTGAAAAGATGATAGTATTCAGTGTTTTAGTCAGACCAGCACTAATAGCCTCAGGAGCAAGATGTAAAATGAAAGGGGGACAAGGGTCCAATGGAGACCCGGACTTAGTTTTTAACAGTAGATCTGTAACTTCATTCTGATCTAAAGTTCGGAACTGAGTTAGAGTTCCGTCTGGGGCAGAGCCTTCTTGTCGCTCAATGTCAGTCCCTCCTGAGAGTGGTATGGTGACAAGGAGCTCATTATAAACGGCCTGCACTTTGTGCTGAAAAAAGTCAGCCATTTTGTCCACTATTGCTTGATTGGGCGAAAAAACCGTGTCCCGTGGGCATTTGGATAGGGTACTAACGGTTTTAAACAATTCTTTAGATGAATTCGACGCCTCCTGGATTTTAAGAGAAAAATATTTTGATTTGGCTTGTTTTATGACTGATTTGTATTCCTCCAAAACGAGGTTGTAGTTACTCCTATGTTCAGCACTATAGTCCGATCTCCAGATTCGTTCATGGCGTCTGCACTTGATTTTTAGCTGTTTGAGCTCAGTAGAGTACCAAGGAGATGAGACTTGTTTCCTCCTTTGTGGTTTAGACTCTTCCGGCGCCAGCTTGTTTACTGCCTGATTTAGCCATATTTCATAGTTATCGGCTGCCTGGTTGGAGTCCAAGATATCCGGTAAGTTTCTAGATAACGCCGAAATCAAATCCTGTTTTTGAATTAGTTTCCAGGGGCGGGATTTCACCAGCGTGGAAATTCTACGTCCTCTGCAAGTTGCTGCTGTCCGGACAGTGAAGTGGACGGTCGCATGGTCTGACCATTGAACTTGTTGTACTCTCGTCACTACTGTGTCGGAGTTGTTAGTAAAAAGTCCATCCAGCGTATGTCCCGCTTGGTGCGTGGGCTCTAAAACTATCTGGCTCATGCCATATCCGGCCAAAATGTCCGTCAGACATGAAGTATCGGTGTCATTATTTAATTCCAGGTGGAAATTAAAATCTCCAAGAACCGTGTAGGTGTCAGTGTCTAGGCAAGATTCTAAAAAGGTCTGCAGAGACGTTAGAAAAGCGGCTCTAGTGCCCGGGGGTCTATAGATAAGAACTCCTGGGAAAAGTTTGTGGTTGTTTCTTTTGATGCTGAAGGACATTGCCTCAGCTTCTAGTGTAGCTTCGTGCCTCATCGTCACAGTGTAGTGGGATCGGTAGATCAGCGCTAGACCTCCTCCTTTAGATCCCATTCTATCTACATGGACTACAAAATAGCCCGCAGGCACCTCTGCTCCCCAGTCAGGGTCCGAGAAGTTATTTGCCCAAGTTTCCGTGAGAAACAGCAGATCGGGATTTTCTGCTTGGATTAGAAACTCTAGCTCGTATTTATGTTTGACCATAGATCGAGTATTGAGTAGGATACAGCGAATATTTTCTGTCTCATTCTGGTCGGGTCCCTGTGTATGAGCAGGTGGCTGGGGAACAGTGTTCTTTCGAGGAGCTACATTGTTATTTCTATTATAGCCCGAAGAAATTGGTAAGTACAGGATTCCCAGACCACATGTGCTACAATTCCTCGAATTTAAATTTAATGTGTCTGGGATTGACACCGGTTGACGGCACTCACCATGTCTAAGGGCAAGGAGTTCCTCCCGGGAGTAGCTAAAAATCCTGCATTGGGCAGGGGTCCCTGCGCTGGGCGCACTCCGGGCGCTGACGGGCGCAGACGGGCTTGCCTTTGGCGCGCCTTCGCGCGGCGCGCGCGCCGCTGCGCGCGCCGCTGCGCGATCGCAACATCCGGCAATTTAAAGAAGGAGGGGCGGGAAAGGTTATGCGTCTAGAACGCTGACCCCTTGCTCCGTGATCAGCGTGTGCACTATGACTTTGCCCAGTACCCTGATTTCAGACACACAGTGGCTAATGCTAAAACAATTTAAACAATTCCAAGCAGTGAGAGCGCAATCCAATTTTAAAATCCAATCCTGATTAAAAACACAGTATTACAATGATAAAACAGACTTGTGCGCAGAGCTTCACTTCCCCCCAGATTCAACAGCAATTCAGGTTAGAATGATTACCGCTGCGCGATCGCAACATCCGGCAATTTAAAGAAGGAGGGGCGGGAAAGGTTATGCGTCTAGAACGCTGACCCCTTGCTCCGTGATCAGCGTGTGCACTATGACTTTGCCCAGTACCCTGATTTCAGACACACAGTGGCTAATGCTAAAACAATTTAAACAATTCCAAGCAGTGAGAGCGCGATCCAATTTTAAAATCCAATCCTGATTAAAAACACAGTATTACAATGATAAAACAGACTTGTGCGCAGAGCTTCACTTCCCCCCAGATTCAACAGCAATTCAGGTTAGAATGATTACCCTAGCATTAACGGAAAGTGGTCACTCATGGGGTTATCCCCCACCTTGAAAGAATGCAGCCTATGTGCGTGGCTAAGTGAGACCAATATATAATCTATCGTGGAGGATAGACCTCTTCCATTAAATGTCGAGGGCATAGGAAAAGGTCTAACCACTAGGTCATTCACGAAGCCAAGCTCCATGCTCACAGTCAACTCATTAAACAGCTCCCCCATCACTGTATGACAAAAGTGTGTACTACATATGCTCTCCTCATCAATATTACCGCAGATCCTACTATCATCATGAGGACATAGCGCACAATTAAAATCGCCCCCACAGATTATCATGGTTTCTTTTCCGCTAACATTAATAAATGAGTTAAGTTCACTACCCAATTTTCGGACAACATTACCAAAGTTATCTGGGGGGATGTTATTGTAAAAATTAACCAAGATAATACATAGGGTCAGATCTTGATGTATTTTTACTAGCTGATAGTATCTATTCCCCAGTATTAAATCTACTTTTCCCAAAGCGAGTTTATTCGAGATATACACACAAAGCCCACCCTTTGCTCTCCCCCCTCGATCTTTCACCGCTGGTGTGTGGAGGGTTTTAAATCCATTAATATGAATTGGTTCTCTGACCCAGGTTTCCATGGAAATCTCTTAGCTAACATAAGAGAGAATATTTTGGATTTTATAAAATGTCCCAAAGAAACAGAGCTCTAAGAACCTAAGACCACCAGAACTGATAAATTATATTGGCTCTTTAATGTTAAGTGCAGGGCCAGCCATGCTGGTGTCATCATTTAAAAAAAAAAAAAAAAAAAAGTTTTATGTCTCATTGTTCAGCTTTTGATGGAGACATGAGGAGGATACTGGTGTATTATATAAAACAATGGCCTACATTACAAGATAGACGGAGCAAAATTAACTCATCTTTTCATTTTTTAATTTCCCTACGCCTGGTCATGAGTTGTTAGGTTTTGCCGTACCTGGTTTTAACGGGTGTGGGAATCACCTGAATACGTTTTTTCAGTCAGAAAAATATCAAGAGACTTTGGGTGCAGCAGCCTAGCCTCACTCCTTATGTTTTTTTGCTAGCAGGTGAGCACAGAATGCTCCCTCTTCCTAGAAAAAAGATTTCTTATCTTACTCCATCACTTCCGTCCCTCCCCCGACCCACACAAAGCCTGCACATACACCAACCACCTGCTCAGAGCAGGTGGTAAATGTATGCGAATAACCCCATGGAATTGTAAATTCTGTGTTGTTTTACAACCGGAGAAATAGTTACAACCCAGTATTTTTCTTTTCCATGGGGTCCAACTCGTAATAGCATGGTACTGGAGATATTTTACAGAGCTTTAACAGTAAAATTGCATGCAATTTTACCATGGCCCCAGTACCGTGCAATCGTAATTAGGTGCTGTGCCTGAACAATAACATTTCCACATGTCAGTACTATCAAAAATGTAAATCTTCATCCTTCTGCTCACCTTTGTGAAGACTGATCAGACAAATAATAGCACAACCATATTCCTCCGTTTTGAGCTTGAAGTGAAGCAAAAGTGATCTCCCGTGGATCAGGCATGTGAGATCCACATTAGCTGATATTGGGCTTGAGCATCTGTTGTTTGACCCAGAAAATGCTAGGAGGGTGTCAAAAAAGGCAGATAACGAGGACCTACTGGCAACACCAATTAGGCTTATTACAACACCCGCCTAACTTGGGCTCCCTGTCGTCAGCCTTTTTAGCGACAAAAGATGGGTATCGGAGTGAAGAGTTCCTGGACGAAATAGAGCCTTGCATTGCCTGGAAGCTCTTTCTTCAATTTAGATATGGAACACTACTGCTTGCCTAATTTATAGCCAGGTGGGTGCCATTGGCAAATTCAAGCAATGGTCACTTCCCATTCTGTGTGACACGGATTGAAACGATTGAACATGTTTTGTTTGCTTGCCCCAGTTACTGTGATATAAGAAACAAGTGGAGTGTGCCGCTCTGCCGAAACTTTGGCCATAGAGATTTCAGAGAAGCCCTTAGAAATATTAAATCTGATAATAGGCAATTTGTGGTTTTTGCAGTTTCGCGGTTTTTAATGACCATGTGGAGAATTCGGCAAAGAGCATTTTAAAAATTACGTTATGTGTATATTACGTGGCAGCTAATTCAGGTATCTCCCGGGTTTTGTATTGTTCTACTTTTAGGTAGTTTGAACCTCATATTTATTGTTATTTTATTATGTTAAAACATTTTATTCATATTTTTTTTCTTTCTTTTATAAAGTTTTTATATGATTGTACTTTTTTGTGTCTTTGATGGCAAATATTTGTAGGATAAAGATTGTTGTTGTTGGGAAGCAGTAGAGTGCTTGGGACTCCCCTGTACCCTTCTCTTCAACCCTTGTCTCTCGGACGTTCCAGGGGGATTGTGATTGAGGCTATATTGTTCACCACATGATATGATGCCACTAGGGGAAACTGAGCTAATTTCTTGGACAAGAGTGTCCAAAATGCCAATTTATCAAAGTGTCTCTTCCCATGGGACCATCCCGAAGTAAGCCGCGATACCCTTAATGCAAAATTGGCAAGACAATGTCATTTAATTGGATATAACAGCATATGTATTAGTATTCTATGGACAGAAAATTTACCAAGCAGCGAGATCCAATAGAAGAGAGCATAGTACTTGACAGATGTCTCCATCTAGATTAGTGTTCTATACTTAAAAAGCTATGACAAGCAAGATTAACAGATCAACCAGTTCACCGTACCATGGACTGGGTGTACTAATCAGCAGCTACAACACTCCCACATGTGTCATACATTTCAGATATAGCATCACGAAGATCAGTATTCTATAGACAGCATGCAATAACAGGCAGCATTATCATAATAGACAGGTTAATGCCAATCAACAGGATATAACAACTAGCACTGACATTGTACCATGCAGCATCTTGAGAGAACTGTCGCCAACCAGCAACAAGAGCACATTGCCCATCACAGTTTACTCCAGTCCTACTAATCCAGATTGCACCCATGCTGCATCACCAAAACTGCTAGAATCCAGAATATTGATGATGCCCTTACGATCGCCAACAAGGGTGATGCATGAATCTTAGTGCTCCTAGACTTCCTAGAGGCATTTCTAGCCATTTACTCTCTGGCAATGTGAGAGACATTTCCTTGTGTTTAGGCATTTCAGACACCATTTTGATATGTCTAACTTCGTATGTCCGTGACTGGAAGGAGTTTGTCCTAATTAAGTTGCACCCCTCTCCACCACTGCGGAGAGAGTTTGTGGCCTACTCTCTTTTCGGCCACAAAACCAAATGGACATTGCTCTTCAACAGTGTGCTGACGACACTAAACTTTACTTCTAAGTTTTGTCATCAAGAAAGAACCACAAACTAAGGTTATGCTTGGAAACTATGCAAACAAATATTTTTGCTGTTTTTGTTTTTTAAAAATATATCATCATAATTCCATAAGATACAACCTAAGGAAGGAAAGGAATACATTGACATAAATCATTTTTACGTGCCATGGTGTACTCCATAATACAAAGTACTGAATATATTTCAGGGGGTGAATATCGTGCATCACTTCAGACAGGTGAATGTGTACTTAAGTAAGAAGTGCAGGGTCCTACACAGTGCAAGTGGTCTGTAGTGCAATATCTGTGTTAGGTGCCAAACTTTACAGGCATTTGCTGTGTGCGGTCATGATTATAGATCTGGGTTCAATTGTCGAGTGTGGTGCTGGGTGCTGTACCAGATTGGAGGAAATAGGAACACAGCGGTACCAAGAGGTCTTTAGGCCTAGGTGCACGAGGGTAGGATTTCTGTTAATTGTAAACAGGACAGGTTAAAATTGAAGTAGGAAATTGTCATCTTTCGCATGATGTCCCTCCCAGCTGGCTTTAGAATTCTGTGCACTTTAACCCTGCTAACCAAAGGTACAGGGCCTGTGTTCCCCCTTTAAACAGGGTTGAGTTGCCTTATTTCTGATTTGTTTACTTAACTTGCCTGTAGTCCCCTATATTTGGTGCAAAAAGGGTATCCAGGGCCAGGAAGCTAAATGCCACTTGTGGACTGCAGCACCTATTGTGCCATCCACTACAGTGACAGTGCAAACATGGCTACAGGCCTACTCTAAGTAGCGTGGCTGCTGCAGTGTAAATCGTTCAGTATAACTCTTTTTGACAGGTGAAAATCTCCCTTTTAAAACCTAGTAAGTCATGCCTATATGAGCCTTGTAGCCCACAAGTAGGGTCCAGGGTATTTAACAGTGGGTCATGTAGAAAATTAATGCTACTATGTCCCCGCAGTAATAAGGTATAAAAAGGTTCACTGTGGCAGCCTCAGCTGTCCTATATACAAAACTAGAGTACAGATTAAAATAGTAATACTGAATCTCAGGAATGGGAAGTATTTTTAATAGCTATTAAAAGTCCAATTCAATGGTGAAGTCGGATTTTCAATAAATATTAAGGGAAAGTAATTTTTTTTTTTAATGAGTCACCATTTCCCTGCCTGAAGTTCCTGGAGAATAATTTGCACTAGCTCTCTGACTTCTCCCAGCCTGTGCTCTGCCTTGAATAGCTGTGAATGAGGTGTAAAATGCCTCCCTGAAGCAAACAATAGGCTGACCTGAATAGACCGAGATTAATCCTCAGAGCTCAAGCAAATATGGAGAGTGGGGGTTGTGGACCTCATTTTGACATCACTGTGTCACATCCTGCTTAGCAGGTCTGTTGAGCCACATGTAACACTTGGGGCACACCTGAAAGAAGAGACCTGGATGCTAAGACAATTCTTGTGGCTCCCCTGTGTGGTTGCTGAAGGACCTTGCTTTTGTCCTACCAGATATCTGTCTCTGGATTTGTTGTGGGTACAGTGCATACTTAAAACTGGATTTTAGTGTTGTGTGGGAGGACACTATGTGTATCATAGTACACTTCCCTCTCACACACCCAGCCTCATAGCCTAAATCTAGTGGGCTGACGACCTTCACCATTTTGGATTTGCCCAGGCACATTGCATTTTGGACTTGTTTGCAGTAAGGCGACCAGGAACTACTGCAAAAGTAGGTAGGTTAGGTTCTGGAAACCATTACTCCATTGTTCAGAAATGAACTAGGAGTGTCTTAGGGTGTCCCCCGCCCACAGTCTTGTGAACCCTACGAAGCTGGACCCTCACACAGGCTTCCTCAGAAAACCTCTGGACATACAAAATAGGACTGGGCGTGCTGTCTGTGCCCTGAAGGACTGGATCTACTCCCCTTTGGATAAAGAAGTGAACTCTGAGGGTCAGTTGGCTGACCTCCTCTGTAGCTACAGGGACATAAGCTGCAAGAGGCCTTCTTCCTAATGTGCTGTCCAGCTGACAAGTGGCAACTTCACTTGGACTAGACTTTGCTGTTTGTCTCTGCTTGATACCCTGAGAATCTCTAAGTGCCCTTCCCTGAAGCCCTGGGTGCCTTAGAAGTGTACTTGTGGTTGAATGGTACTTAAAAGTCTAAGTCAGAAGGTCAAATCTTTGATCAGGACAAACCTGGTGGGTGTATCCGACCCGCACCTCATCAGGGTCAGTCTCAAATTGCACCTAGGTCCTGCTCTACCATGCCCACTGATTATCATTGATGCTTTGTGGCGCTATTTCTACTTAACACTTTAAAAATTAATGTCTCTGGTTCCCCTTATTGGATCTTTGCCATTTTTATGTCATTTTGTTGATTAAATTGCACTCTATTATTCCAATTTGGTTTGGGTTGGAATTTTTATTGTTTGGCATTTTGACTTCATTACTGTTGTGGTACTGCATAAATACTTCATTCACTTCCCTAAGTTAAGACTGTCTGCTCTGAAAATGTCGGTATTCCTGCCTTATTGCTTCCTTACAGGTACTTGTAGGGCTACGGCCCAAACTTCACTGGAATAACCAAATAAAATTTGTTATTAAAAAAAAGACTGTCTGCTCTGTGCTGTCGCTACTAGTGGGTCAAACTCCGGTTAATTTAATGATTATGAGGGTTCACCCTGCCAAGAGTTGTGATTAATCTTTGAGGTGGGCAGTCGCCCACCCCAAATAATCGAGTTTCTCACAATTACCAAACAGGATGCCACATCGCCTATTTGACTCTCTTATTTCCTGGTATAATAACATTCGGAGACATAATCATACATATTAGCCTCATTTTGTTAGATAAGGTGCAATAATGAGAAAGGAGGTCACTTTACACACCTATTAGTGCCTCTTAGGGAATATAATATTGCTAGCAGAGTTATAACGTGTCCCAAACCTGAGATCCCTTTTACTTGAAGCTTATGTTTATCTTTCATTGTTGAAAGTCCAACCCCAGCTCCAACACCAACACCAACCAAACAAACACCAACGACATCCCGCCGTCGCGAGACCTGTGCGACTCACTGGCCACCTTCTTCCACCGCAAAATCGCCGACATCCACGACAGCTTCACCACCACGACCGCCCCGGCAACCACCGAGACCACTGCCCCCACGACCACCAACCGCCTGCTCTCCTGGACCAACATCAACGACGAGGACACCAGCGAAATCATGAACACCATCCACTCCGGCTCACCGCTAGACCCGTGCCCTCACCACGTCTTCAACAAAGCCAGTACAGCCATCGCGCCCCATCTCCGGAAAATAATCAACATCTCCTTCGAGACAGCAACCTTCCCGGAAAGCTGGAAGCACGCCAAGATCACCGCCTTACTCAAGAAACCCAAGGCAGACCCCAAGGACCTCAAGAACTTCCGACCCATCTCTCTGCTCCCGTTCCCCGCGAAGGTCACCGAGAAAATCGTCAACAGACAAATGACCCGCTACCTCGAGGAGAACAACATCCTGGACCCTTCCCAGTCCGGCTTCCGCAGCAACCACAGCACCGAAACCGCCCTCATCGCCGCCACGGATGACATCAGGACCCTGCTAGACAACGGAGAAACAGCAGCCCTCATCCTCCTGGACCTATCAGCCGCCTTCGACACGGTCTGCCACCACACACTACGAACACGCCTTCACGACGCCGGGATCCAAGAGAAGGCCCTGGACTGGACCACATCCTTCCTTTCCGGCAGGACTCAAAGCGTCCGCCTCGTCCCCTTCCGATCCAAGGCCACCAAGATCATCTGCGGCGTACCCCAAGGCTCCTCCCTCAGCCCGACGCTGTTCAACATCTACATGGCACCCCTCGCCCACGTCACCCGACAGCACAACCTCAACATCATCTCCTACGCCGACGACACCCAGCTGATCCTCTCCTCACCAAAGACCCTCACACCGCCAAAGCCCACCTCCACGAAGGAATGAAGGCCGTCGCCGAATGGATGAGTACCAGCCGCCTGAAGCTGAACTCGGACAAGACGGAAGTCCTCATCCTTGGTTCCAACCCTTCAGCATGGGACGACTCCTGGTGGCCAACATCACTGGGAACAGCCCCGACACCCACCGACCACGCACGCAACCTAGGGGTCATCCTCGACCCCACCCTCTCCATGACTAAGCAGGTCAACGCCGTTTCCTCATCCTGCTTCAACACCCTCCGAATGCTCCGCAGGATCTTCAAGTGGATCCCCACCGAAACAAGAAAAACAGTCACCCAGGCCCTCGTCACCAGCAGGCTGGACTACGGAAACGCCCTCTACGCAGGAACGACGGCTAAGCTCCTGAGACGGCTGCAACGCATCCAGAACGCCTCTGCACGTCTTATCCTCGACATCCCCCGACGCAGCCACATCACACCCCACCTGAGAGACCTGCACTGGCTCCCTGTCAACAAGAGGATAACCTTCAAGCTCCTCACCCACGCACACAAAGCACTCCACAACTCCGGACCAGCCTACCTCAACAGACGACTCAGCTTCTACACCCCCACCCGCCAGCTCCGCTCCACCAGCCTCGCCCTCGCCACAGTCCCCCGCATCCGGAAAACGACCGCCGGCGGCAGATCCTTCGCCCACCTCGCCGCCAAGACCTGGAACACCCTCCCCACCAACCTTCGGCAGACCCAAGACCTACTGGCCTTCAGAAGACTCCTCAAGACCTGGCTCTTCGATCAGTAGCAGCACCCCCCCCCCTCTTCCCCCAGCGCCTTGAGACCCTCGCGGGTATGTAGTGCGCTTTATAAGTGACCTTATTGATTGATTGATTGAAAGTCCATATAGAACATTAATCCTCACTGTAGGTAAATGCAGATATGTAGATGAAGCCTTGTCATATACAAGTATTCGTGCAATTAACCGGGCCTCAACTCGCTTCAGGGTTGGTTAGCCTTGCCATCTGCTGACCAGAGATTAACCGATAGGGCTGCTGAGACTCTATGAATTCATTGTATTCATCTGAATGATTTTTTCAAGAAACTAAACAGCCACTATGAACTAACTGGATTTAAAATTTCGCAGGCAGCCAATGAAGCATAGGCTAACTCCAAGCAGCTTTTCCTCAGCAAAAAATAACACAAAATTGCATAATGCTAAATATTGGGAAATTTGCGTAAAGGAAATGTCACACACTTCACTAGCATAATTTCAGTTTTTGGTGGCCCCATATTGGATACGCTCTCTGGCTTTTGAGATGACAACACTTAACTAGCCAGATTGTGAAGTGATAATGAACTACTTGGTAAAAGACTGTTGTTCCCAGTCTCTGTTTAGCACTTTCCATTTTGAGCTCTTGGAAAAAGGCACCACGGAAGGTATTGTACAGTAGTTTCAACTTTTATATAGCTCTTACTACTCCACCCCTATGTGAGGCACTGAAGTGCTTCCCTACACGGGTAGCATGTTACACCACATATTGTTGTGGTTGCAAGTGTGTTTTCTTTGTTTTGATCCTATATAGGAAGTATTTCCATGCCGTGCACTTACCGTGTTATGGGACACAATGCCTAGCAGTATGATGGATAAAGAAGTGTGAGTGAAATGCACACAGTTTAGGGTTTTTAGTAAGCTGGCTGCTTAGAGCAGCTCATTGTTTTCCTTTATGTTGTTTCTTGTGATCATAGTCCACTTTGCTCGATACTGCTCTGTGATGTCCATTCTGAGATATTTTGTTTAAAGTTTATAGTCCTGAGGAGGAAGGCATGGTGGAGAGATCTGATGAGATGCACTTTAGTATTATCATTCCCTATCTGATTATCATTGTGCGATGTCAATAAGTTGTCTTAGTATGTAGCTTATTACTGGGACCTGCAGTGGTGGACCGAATTATAATCATCCATTGGCTAGCGGTTTGTGGCAAATCTCTTCAGTCACTTCATGACTGTTCAGTTGGTGGTGGAGAGTTTATTGCTGTGGACTGCTGCAGTACTGGGTGATAGACATGACACTTAATAGTTTTGTCTTTTGCGAGTGTCAAGCCGTATAAGGATATTATTATGCAGCCTGTATGAACTACAATCGACTGCCCGACAGCTGAGTGTCTTGATAATAGTATTAGTGTGGGCCAGAAGGGTTGTATTGTATTGTAATTACATTTAGTGCTTTCTGCCCATGATGAGGCATTGATGTTCTTTATGCCAGGCAACACGCACCTCTCAAACCCAAGGCTAGTGTTATTTTTAGAGGTTATTGGGATTCATCATGTGCTCTTAGGGACAGAGGTCAGTGCATTTACTCGAGTTTCTACGTAGTAGAATAAATTGTAGGAGTTAGGGTTTTCTTTAGTGGGGGGGGCTGGTGCGGTGTATTAATTCATGCAAATGGTCGGTGGAATTAATAGATTATTCACAGGAGATTTGATATTGCTAGTTTGTGGGGATATGACTCTTGTAGGACAGGTTGTGATCTTTAAGATGAGATCTGGTACTTGCAGAAAAAAAGAATTTCTAAACTGTCCTACCATAAGATGGTGTAGTCCAATAACAGGGATGAGCTCAGCAGTAAAAAGGATTTCTCTAGCTTTCTGCAAAACATTTTAGATGAGCAGTAACACAAGAACTAACAGAACATCTCTAAGACTCCAGCAGAAAAGAATGCTCTTCAGATTCTAAGTGCAAATATGCAAGAATTTTTTGTAGAAGCTAGAAGAGAAATAGGCTAATTGCAGTGCTCTCAAACGCAAATCCTCATAAACTGATACCCCGATCCTACAAGTCTCAAACATTAGTGTGGCTAAGTGGAGATGTAGAAGTCTTTACTAGCAACACTGTCTAAAACCTTAATGGCATTGTACAGTTCACCTATTGTCCAAATTGTTCAAACAAGGCTGCGTACGGTAGGTTAAGGTTAAGTTAAGGCACATGTTATGGGCAAGAGCAGTAGGTTAATAGGGCTATTCTCACTTGGACCAGTACTAGAGAACATTGCAGTGCAGTCATCTCTAGTGAAGTGATATAGGTATTCTGACAAGGGACAATTATAGAGGCACTGTTCCTAGATCTAACTCTGAGGGTTGTATCAAATTCCAGGGCTGCAGGTGGTGGCATTTTATAACAAAGTCAAAGTTGGGCACATCCTCACAAGGATACATGTTGTGGGTATGCTTACTAGAGCCACTGCTAAGGGATCAGTTGTACTGGGCCCATTATTCTGTGATTCCTCGAGAAGGAATGCACTAGGCGGTCCATTCTTACCAGGATCATTGATGGTATCTTCCTGACCAGGACCTATGCTGGGCCTATTTTAACTGTGGCCAATGCTAGGGCTAGTCCCACTAGTATCAATACAATGAATTTTAAGATTAGGATAAATGCTGTGTGGTTCCTACGAGGGCCATTGCAAAGCCATTCACATGGCAACTGAAAGCAAGAGCAGGAACACAATTCCTTCAGGGACTAGTGCCAGGAGCATTTGCTGTGGGACCAAAACTTTAGACACTTTTTACTGTGCCCTTTTATGGGGGATATTCTGACCTTTGCCACATTGTTGGGCTATTTCCATTAAAAAGCAATGGTTGTAGTCATTCCCACCAAGGCTGCTGCAGTGCTATGACTTATCACTGGGGTCATCACTCTAGACTTATGTACCAGCATCGGGGACATTCTAAGTAAGAGACATTCTGAGGTCCCAGCAGCAAATCTAGTTTTGGCATGCTTACAAATATTTCTCCTGCATTGTAGGTTTGGGAGCCACACTATGTCTCGAAGCACTCTTGGCTTTAGCTCAGGAAGGTTCAGGTCAGCTCCATCTTAGGCCACACATTTCGTCATGGACAATTCTACTTGAATAGCTATAAAACTGATGTAATTGAGTTCCGTATTTTAGACAATTTTGAATTGAGGAGTCACTCTTTCCTGTAGATAAAACCACCTGTGGATAAGTTTTCAATAAAAAAAGGAATCCCCGTTGGGCAAATGTTTGGATTTATACGGTGCTGTGCGAGCTATATACATCTTCTCGGGCTCTGATAGGCTGCACTTTCATGAGAGCTCTGTTTCTTGACTGTGATCATTGGGCGTATATTCCCAGTTGACTTGGCCCACTTGATTACGTATTAAAGATTCTCATTATTTTCTAATGTTCTGGACCAAATTTTCATACAGATGTCTATTACTTTTCTTCTTTCTCTATAGAAACCACACAAAACTGTTAGCTGGAGATAAGAATGGAAAGCTGTACTGCTGGTCCATGGATGGGTAGGAGTCTGCTATGGATCGTACTTCAGCTTGACCTCCTGACTCCTGCGGACACTTGAGGAAGGAATATGGTACGAGGACTCCAAAAAAAAGGGAACCCTTTTAATTGACAGACTTTTCCAGCCTGCTGATCCTGACACTTGGCAGAATGATAGAGGGGTCGTAAAGAAGTGTTACTCCCAATCACGGCCTGATTGGACATTACTGCTGTCCTTCTCTGCAAGGGAGATTCACAGGATGAGTCAGGTTCTGGCAAGACGCTCTGCCGTACCCCATTGGAGGTTCTTCCTACTGCTTCAAAACCTCAGCCAAATCTACAGCAAGCTCTTCGAGACACAGAGGAGCTGCAGAACGTGGACCCTGCTAAAGTGTGAATATGTTTTAGGAAGTCCCCAACATGGCGCTGTTTTACTGAGATCTACCGATTAACTTCCTTAGTCTTATGAAATCATTGCAATAAAAACTTTGACTGTAGTTCTTTAATAAGGAAAATAACATGAAATTAAGAGGTACACTGTAAGATATTATAATATACAGAGTGAGAAATAAAGTGATTCATGAGCTGAACAGAAGCTAACAGTGGCCTGCTTCATCCATTGGGAAGGGGCCTTCTTCATATTCATGCAGTTTTCTGGCTAAAATAAAATTTGATTTCTCAAACCCATATGCATAAAGGCACTTCAAGAAATAACTCTATCTTATGGGAAGGAATTTGTATAAGATAACTTTAAGGAGTTTCCTGGACCAGTTTTGGTTGATTTGTGGTCAAAACTGAGAGGCTGCCCTACAAATTTATCAACTACACCAAGAAACGTATCACCATTGTCAATGTATTACACTAATAGATGAAGATCAGATTGACTCTTCTCACACAAAGCTAATAAACTTCATATAACACCTGAGGCAACATGAATGCCAGGCTTCCCCATGCCGAGGATAACACCATCAGTTAGTTGTAGCTTTTTGCCAATAGCATTTTGCAATTCGGGACTTGTAAAAAGCTATTCAGAATTTGAGAAACAAAACTTTCAGGTCCCAGTGTGCACAGTGCTCTTTATTGCGAGGTAAGAACTGGCTGAAGGTGTCACATATGCCATGGGGGCTACTGGACAGCTGCAGCCGAACTCTGCGTGGCTGTTGGGTATGTAGGCCTCTCTGGAAGCAGGCCTGCACTTTAGGCCTCAATTATAACTGCCCTGGTGACGCAGACAGTGAAATAAGGGACACAACACATCTACTGCACTGGGAACCACGAGGTCTGGACCCCAGACCTTTTATTAACGGCTAAAGTGGCACGTCACTGTCACAACCATTCTTGTCCTGAAAATGGGGTTGTACCATGGAACACCCCTCCATCATCTCACATATTGACCCCACCCATCTCCCAACATAACATTCCTCCTTCATCCGAACAAAACAAAAAAAAAGTGACACAAAGAAAAACACCAAAACTCACGTACAGATTTAACCTCCATAAACATTGAAAACCATGAATGCAAAACAAAGAAAACAAATTGATCCATTCTTAGCTCCCTGAGTTAACAACTCTCAGTTCAGGACAATGTCATTCAATCTTGTAGAGCCAACTGGATTCAGTATGAGATGGGACCTCACGTACTCTTTTTGACGAACCACTGGGTTGTCCTCCTTTGGCTCTTCTTGTTGCAAAGAGACCCCGGTAGCGGGGTTATCACTTGGATCAGCTCTCGTATCAACTCCACGAGACTTAGATGATCCGGGAGACTGTTCATGAGCATCTGCCTTTGATTAATGTGTTATGGGTGGTGTGTGAGAGTTTGCCCTCAGATCCCCCAGGATAACGTCATCACATCCTAAGTCCTCCATGTGGGGAAACCGCTGGTTACCGTCCGGGTTGTGACCTGGTTGCCTGTAATTGTAAAACGCTCCATTCTTGGCGATGGTTTCATCGCCTTTCTTTGCCGTGACCATTGTCCCTCAAACGGCACTGACGATCCAGGGGTTGATCTCAAATGGCAAACGAAATTTGCTCCCCGGATGCCGATCCCTGACAAGCACCAAATAACCAACTTGTAGATGCCTCTGCTTCTTTTAACTGACGTGCTGTCATTCTGTACCTTGCGTTGGAGCAAGACCTCTGATACCTCATCTCTGACCGCTGACCGCTCTAAAACATGAGGAATGGTGTCGATGACCATCCTGTTCATACACAGTGCTGGGGTTCGCCCAGTTCGTGGCATGCAGAGTGAGTCGATACTCTAGTAGAAATACATACAGAGCACAATCCATGGAACACACCTCCATCACCTCACATGTTGGGACCACCCATCTCCCAACATAACAGGGCCCCCGGTTCTACAAAACGTGCCCGCTTGCTTCCTTACCCTCGACTTGCAGTACTTTTGTGAGTATTCAGTGCATAACAAAGTGTGTGTACTCATATCTCCCCTCCATGCTCATTGATGTGTTTCTTGATGTTATATCTCCTTGAAAATCCACTATTTTTGTCCCATAATTTATTTAGAGGTACATTGCCTCATTTTAAGTGTCCCAATAGATCCCAGCACAAAAACCACCTGGTGCAATAACATTTTCAAATGGTACTGGCTTGTGCTTTTGCACCCAACTCCAACTTTAATAAAAATGTAACTGGGAATATGAGTGAAAATTGTCTTTGCAACGGTATACAGCCTTTACCACGCATCTTTTACCACACTTGATGTTAGGATGCAAGTAAGTACCATGCTGGTAAGTACAGGTTAAGGGTAATTTTAGGTTTTAGGGGTGGGTATAGCTAAAAGGAGGTAAGGGTAATTTTAGGGTTTAGGGCTGGGTAGAGGTAGAGGTAAAGGGAGGTATAGGTACATTTAGGATTTAGGGGAGGAAAAGGGAAGTATGTGTAATTTTAGGATTTATGAGTGGATAGAGATAAGGGGTGGGAATGATAATTGTAGGGTTTAGGGTGGGTTAAGATTAAAGGAAACTAGTGGCAATTTTACGATTAAGAGGTAGGCTGAGGTAAAGAGATGTAAGGGTAATTTTATGGTTAAGAGGTAGGTTGAGGTAAACAGGAAAGTGTAATTTTAGCGCTAAGAGGTAGGTTAAGTTGAAAAGAGGTAAGGGTAATTTTCGGGTTAAGAGGTAGGTTGGGGTAAAGGGAGGATAATTTTAGGGTGAGGGTAGAGGAAAAGGGATGTAAGTGTAAATGTAGCATTTAGGAGCAGGTAGAGGGGAAGGGAGGTATGGGTAAATATAGGGTTTAGGGGTGGTAGAGGTAAGGGGAGGTGCGAGTAATTTTAGAGTTTAGGGGGGGGTAGAAGCAAAGAGAGGTAAGAGTAAATTTAGGGTGCAGAGAGGGAGAGGTAAAGGGAGGCTAGGATAAAAAAAAACTAAAAAAGGGGGGTTCCCCCAAATTAAATAAACAAATATATAGTACAACAAAATACATGGTAAAGGTCTAAGATGTAATGCAACACGTTGTCAAGGTCATGATATTATAATACAAGAATTGCAAAGTAAAGGCATGCATGGTAACGGCACGCGTTTTAATGTCTGATATTCCTTTGCAAGTTTTACTCCGTAGTTTGCCTCTTATCAAACTGCTTTTTTGCATGTGCATTTTCTTCCAGTTTATACTTGAGGGAAATTGTGAACGCAAAACCAATTTTCACTGAGTGAAAAACCAGAAGCAAAAATTGTTTGCCCGCCATATTTGACACTCACCGCGCAATTCCTTTTTAATGCACCTCAAGGGTCACATCTCCAATGTGGCAAGCAGGGTCGGAGCAAGGCGCTGATGCGTGCTTGGTTTTGTATATAGTTCTATTGTACTCCAACCACAAAAGGGACTGTAATACAATAAGTCACCATTGACCCTGCTCTTTGTCACTGGACCTTGGTGAGTGTGTGCTGTGTAAAACACCGTTTTTGCTATCATTACAGATTACGTGCTGGGCATCAAGTATGTCAGTCAGTCCTTTTCTTGCAGCAGTAGTCTGTGGTCGGTTTGATGTGAGATGGGCCATGGCTGTTTTCACTGTGACTGTTGATTGATTTTACAGGGATGGCAAAAACATATGTTGTGAGAGACTGCCATTGTGCTATCTGGATTTTGGATATTTAGAGCTATAATGACGTAATTTCAGCAGAGAGATGCATGGTCTCGTCGAATTCACTATAATAAGCTCTTTGTTTTACCAATATAAGGAGCAGACCAAGAATGTGTGGTGCTGGGCATATGCAGGCCCAGACTAGGAACACAAAGCAGCCCTGGCAATTCAGTTGGACCGGCCAGAGGGGAGGAGGGAGGGGTTGCATGGTGCTAGCGAGAAGCACTGCTGCTTTTGTTGCTAGGGGCCGATATTGCAGCCCTGCTGCAAAACTGGCCCCCAGTAACAAAACCAGCCCCCCACCACTCAAAAAACGGCTCCCAACGTAGGGTGACCAGATTTTCAGAACGAAAAACCGGGATGGGCATAGACATGGACATAGGACTAAATGTCCTATTAGGTCTCAGGGCATCTTATTCTTATATTCAATATAATATATATATATATTTCCAAATGAGCCTTGACGCAAAGTCCAGACGCCCAGCCTTGCGGGTTGGGGCTCGCTCGCAGGCATCACTGCTCCATATTCCATATGCACAATCCTCCCAAATAAGGCAGAATTATGAGCCACACCAACCGGAGTATAATCCAATATTCTTTATTTACAGAGAGTCCTCCATGACACGTTTCGACCCCCATGGGTCTTAATCATATGGATGGCCATGTTGTTGGTTGTTAAACACCTAGGTGTGAACATAAACAAAGGACTTCAACTGAGGTCAGTCGCATTTTATAATAACACTTTAAATGTCATGTTTTTGCATCAAACACAATGTTTTGAAACTTCAGGGCGTACTCATTCTCTTCTTTAACCCCGCAATGGGTTTCTTGATATTTCTTTTTGCTTGTTGTTACTCACGGACTTCATACTCCACACTGCCTTGCAATCGCACCAAAAGTTCCAACAATTGAATTCTTTTTGTGACTACCTTCAGCAGACTCACAAACTTCCTCTTAAAGCAGTAAGTACGTTTCCTCACAGTTGCCTTTACAGAAATCAATTTCATTTGTGGCAGAGTAACGCACTATGCTGCATAATATAAAAGGCCACAACTCTGCTTTATGTAGTGATTCACATCTCGTGCCTGCATCCTGTAATTTTATATTAATATTTGCTCCAAGTAGCGCAAAGGTTATTACCCCTATGAACCCTAGCTGTTTTAAAGTCTTTCAAAAGTCAATTCAAACGGGCGGGCCCTTTGCTTATGTTCACACCTAGGTGTTTAAAACCGGAACAACCAACAACGTGGCCATCCATATGATTTAGACCCATGGGGGTCGAAACGCGTCATGGAGGACTCTCTGTAAATAAAGAATATTGGATTATACTCCGGTTGGTGTGGCTCGTCATTCTGCCTTAGTTGGGAGGATTGTGCATATGGAATATATATATATATATATATATATATATATATATATATATATATATATTTATATTTATTTTTTACAGTCCCTCCCTGTTCAGTAAAGAGCTCCAGGGTCCGGCTGCTGATGGGCCCAACCTTGACCTATGGGCTCTGCAGCCCTGATTCACACCTCTTTAAATCCTGCTGTGCTGCTTGAATGAGGTGAAGCAGCACAGCAAAGCAGGACAGTTTAAAGAAGTGAACTTCTGTCCCCGTTTCTAAGAGGGTCGGTTGAAATGTGAGCCTACACGACACTATGATTGATGTGCAGGTTCACCGACCCTCCATTAAAAACCGGGACATTTCTTTGTTTTAGACGAAAGTGTTGGGACGCCAGGACTGTCCTTCAAAAACCGGGACTGTCTGGGCAAAACCGGGACGTCTGGTCACCCTACCCCAATGGGAAAACACCCGGTGCCGGCTACGGCCCTGGGTAAATGGAACCGGAGTCAATATGAAGGAATCTTATTAACCACCGAGGTTCCATTAAAGGGGTTTCAGGGTGTCCTTAAAAGTCTAGAGATAGGCTGGGGTTTGGGTCTTCCGGCTCTTTTGGTCTTGGAAAGCATCAGCAAGCTTTAGAAGTAATGTTACTAGATGTGCCCATGTCATCGGGGACATACTGTCCCTTTCTAGGGCTTTCATTCAACTACCCAATGCATTCTCGGCGTTGTAATTCAGTTTCATCTCAATTTATCCAATTTTATTCACTTTACCAAAGGTGTATGTGATAATTGTTTTTATAAGGAAGCACTTTACAGCAATATGGTGTCACTGACCACATGGAATTACCCAGCAGACTTAGTTAAAGGCAACACTGCTTTTTCTTCCCATTGATTCAAAATTCCTGAGTCGTTCTGGCTATTCTGCACTCTGGAATTTCCATGATAGGCTGCAGACAGGGGGATGCTTTCAGACCTTGATGGGCTGTCATGTCAGCTCCCTCATGGTCTCAAATATACAGTGTAGGAATGACTTCAAAATGGTTGCCAGGGCTTGTTTTGGTTTCCTGTCCCACCTTTCAAGTTTCTCTGCATTAGGGTCCCAATGCTTATGCAAGACTCCTTGACTGCCCAGTGTTAGCTGTGTATGATCTGTCATGACCTAACTCAATGGAAGGGCATGGAGATTGGTACCAGGTACAATGTAGAAGAGAGTTATAATAATCAATCGAGTTCAATGTCCAGGCAGTGGTATGCTTTTAAAAACACCACTGATTTATTATTCTCTTAGATTAGGCTTCTCCAACAAGTAGCTCGTGAACTACTGGTTGCTCTCCTACTACCTGTAAGTAGGTCTCCTGTGTGTAGCCCACCCCTCTAAATTAGAAGCTTTAACTTGCCTGAATTGTTACATGTATACCAAAATTGAAAATTGTGCATTCTGAAATGAAAATGTATTTATTTTTCGAGCTCATGTTGATATTTGGATAACATTGGTTACATTTCCAAAATATACATTAAGGTGATATTGAGTGACAAATCATGTGGGGTTGGGGGGCATTTATTACTAATATTATTACCTTGGTGCCAAGATTTGGAGAGAGACCATTTCAAGTCACAGCCACAAAAATGTGGAAGTTCTTTCATTCTAAGGTGAGAGGTATTAGCGCTGTGACAATTTTTGGGAAATAACAAAATGCCTGAACGTTTTTATTTGTGCCTAGCCACTTTAGCTTTCTCAGTAAATTTTCCTATTTCACCAAGATACTAAATATGGACATGCAATCTATAAATACTGTTTGGATTCATTTAGCAAAAACCATGGATGTGTTGTCCACAGGATTCAAATCTTTGACTTCTTTCTCCTTTATCATGACATAGCAGGACATTGTTAGACCTGGCATCTTTTGGCGTGTTTCCCCTGTCTTTTTGCTTTCTGACCTCCCGGTTTTGACTCTGTTTTTGCTGGATTAGTGTCTCTGCGCACTTTCTCACTGCTGTTCAGGGTTAAAGTGCAAGGGCTCCTATTGTAAATTATATTATGGATTGGTGTTTCCATGATTGGCATATTTGATTAACTGGTAAGTCCCTAGTAAAGTGCACTGAGAGTGCCAGGGCCTATAAATCAAACGCTGCTAGTGGGCCTGCAGCACTAATTGTGCCACCCACATGAGCATTCTTGCAAAGGGTTCTCAGACCTGCCACTGCAGTGTCTGCACGCAGGTTTTACTGCCATGTTGACTTGGCAAATGCACCCACTTGCCAAGCCCTAACCTTCCCTATGACTGCATGTCAGTCACCCCTAAGGTAAGCCCATAGTACCCCTATGGGCAGGGTGCAGTGTATGTGAAAGGTAGGACATGTCCTCGTTTGTGTCCTGGTGTGTGTGACAGACATGTCCTGATAGTGAAATACAGTGTTTTTCGTTTTTTCACTATTGAAAGGCTATCTGTCCCATAGGATAGAATGGGAGTTTACTTCTAACATCTTATACACATAACTTCCCATTGCTACAAGATAGGAAGATGGAGTTTAGTATGCCTGAACTCAGAATATAAAGATGCATCTTTTGATAAAGATGATTTTGATATTGTGTGTTGGAAAATACCACTTTTAAAAAGTAGGTATTTTCTTGCTTAGCCATCCTTTGTGCCTCTGCTGGGTTGTGGATTGACACACATCGCTGCATCTCGCACCGCAATCCTGGTCAAACCGACGACAACTGCCACTGAGCCACTGCTTGCACCGTGACCTGTGGGCACCGCACTCCGCACCGCCTCGCTTCACTTCGCCGCCCTGGTCTCACCACTGCCGTCGCTGCCCGCTGACTTTGAAACCTTTGACCACACCCTGGCTTGGGGGCACCGCTCGTAAGTCTCACGACGCACCGCCTAGTCCCACACCGCAGTCTGGACCGACCGACCCCAGCTACCCACAGCCAGCACTGTCGCCTGCACCGTGATCTGTCAGCACCGCAACAAGCACCGCCTTCATTCCGCACTGCAGCCCTGGTCTCACCGATGCCGCTGGACGACCGTCACCGAGCCGCTAACTGCACCGCGCCATGAGGGCATCACATGCCACACCGCAATGCTTCACATCGTAACCGCGACGGTTGCCACGACCGGCTTGCACCAACGTGATCGGCCGCAATGAAAAGGTACTGTTTACGGGTCTGCCGACACCACGACCGACGCAGTCGGATGGAACTCTTGGATTCTGTTGTTTTCAGCACCGCGGTAGCACCGGACAGAGCTCCCAACTAAGCCTGTGCGGTGAACTCCGCTCCGCTTGCGGAGTTTGTGGAGTTTTCCGCACTCTGCGTTTCGCGGAGCTCGCAGGGTTCCGAAAAACTCCGTTCCGCATAGCGTAGCGGAGTTTTTTTCCTCGCTCGCGTTCGTCAACGTCAAGTTGGCGAGCAAGGAAAATCCACCTCCCAGTGAGATTTTTCCTCGTTTGCGATCGTCAACATCAAGTTGGCAAGCGTGAGCATGGAAAATAAACCTCCCGGCGAGATTTCTCAACGCTGGGGGTCAGGTCTCTCATTGCAAGTGGTCGCGTATGCTCGCGACCGCTCGCATTGAGAAACTGCCCGTTCGCGTTGAGAAAGCTGCCGCTCGAGTAAAAATCTACTCGAGCGGCAGAAAGGAAAGCAGCGCCCGCTTGCGCTGTGCATGGTGCCGTTCGCGATGATTGCACAGTGCGGACAAGCATCCGGCACTGAAAATCACCGCAAACGGCATTTTTCTATCGCACTCCGCCGCTTGTGGAGCTCCGCGTAGCTTGGCGGAGTTTTTTTCCCACTTCGCGGAGTTTCGCGTTGCGCAACTCCGCCCAGGGTTACTACCGACTTCAAGGAACTGCATTTTTAAGGTTATTCTTGCAAAGTGCATATTTTTAAGTACGGTATATTGGATTTTTATCATTTTGGTCTTGTTTTGAATATATAAAGTATATTTTTCTAAACTGGTGTGGTATCCTTTTGTAGGGTTTTCACTGTGTTACTGTCGGTTATGTGCAAATGCTTTACACACTGCCTTTGAGATAAGCCTGACTGCTAGTGCCAAGCTACCAAGGGGGTGAGCAGGGGTTATTTCAGTAGTGTATCCCCCTTATCCTGACTAGGAAGCAGGGTCCCTGCTTGGACAAAGGTGCTAACCATTTCCAACTAGAGACCCCCATTTCTAACAGACATAATAAAGTAAATGACTACCATTAGTTAAATGTGGCAATGTTGACTTGTGGGCTGGATTTGCTAGAGCTCAAATAGTATGAGTGCGACGTTTGCAAAGCCTTCTGCTTAATGCTTGCAGATAAATGGAACAGGGTTACTTTTATTTTTAAAAGGGCAGACATGCCCTGCCACTTTAAATGCAGTGAATGATAAATACGGTTCATTTGACTTATAAAAGTAGGAGAATTTGAAGTTTAAGTGAGTTGTGGTGATTGTGTTTGAGATTTTCCGGTGCCTCTGGTGCACTGAATGACTTGGTTCTTCGCGACCAGGTGTAAGATTAACAATGAAGCTTGCCTGCATTCAGTGGCGGCTCCCCTGCTAAGGTGTAGGAGCGTTGCCCCACTGCCAGGAAGCAGCAAAAGAAAGAAAAAATGAAATGATAATAACGTAATGTTATTATCATGTTATTTTGTCTTCCTGCTGCGGCAGCGTGCTTGAGGGGGCGGGGCTGCAGAGCAGGGGAGGAGTGGTAGAACACTCCTGTGCGCAACGACTGTTTGGTCGGCCCTCTCGGGCTGTCCAAAACAGTCATGAGCACTTCCCTGTTCTCCATGCAGGCCGCAACATGCCCACCCCTCCAGCCCCTGGCTGAGCGCCGTGTAACGGTGCTCAGACCAGTCACAACACTGCATTGCAGCGTTGTGATTGGCTGCAGGGAGCGTGGGAGCCCTGGTGCTTCCTGATTCTAACAAGAAGCCAGGGAGAGTACGGGACAGGAGAGGCGGCGGCGGCCGGCTAGCCGATGGGCCGGGAGGTAAGTGATTTTTTTTGTTTACCCTTTTCTCCGTCCCTTCGCCCCAGCCGCCCCACTGCTGCTTCTAGGCAGCAGCTGCGACTGCCTGCATTTATATTTCTTGTGGTCAGTGTAGGGTTTTTCTGGTGCCCCTGGGGTATCTTGGGTCTCTGCTCCACACAGCAGGATTTAGAAGTAGTGTGAGTAGACTCCACAGTTGCAGTCACTGCTCAGGCATTTTATTTGTACTTTGTTGTTGCTCGTGGTCTCCTTGGTAAGGCCTCCTCTGGCTAAACAAAAAGTGCAACAATCCACGCATTTTGGTATCCAAAATTTCTTAATATATGTCATTTTTTTGTTTTACTTACATCTTGCTAGCTTAGTCCAGTCTGCAGTGTATAATATCGCCAATCTGAGAGGGACTAACACCATCATAATAATGTTACCTCTTATCATGATGGTATTCAGCAACATTTGAGCGGAGAAAGCATAGATACAGGTTGTGAATTTAACAGAATATACAAACTTTGCAAAGCCTGTTTGGGAAGGATACCAGAACTGGCTGAAAGTGTCACACACAACATAGGCCACATGGTAGCACTGGAAATGGGCCAATGCAGGCAAATAATAGCCTAGAGAGGTGCAGATGTGAGGCGATGGTGTGGAGTACAGGGTGGAGCACATGGAATAAAGGAGTGACAGGGGAAATAGAGAGAGTAAAAGGTGAGAATGAAATAATACCATAAAAACAATGAAATTCCCCGGCCCTGTGATATTTCAAAATGGGTTGGGAGAGCCCCAGCAAATATTAAAGCCAGACCTGATAAAAGGTACTCCAAGTTCCTCCAAAGGGGAGTAAACCAAGTCATTAGCTACTGCTACAGCTATGTGAGCCGGCCACCCAGTTATAACCCCATAGTTAATAAGGACATACTGACTTTGTAGTTCGATCAGTACAGATTAATTGTAGCCTCCGGGAACTAGGCTCCCAGAGTAATGTTCACAAAGTGATGTCAAAAAAGTATGTTTCTGGTATCCAGTGTTGTGTGTTCTGTAGTATGTGTAGAAAACGTAGAAGCAAAACCATTTTTAACAAATCTGCTATACCTAGGAGGGACAAAGTTAGCACTGCCCATCAGGGATGGACTGGGAACCCAAACCGGCCCTGGCAAGAGCTCAGCCGGCCACCTGGGGGTGCTAGCGGAAAGCTTTGTGCCGCTTTTGTTGATGGGGGCCGATATTGCACCTGCGCTGCAAAACCGCCCCCGGTAACAAAAACGGCCCCCCAGGGGTATAAAACCAGCCCCCAACGCCCGGTGCCCGCTATGGCCAGTCCGGCCCTGCTGCCCATTCAACAACTTCTTCCCAGAATCTGTCCAGTATCATTGTAAGGCTGAACCCCAAAAAGGATCCTCCTGACCTGTGACAATTTCTATATGTAGATATTCAAACCTTCCAGCCCCAGGACCTCTACTCAGCCCCTTTCATTTTGCCTTCCAATTTCCCCACCTGTCTGACCTCATCGACCTCCTTCCTTTTGTTGAGCTCCTTGTCCCACTCCTTTAACCACTCGCTGAATGCTCTGCAATTCCAAAGACATTAGTTTTGATTCAACACTCTCCTTCTTTTTCCTCTGAGATGCATCACAGCAATAGCCACAAATTCTACTAACTTAGTTTGTCATCCAATACATATGGTGGCCAAAATCAACACCAACAGCTTTGTGAGCCATCGCCATAGAACTGGCTGTATCTGAGTACCTTTCAAACCAATACTTAAGCCTATCTAAATAACCATCTGGAGCCTCACCCTTCTTATGTTTACAATTGGAAATTTTAGTTGTGTCAGATTTTACTGGTCATACCCCTGGATGTATTTATTTATATATATGTATTATTTTAGATATTTTCACACATAAATTAATAAGAATGTATATGTGTGTATGTATGTGTGTGTATATATATATATATATATATATATATATATACACGTGTGTGTGTGTCCTAAATACCCATCCTAAGGCCTAAAATTTCCCCTGCCACCCAAAAACCCATACCCATCCTAAAGCCTGAAATTACCCTTGCCACCCAAAAACCCATACCCACCCTCATCCCTAAAATTACCCTTGCCACCAAAAAACCCATCCACACCCTCAACCTTAAAATGTCCCTTGCCACCCAAAAACCCATAGCCACTCTAAACCCTAAAATGTCCCTTGCCACCCAAAATCCCACGCCCACCCTTTACCCTAAAATGTCCTTTGCCACACAAAAACACATGCCCACCCTAAACCCTAAAATTATCCTTCCACCTAAAAACTCATACCCACCCTGAAGCCTAAAATTACCCTTGCCACTCAAAAACCCATACCCACCCGAAAATTACCATTGCCAACCAAAAACCCACACAGAACCCTAAACCTAATATTACCCTTCCACCCAAAAAACCCATATACACACATATATACAAACACTGAATACTTACCTGATACTTACATTTAAAATGCATATGCCTTTAATGCCTTTACAAGGAATTCATTGGAAATGCATGCGTTGTAACATTTTCTGTTGTAATGGTTTGCGTTGTAATGGCACTTTCATAGTAACAGCTGCGTTGTAATGGTAATGCATTGTAATGTGTATAATACTGGCCTCATTATTCTCACACTATCCTGCTTCCTTTGCCAGGCTTGAAAATGAGGTTACGCTCATAAAGAAATGTGCAAAGTACAACATTGAACAATATGGTTTCGGGCAAATGAGTTAATATCACAGGTAGGGTTACCACCTGACCGGTTTTCTATGGTGACATTTTAATGTCCCGGCCGGTACAAAAATAAGCAAAATCACCTAAAGCCAATATTTTTACCCCTAATCCGTACATACTTCAAACAGCAAGCACTCTTAAATGAGTTGTAGAGCTGCGTTAACGATCCTGACTAATTATTGAAGTAAACAAATGCAGAAAAGTCATGTTACAAATGAGTACCTACGATTTTGTTTAAAGTTGTATTTAGTATCATGTCGCGGCTTTTACAGACTCTTTAAACAACTACAAATGGCCGGTATGTTCCTCTTTGAAAGGCAGCAACCCTAGTGACAGGAAGCTTAAAACAATAGAAAGCAACATCCATATTTTGGTTATTAGCTAATACATTTATAACTACATATGTGTTTGTAACACAGCACTTCTAGAAGTAGATGAACATAATATAAACAGATTCTAAATCTGCTTTCACAGAGGTAGAGGCAGTGCCTGCGATGCATGCTGGGTCTCTTCCGAGACTCCAGGGCTCTTTGGACTAGACCTGAGCCAGGGTCAGATATTCTTGCTTTCCCTTCCCACCTCTACTTTCTTCCTGAAGGCTAAAGCTCTGACAGCAGCACTGCTATCCCTGGCCCGCAGCAACTGACACAGCCACGTTATCCTCGAAAGATGCACCCCGGAGTGCACCGCTCTCCCTGTTCATCACTAGCCTAGTATAATTGAGCAGCAGGTGTAGCGAGCAATAGTGCAGCAGGTGCAGTAGCACCAGGGAGTGTGCGAGGACCTACTGCAGTCCGATTATGGGTGTCTTTTTACTACCCAATCATGGTACTGGGAGGCCATTTTCCTTGCTTGCTAATAGCTTATACTATTGCACTTGAGAGTAGTTTTTATTTTATTTTGTGCAGTTTTCAGTCAGTCAAAGATCTTTATTTTGGCCACTAGGACCATAAAAGCACATAAAAGAATAAAACATTATATACAATTTCTGTCAACATACTTTAAAATATCTAGAAGATAAATACCACAGTTTGATTTGCTGATCAAGCACGAAATCACTAAGTACAAAAATACATCTCTCCCCGGACAAAGTCCTAGTTTGTATATATGTTCCAAAGACTGCTACTTCTTTTCCTTCGTTTATGTCCCGATAAAGTGCAGTGTTGGATCAAAATAGCAGTATTTTCCATGATAAAGCTTCAATTAAAATAGAGGAAATAACTTAAAGTAACTTAAGAAAAAAGACACCTGTGCAGTTTTATATAGCGCCAACTCGACCCTAAGGTATCAGGGTGCTTTACACGAGCACCAGTTACATTACCCAAGGACACATTCATTTAATTTTTTTGGGCACGGGTAGATTAAGTGATTTGCCCAGAGTCACAGGCTCCTTGAACCATTCCGCCGGACTGGAAACTGGGTCCCCAGCTTCAAAGTCGGTCGCTTTAGCCGTTAAGCCACTGCGCACTGCACCTTAGAGAGCAGACCGATTTTTATATTAAATTTCACCAGCACTGCTGTCCCTGGCTCGGGCTGCCCCGAGCAGAACACCATGCCTGGCTCCCGATTCCTAGGCAGCTCACTGCCTTTGCTTTCTGTTTCCCAGCACACCACACTCCCTGCTCTAAGCTGCTAGGGCAGAGCCTCACTAGATTCCATTTCCACGGGTAGGGTAGGGAGGTGCCCCTGGCTCTTGGTTCCGAGAGTACAGCACTCATTAACCCCACCTGCTAGGGGTGCTCACTTTCCTGGGCTCCTGCGTCTGAGAGGGCCCTCTTCACCTAGCTCCGGCTTCTGGGTCGGCACATATTATCTGACTGGCAGCCACTCAAGGAGAAGCACGCTGTATACTGCCCTCTACTCCGTAGGGCAGCAACGTCGTCCCCGGGTCCTCATTCCTAGAACAACATACCGTGACCCCATGACTGCTTCTTAGACCACTCGCGGCGCATTCGCCCTGGGATAGCACGCTGCTCCTTTCAGAGAGCAGCACATGGCCCCTGACTCCTGCTTATAGGACTGCACGCTACCCCTGACCCCGCTTTCGTAGGACAGCACATCATGTCTGTGTCCTGTGGTCGCGAGCTGCTCGGGAGAATCGCTGTATTGTCCTGGTTTCTTGCTTCAGCTGTGCGGCGCGCGAGGGGAAGAAAGAATGGAAAGTTCTGATAAACAGGAAGTGTACTCGGGGGCTGCGGTTACAGCCCCCTCTGGTTGGGATCGCGGTTAGTTGCCCGCAGGCGGAATTCCCTTGACGGGGAGAGGCGGCCGTGTTCTTTGCAAGTGGCCTAGCTCTGCTGCAGCGCGAGGGCTGACTAGACACCCCCCTCCTCCACAGCCACACTCTGGACACGTATGGTCAGGGACTACCGCTAATCCCCCTCCCTGTCCTGCGCATTACCACCGTTAAAACAATTAAAGCAATTGGACATGAGAGGAGTTTTCTTTGGAAGGCGGGAGTCTCGCGACCCCCGGCCGTATTTATTAAAACATGAAAACAAATTAAAATTTGAAATAAACAATATTTACACAAGCATTTATATGCAGAAAATTAGACATTAGGTACAATCAATGTAGACAGGTATCAATGGCTAACCTTAACAAATGTCTAATACAGCGTGTTTCCTAACCGAATCTAACATCCTTATTACTTTTCTGCATATCCTAGTTTTGGGCCTACGGCAAGGTCGCTAACCGGTGTCAAATCCTTATTAACCAGCTACGCCCTCACGTATGAGTGCGCATGCGCAGAGGGCCCGTTTACCGAGAGGGTACTTCCCCCTCCCGGTTACCCCGGTACGCTCCATGAACTCCATTACCCAAAAGGGGGCCCTTGCACTCTGCGCCGTTTAATGACGTCATCGTGCACGTGCGGGGTGGCTAACCAGCCCAGAGAAAGCGTGACTCCCCTCCCCCGCACCCATCCAACCAAGCGGATGTACCGCCCCTGGAGTTCTGGGAGAGACCACTCGCCCCTCCCCTGGGCGACCCCATTCCAGAATGGTGACGCCCCTAAGGACCTTGAATTGACTGCTCACCGATCATGACCTTACCGCCTGACCAAGGACAATCAATAAATACGACAATTATGTTACCTGCAAACGGGAAAAAGGCCTAAGGACAAAGTTTACACAACACCTTACTGTGCAACCATAGCTTGATACTTGAGCCTGTAAACGGGAAAAGGCCTAAGGAAAACCTACCAACTCACAAACTAACAGTGAAAAACGACCTACAATGATACGATCAACATACAAACGCAAAAATCTGCTTCAGGGGCTGGTGGGTGGGAAAGATTATTCGGGCGCCTTTGCGAGGCGCGGGTGCAAGCCTGGGGAGCGCGGGAACAAGAGGGCGCCTCCCGCGCTCCCCGGCCTTTAACCCCTCTGTGGCAGACCAGTTCCAACTGGTCCGCCCCTCTGGCTCCACTCCTTTGCCCCGGAAGCAATTAAATTGCTTCCGGGTCAAAGCAGGAGCCAGCACCAATCGGCGGTGGGCGCGCCCGCCGCGTCATCAAGACGCGGCGGAGCGGCACGCCCCACCACCGGAGTTCAGGGGAAGAGGGGGCCGGCGCCCCGCCATACGTGCGGGGGGCCGAGCGGCCCCCCTTTCCTTATGGTCAGGGACTACCGCCAATCCCCTCCCTGTCCTGCGCATTACCACCGTTAAAACAATTAAAGCAATTGGACATGAGAGGAGTTTTCTTTGGAAGGCGGGGTCTCGCGACCCCCGGCCGTATTTATTAAAACATGAAAACAAATTAAAATTTGAAATAAACAATATTTACACAAGCATTTATATGCAGAAAATTAGACATTAGGTACAATCAATGTAGACAGGTATCAATGGCTAACCTTAACAAATGTCTAATACAGCGTGTTTCCTAACCGAATCTAACATCCTTATTACTTTTCTGCATATCCTAGTTTTGGGCCTACGGCAAGGTCGCTAACCGGTGTCAAATCCTTATTAACCAGCTACGCCCTCACGTATGAGTGCGCATGCGCAGAGGGCCCGTTTACCGAGAGGGTACTTCCCCCTCCCAGTTACCCCCGTACGCTCCATGAACTCCATTACCCAAAGGGGGCCCTTGCACTCTGCGCCGTTTAATGACGTCATCGTGCACGTGCGGGGTGGCTAACCAGCCCAGAGAAAGCGTGACTCCCCCTCCCCCGCACCCATCCAACCAAGCGGATGTACCGCCCCTGGAGTTCTGGGAGAGACCACTCGCCCTTCCCCTGGGCGACCCCATTCCAGAATGGTGACGCCCCTAAGGACCTTGAATTGACTGCTCACCGATCATGACCTTACCGCCACAGGCCAGCATAGTTGACCGACTATCTGGCCCCCCTTTACCTCCTCTTCCGAAAGGTCATGCCTACTTAGAACCTCCCAGCCCTGCCAAAATGTTCTCCAGAAAAAGTTGGTTACCTGCCCCAGTCAGATGGACCCCGTCTTGCAAGAAGAACTGTTCCCCCAGATACACCCATGTGGTATATTCTGTAGTTGAGGTGACCGAAATAATTTCTCTATCTTGTTGTTGATCCTCTTTACCGAGTGATTCAACGCCCTGACCGAGTCCCCCCTCCATTTGAGCCTGGGAATCATCTGAGACCACACTATGGTGCAGCCTTGGCATGTTTTAGCTAGCCAGTTTACTTCCGATATTATCTCCTCCATCAGGACCCTCCTGCCCAATTTCACCAGATCGTTGCCCCCAGGTGTAGGATAACTACTGCAGGCGGCGGGGTGTGTTTTTGAGCAACTCCGTAAAGAACCCCTAAACTGACTGAGGCATAGGCCCCCTACCATGAAAGGAAACTTCGAAACCTCCTTGTTCCGCCCTCTGTCTATAGCTACCTGAAAAGAAAACAGATTTAACGCGCCTTACAAATGAGTGACCAACCACCCATACCACTTTCGTCTCCTTCTTCCATTCCTGTGACCGCCGAGCTGAAGGTACTTGCAGTTGGTGACCCGGCAACAGTTTCCGCCCTGCGTGACAGGCTCGAGAAACTGAAATAGAAGCAAACAACAAGACAGGCGTCAGCGTAACTTACTTGTCACCTCAGAGCATGTGCATCCGCACATAACGTTTGTAACAGTTGGAAGACCATCTCCCAATCCTTTTACGCTGCTCGCATGCAATCCTCTAGCAGTCGCCTCGGTGGCCGCACCTATCCTAAAGGAATGCGTCCCAAAATCCTTTGGATTGAAACCGGCCCTGTCCATTGCCATTGACAGTACTCGTTGGAATTGGAACCTGGTCAGTGGGGTACCGTCTGCATGCATTAACAATGCTCCCTCCTTTGCGCCCGCTCGCTGTTTGATCAAGGCTTCTACGTGGAACACTGGGCAGCAAGGATTATCCCGTGCCCGATGGAGTACCAGCCCGTCCCCCGGGCCTCCTGGTCAGTTTTTGATTTACGTATGGTAATCAACAGCACCTCACCCAATATTTTGGTGTGTTCCAGTCGAATACCCCCAGCATGTCCTGCTTGCTGCTAGCCACCAGTTCTCCCACCCGGAAAGCCCCATAGAAGGCCAAAGTAAAGGCGGCTCTGAACAAGAGTACTTCCCCATCCGAACTGCAGGTGTCCGACAAGGCGTTCAATAACGATGCCAGCCGGTCTAAACCTATCGGTTGCCTGGAATCTGCGGTGGTTGCTTGCAGGCGCCGCCACCCTTTAGTGCCTTCCGCACGACGAAACTATTCGTGGGATCTCTGGCCCCCTGAGTTGTGCCATGAAAGACACGGCCGCCCTGTGTCTGCTAGCTGTCGCCGCTGAGCGCCCCTCCTTATGTAATGCATCTAGGTACATAGCAAAACTCTCCTCATGCTCCCATTTCTCTGCCCAGTCCCGTCCCAAAAAGGAGCAATAAGACAAAACGCCCCTTCGTAAGCTGTCCTGGTCCTGGGCGCTAGGCTAGCTGCCACGAGGTTCTGTAGCTGGGGGCACCAATTTGCCAGAGTGTTGCTGGGAAGTGTGCAGGCTTCGCCTCTGCGGATGGTAGATGTTCCCTGAATACCTGCATCTTGAAGCGAGAGAGTGCATCGGCTGCATTATTCAACACCCCTGGGACATGTTTGGCCCTAAACTGTACATTGAGTTTCATGCAAACCAACACAATCTCCTTAAGTAGGCGGAGTATAAACTTACATCGTGCCGCCTGCTGGTTGATACATTCGACTACCGTCATGTTATCTGACCAGAAGATTACAGATCGATTACACAACTGATCAGGCCAAACTGTTAATGCCACCCATATTGGAAATAGCTCCAAGAAACCGATATTAGCTGTCAGGCCGCTCGCCTGCCACCAAACCGGCCACCGTTGGGCCACCCACTTGTTTCCCAGTATGGCACCAAAACCAACACTGCCTGCAGCATCCGTCCATAGACCTAATTCTGCAGACGTAGTAGGGGACCGCACCACACCACTCTGCCGTTGAAGCCCTCCAGAAATGCGATCCAAATGCGCATGTCCTGGCGGACCTCAGCCAGTAACCTAGTGTGATGGTGTTTCTCCCGCAGGCCCGTCATGGCCTGCGAGATTGAGCGGGAGAAGGGGCGTGCCATGGGTATGACTCTTAATGCGAAATTCAGCTGTCCCACAATCTGTTGTAGCTGCTGGAGCGTCACTCTATCTTTGACCAAACCTTGCTGGAGAGCTGCCCTAAATTTCGTGATTTTGTCTTTAGGCAACCTGAAACAGCCCTCCACCGAGTCCAATTCTATGCCCAAGAATTCCAATGTGGTTGCCGGGCCCACCGTCTTTCCGGGTGCCAGCGGGACCCCAAAAGCCCGCATGAGCACGCAAAATTCCTGCAATGCCCACCCACACTCAGGTGAACCCGCCGACCCCAGAAAGAGGAAATCATCCAGGTAATGCATGACATGGCGATGCCCTGACGTTTGCCTAAAAGCCCATTCCAAAAATGAACTAAATTTCTCAAAGTAGGCGCATGAAACCGAACAACCCATGGGCATGCACATATCCATATAGAATTTGTTCTGAAAAGAGAAACCTAGCAGATGCTGATCTAGGGGATGCACTGGCAGTAGCCGAAAAGCCGATTCTATGTCCGACTTGGCCATCAAGGCTCCCGGTCCGAGAGCCCTCAACATCTCCACCGCTTGGTCAAAAGACGCATACTTAACACTACAAATGTCTTCATTTATGGCGTCGTTTAATGATGCGCCCCTGGGTGCCGATAGGTTATGAATGAGCCTGTACTCGCCCTCCTCCTTTTTGGGGACCACGCCGAGGGGCGAGCAAACAAAATTCGGTACAGGGATGTCATTAAACGGCCCCGCTATCCTGCCCAGGCGCAGCTCTTTAGCTATTTTTGACGCCACCACATCTGGGTTGTGCTTCACTGAAAGTTGATTCCTACATTCCGGCGTTCCGGTATATCCCACCGCTGGGATCCTAAAGCCCTGACCGAAACCTTCCTGTAACATCGTCGCCGAGGCATGGTCGGGGTACCTGTTCAGCCAAGGAGTCATAGCCAGAATGTCAATGGGGGAATGAGCTACCAAACGGCCTCCTCCCCTACTCCTGCTTTTTCCTTCCCCTGGTTCCCGAGGCATTACCTTTATTACGACAGACTGTTTCTGGGTGGGAAGGATGGTTACATATGGAACATGCGTGCCTGAACTTGCAAGTGCCCTGTGTCCTGGTGCATGTACGCTTGTTAAAATCCCAGCACACCCTTTTCGCCCACCATTGTTCCCCGTCTTAGTGGCTGTGCCACCCCCTGGGGTGACCGAAAGGGCTGCTGGTGATTGGAGTGGTGGCTTTTGCTCCAGCTTGGCCCCGCACCCCCGCCGTAAACTGGCCATACCATGAAATTGAATCCACTCTATCCCATGATAATGCGTGATCAAACTCCTTAGCCTTCCTGAAAGTAGTGTCGTACTCCTTCCACCCGTCCCCTCCATATCTCTCGCTGAAAGTTGTGATCCTACTCTGGTAACAAGCCATTTCGGCCTGCAAATTCGGGAAGCGCTCGGCTGTAATTGCCATAAACACAGAAAAGGCTCTAATCCAGTTGATCAATGTCTCCTCCACCCTGAATCTCGCCATTTCAAACCGCCATTCACTAGGCAACATCCAGTCTTTCTGTTTCCTAGCATACTCCATTTCCCTGTTATCGACTAGTAAGGAAAACATATTGACATATTTTCCCGCCCAGATCAAATCCTTCACTTCTTGTGTCACATGTTGAGCCAGATTTTCCCTCCTGGAGGGTATTGTCCCTTCCCCCAGCACCGGTAATGCCCCCTCCTTACCACTTTCTGTGGGTCGCGTTGGTTCACCAATCTTGTCCCTTCCAGCGTCGCTGCCCGAACCTGTTGCTTGTGGAGTAACGGGCGCACTTGGCCCCCCCTCCACCCTGTGCAATCAAGATCTTTGCCACCATTTTCTGAGCCTCCGCTGAGGGGTCCTCTCCCACCTCCCTGGCACCCACTGAAGGAGGTAACATTCCACCTATCCCTAGCCAAGGTAGTACCGCCGCTATCTGCGCTGCCAGCTCTGGCGGTACCCGACCCACCACTGGTGGTGCTGTAACTGGCATGGGGGATCCCAAGCCGGGTACCGGAATCGGCGCGGGTACCACCGGGACTACCGCGGGGACCACCTGAGGCACTATGTTTGGTACTGGCGCCGGAGAGGCCGGAGCCGGTGTCACCGGTAGATCTGCCGGGATTATGGGATCGGGCACAGGAGTTACCGGCGGTCCGAGCACTTTCTCAGGGACCACCCCAGAAGGCCCCCTCCTCGTGTGGCTTGGGGACCCGACCGCTACCCTTCTTGGGCCTGACCCGCTTGGGCAACGCATCCAAATCCCCCTTGGCTGCGGGGGCACAATGATTCGCTTGGGTCTCCCGGATGGCCCAACCTGTTCGTCGAACCTTTGCCTGAGCTCTGCCACGCTCTTGCCTATCTGGTCAACCCTCCCCATCTCCTGTCCATAGCTGTCATCTTGCGCATCATGCCCTCCAGCATATGCTCCATGCGGGAGCGCCTAGCCCCACGACCACTAGCCATCCCCGCGACAGGTATACCACCTGCACTTACCCCCTACACTGAAAGCCCTGCTGTGTCTCAGTGCCCACTATCACCTATCTGGTGTTTACCTGCTCGAGTTGGAGGCACACAGACTGGCCGTAAGCACCACGCAACTGTGACCGCCACACACCAGCTAACCTGGGTGTGTTGGGCGAGCGCACTCTAGCCCGGCGGCCCAACAGAAGCAGTGAAATGCAGGCCTGCCTGTGTCCCCGAATCGCGTTGTCCCCGCGCGCCGCTCCTTTGGTTCAGTCGCACTACCGGGGTCCTACGGTAAAAATTAGTTAGGGTATAGCACTGTCATCACTTTCAAACAAGGCCCTTCTTTTGTGTGCAACCGGGACCACCACACCTCCGTTAAATACCTTATACTCCCCAAAACAGTGCCACCACCCCTCACGTCCCCTGCCAAACACCACCCACAAATTATTAAAAATTTTTTTTTTTTTTTAAAAATTCGCAACCCGAAGTTATGGCCCTGGAACCCTTGCCTCCTCCTCAAAAATTCCCACAATCCAGCTACTAATTAGCACAATATTGCTACCTGCAATTACTCATTAAAAATTCCTATCAGCCTCTGTGGTCTCCCATCCATGTGCTGCCCCTGCCTTCCCTGCTTCGCCCCCTGTTACCGGCTGTGTCTTTTCAGCCCCTCCTCGTATACTCAGACTCTGTGCGGGCGGGTCAGCAGGGAGCACGATCCGCTCCTCGTTGCTCGCCTAGCCGACGGACCACTTCCTCTCCCTGCAATCTCCAGTATTCTCCTGCCCCACTGCGGCGCTCCGCGACCACGCACGCCTCTGCCGCTCGAAATGCGATCCCCCTCGCTGCTAGCCTGTAGAGGAGAAAACAAAAGATTATTCGGCGCCTTTGCGAGGCGCGGGTGCAAGCCTGGGGAGCGCGGGAACAAGAGGGCGCCTCCCGCGCTCCCCCGGCCTTTTAACCCCTCTGTGGCAGACCAGTTCCAACTGGTCCGCCCCCTCTGGCTCCACTCCTTTGCCCCGGAAGCAATTAAATTGCTTCCGGGTCAAAGCAGGAGCCAGCACCAATCGGCGGTGGGGCGCGCCCGCCGCGTCATCAAGACGCGGCGGAGCGGCACGCCCCACCACCGAGAGTTCAGGGGGGAGGAGGGGGGCCGGCGCCCCGCCATACGTGCGGGGGGGCCGAGCGGCCCCCCCTTTCCTTTCTTTCGAAGCTGGCCGAAACCCACAGGGCTGTCCGGAGCAAGAGCCGGTCAGGGGAGCACTGTGGTGTCTACTAAAACATTTATTGGGCTTCTGCGGTGACAGTGTTAACCCCCCTCATTCGGATGTTTGCAGTAGGAAAGATAACTAGGGGACACCATGTAAAGCACACGCCTTACGCCTTCACCCATGTCCAGAAAAACGCTTATTTTTGTGAGAGCCCCTTTGTGGCGTACTCCACAGGCTGGTCAGTAGAGAGTTCTCATATAGCTCTTATGGCCACTTGAATTTTGTGTCAGGAGAGGCACAAATTATGTAACAGGGTTGACTACATTATGCGGCAATAAAAGGTAATTATGCAGCGTAATGCGCCACATTTTGTGAAAGTATTCATTGTTTTGTCATTTTTCCGCATGGTAACACTGTTTGGGAAAAGATTTAATCATATTGCTACCAACGTAATAACCAAATACAGCGATAAACAGCTGAAAGATGGTCAGTCAACCTTTGCGAATTGCCTACCACTGTGCAGGAACACAGGTCGCCATGTTTTTAGTAACTTTTGAGTCATTAGATTTTTTGAATTATAATCTGCAGATCATGCATCTGAAAATGGATTATGTGGCAAAATGTAGCAAATACATAATTAAGCGGAATCGCATAATTCCAGTGGCCCTGTTTGTGGTAAACTTGTGTGCAACTAGGAGCTCATTTGTGGCATTCTCATAGGCGTTGTTAACCCCTTGCTTTAGCAGCTACAGTGGTGCTGAGGTTTTTGATGGGCGTCTTCTGTCTGCAATTTGGCAGGCAAAGGCCCATAATTAACGTGAAAGGGTGGGAGGGTGAGTGAGTGATGGATGGATGGATGACGTGTGAGTAAAATGGTGGATGGATGGGTGAGTGAAAGGGATGATGGATAGATGGATGGGTGCAGGGCACAAGTCCTTAAAAAAGGAGTGGAGGAACTAGCCAAGTTAGGTAGTATGTAAGTGACATAACAGCACGTGACATCGCACGTGGCATCACTGGAAGTGACATCACAACCCATGACCTCACAGGAAGTGACATCAGATCTTAAGACCCCACACATGTTTAACAGATCTTTCATGAGAACAATTGAACGCATTACATTTAGCAAAGGAGATTTTGAGCAGCCGCGGTCCGTGCAGGTAACAGCGGTGGGGCCGGGTGCAGGGGATTCCGGCGGACGATGCCGAGGGAAAATTAATTATTTATTTAATTTTCCCTCAGCATCGTCCCTCGAAATCCCCCCACCCGGCCCCACCGCCCACCAATGTTACCTGCATGGACCGTGGCTGATTTTGAGGCAGGGTTGTGCCAAAAAAGTGACACAACCCCAACGCAAAATCTGGGCCTCAATTTATGCATTTATTTTTCAAAACTCTGCCACAAAGAAATTGGCAACAAGGAGAAACGTGGCAGTAAATCTGTTCTGCTTAATTGGTTGCAAAGTCTGCATTTTAAAATATCTTATGGGGTTAAGGCACCTATTGCATTGATCTTTGTGTGCTCAGAAAACCTCAGGGAATAATAATAATGGTAAAATAACTCTGGAGATTAATGCATTTGCTGGCGAGATCTGTGTTTTGTCTTGTCCACTTTTGAATCAAAGTAGCATAGAGGGTTAATGTGTCTCCTGCTAAGCACATCATGTAACATGCAGATGAAAGATTTTTATTTTACGTGGCTAGGTAAGTAGTTACTGCTTTTTTTTTATATTCTGTTTATTAACATAAAGTTATCCACCACATTACATATGTCTCATTGTTATACAGTTGGTGAGTATCAGCAAAAAAGTCAACAGTCAGTTTCACATTTCTAACAAAGATCAAGCAGGTGGCATAATGCATTCAATACCCAAAGCCTAATCATGTCGCGTTTTCAAGTGATGAGGGATCTCGTACACTAGACCTCGGGGCGACACATGGGCTACCCCTATATACATTCCACTTTCCCCAAATCTTTTCACATTTTCGTGGGCATCCCCTGCTTTCATACACAGATCTCTCAGCTACCATGCATCAGTCCAAGCCCTTTTTCCAGTCTCCAAGGTATAGGGTTGGCACCGGCACCCACAGCTGTGCAATATTGCATTTGTCCACCATCGTGCCTAATGGAACCCAGGTTTGTTCAGCCCTTGACAAGTAAGTGGCGTCCCAAATGTTAAGGAGGCACCATTTGGCCAATAGAGACATAGTTATTCCTGTGACCTCACTCATGCACAACATCATCTCTCCCCAGTAGGTCTGGACATTTGGGCATCCCCACAAGATATGGAAAAACTAACCCACTTGCCCACACTTCCTGAGACACATCGCATCCTTCTGTTTACCCATTTTTACCTGTGTGTTACAGGATATTTAGACTGTGCAGTATTTTAAGTTGCACTAAGCAAAAGTGCAGTCGTACGGCAACCTCCCACAGTGAAGCCAAGGCTTCAGACCAGTCTTCATCCTGCAAATTGCTCAGGTCTGTCTCCCAACATTCTCGAAGCTGGGTAAAAGTGTCTGGAGAGTTATTTATGAGTTTTCGGTATGTAAGAGAGATCTCCTTGGTAGTGAGGTGCTCTTCAAGTAATCTGCTCTCCAGTGGAGACGACTCTGGTAGGTTTTCTCCAGGGGGCAGCACTCCCTTGAGAGCATGTCAGATTTGTAAATAACGGAAGGCCTCCGTGGGTGCTAATTCATAGGTTTTTTGTAGATCCACAAATGGAATCACCGGTGCATTGGTCCCCCATGGCAGAAATCCCTATCAAATCCCATTTATCAAATCCCTGCCTTTTTTGCCATAGTGCCCAAAAGTTCAGTGTCCCACAAAGGAGTGACAAGCGTGATCTTCTTTTTCCATCCCAATTTTCACAGGATTGCGTGCCAGAGGTTAACCATTAGCGCTGTTGGTCCCCCCAGATGGAAGTGGCATGGACCAGTGTATAGTGCTCTGCAGCACCCCCTGTTGAAGAACCAGGCGGTCCATGCGATAGGTGGGTTGCTCCCTCAGCTTGTGGGCCCAGTGGTTGACAGTAGTTAGTTGTGCTGCACTATAGTATTATTGAAGATACGGCAGTGCTATCCCTCCATCGTACCACCCCGTGTCAATTTCACTAGGGCAATGCATGGGGAGCCTCCATCCCACAACAGGGTCCTGATTTCACTATCTATTGCTTTAAAATACGTGTCAGATACCGGAAAGGGGGTGTTTTGCTGCACATAGAGAAAGCAGGGCAGCGCCTTTATTTTAATGACTGCTGCTCTCCCTAGTAAAGATAGTGGGAGAGATCTCCAGTGACGAACATCACTTTTAAGACGTGCCAAGAGGCCTAATAGATTTTTGGTTGTGAATATCTTAAGATCTGTGGTAATGTGGATGCCCAGGTATCGGAAACTCTCCGTTGCAACATGGGCCTCACAGTCTGGAGGGAGGCACGGTGCTGGGCCATGCAAAACAAATATCACTGATTTGGACCAATTAATCAGATATCCGGAGTATTCCCCGAAGATCGACAGGATACTCATCAGTCTGGGGATGGAAGATTTTGGGGAGGCCACATAGAGGATAATATCATCAGCATATAACAAGATTCTGTCCACCCAATCCTCCGTCCACCGTAGGCCTTGGATCAGGGGGTCTTCCCTGACCCATACCGCCTAGGGTTTCAGAATCAATGCAAATATTAGGGGAGATAGGGGACAGCCCTGCCGTGTTCCTCGATGGAGGGGGAAAACCCTGGACATTCTACCGTTCACCACCATGTGTGCCAGAGGCTGTGAGTATAGTAGTCGCAGTCAGGATAAAAATCTGGGGCCAAAGCCCATGTGTCGAAGTACCGCAAAGAGATACGGCCACTCCACGGTATCAAAAGCCATGCAGGTGTCAAGAGACAGGACCGTCGCATCTCCACCAATTTTGTGAGCCCGACCCAAAACTCCATGTAGTCAGCGCATGTTTAACGCTGTATTGCGACTGGGCATAAACCCTGATTGGTCTGGATGGACCAATTTTAACATTAGCGGGCTCAAGCGGAGGGCCAAGAGCTTGGCAAGAATCTTCGCTCCTGCATTCAATAAGGAGGTAGCCTGTAAGAGGCACCTTGTCCAGTGATCTGCCCTCTTTGTTTGACAACCACCAAGGCGAGCCTCTGTTTCTCTGGCAGTGTGCCCACTTTTCTACTTTCTTCAAACATTTTTAGAAGGTAGGGCCCTATGGTGGATGCCGTGAGTTTATATAGTTCTATGGGCATGTCGTTGGGCCCCATCGCCTTGCCCGGTTGCAGTGCTTGAATGGTCTGTTTCACTTTTTCCTCCGTGAGGTCGTTATCTAGAAGCGTTACTTCATCGGGAGAAAGAGTTGTGAGAGGTCTAACAGTTAAGAGGGCCAGGGAGTCCTGCTCTGAGCTTGCCATGTCAGAGGAGTATAGCTTAGAGTTTTAGGTTGCAAAAGTGTATGCAATAGCTTGTGAGTCGCTCAGGTGCTCTCCATCTGACGATTCTAGCTCCACCACCCATCGATTCGCTCGATCCCGCCTTTCTAGCCAGGCGAGTAATTTTCCCATCCAGTATCCCAGTTCATACACTTAGTGCTGTGTGGCTCTGTATTTGGTCCTAGCCTCTTTTGCTACTACATCCTTATATTCCTGTTGCTTCAGGCGTAGGCGGTACTGCATTTCTATTTGGGTATCCTGCAATAATTGGGACTCCAGCTCCAGAATCTCCCGCTCGATCGCCTCTGTCATGGCATATCTATCCCGTCTATGTCCCACCATTAATGAGAGAGCTTGACCTCTGATAACTGCCTTGTAGGCTTCCCAAAGTGTCAATGATGCGGTGACTGAATGTTCATTTTCCTTGAAATAGTGGTTTGTTTGTGTTAGGAGTCCCTCCCTTATTGCTGGACGTTTGAGGAACCAAGGATTTATAGAGAATGTGCCCCTCACCCATGGGGTGCCCCAACAGTATTTTGTCCATACAGGGGAGTGATCCAATATGGCCCTCGCCAAGTGTGCACATCCCGGAAATTAGTCAGGGAGGAGGCCGTTGAAATAAGAAGGTTGATGCGGGACATACTACTGTGGGCCCCGGAGTGGAATGTAAAGTGCTGTGTAGAGGGATTAAGAGCCCTCCAGATATCTATCATTCCTAGCGCCGCTAAAAAATCTGCTAGAGTAGTTCCTGCTTTTAACACAAAGGTCCTTTTGTTACTTAGAATTCACAAATTGTATCCTTCTAATATACCACAATAAGCTATGAAGGACATGTCTCTCTAACACCTTGTAACCATCACTGCCTTATGTAACACATAGTGTACATTGATTTACACACTCATATGATTTATTGTCAATGTATAATGTGCACCTGTGATGTAAAGCACTCTGACACCCTACACTGGGATGTGTGGCGCTATAAAAGAAATAAAACAAAATAGTGGTATTTAAATTGTTCTTTGTGTAAATACTGGGACAGGCCAACAGACCTGACATTCTTATAGTGAATGCGTATCTCTTATATACGGGGACTGAAAAAAGTAAAAACCATTGCCTCTCTTAAATACCTGTGAAGTAATAACACACTGTGTCTTTGTTACCCCCTCCACTGCATTTGCATCTAGGTGTGAGGCTCCAGACAGCTCCCAGCCAGGATAATCTAACAAAAGGAGGCCTGATGGCCCCTAAATTCTGCCTTTGTTTTGGGCCCTGCTCGAAATTAAAATACCAAAGCCCCCTCGCTGTCTGCATGTTGCTGCTGGGAAAGGAAAGCTTTCGCAGAAGCTTGCAGGCGCTAGTGAACGTGAAATTACATTGGGACAAGTTCAGCTGTGAGGCCCAAATTCTTGGCAGGGTGGACTGTGTCCACCCTGTGAAAATAGTGAGTGGGATCCATCTACCCGCGTGTTCCCTCGACTTGTGCCCTCGATGGATGTAAGGCTGGATGAGTGAAAGGGAGGAAGGATGGATTGATCAATGAATAGATGGATGGATGGATGAGTGAAAGGGTGAATGGATGGGTGAGTGAAAGGGTAGATGGACAGATGATAAGGAAAGGATGTGTCGATGGGTGAGTGAGTGAAAGAATGGATGAGTGGATGACTGGATGGATGGATGAAGTGAAATTCTGGCTGGATGGAGGGAGTGAAAGAGTGGATGAGCAAAAGAATGCATGGATGGACAAATTAAAGGACGATGTAAGGATGGATGAGTGAAACGGAGGATGGATGGATGGCTGTATGAAAGGATGGACAGAAGGGTGAGTGAAATAATGGATGGATGGAGTGAAAGGGAGGATGGATGGATGGAGTGAAAGGATGGATGGATGATTGAAAGTATGGATGAACCGATGAATGGATGGGTGAAAGGGGGAGGGATAAGTTAAAGGATAAATGGATTAATTAGTTAAAGGGTGGCTGGATGGCTGGATAGATGGAAGGATAGATGGATGGATAGATAGGTTTGATGTATAGGTTTAAGAGGGGTGGATAGATTTGAATATGGATGGACCTACAGACTTTTGACAGACTGACTGATGGATGAAAAAATTAATGGATGACAGAATGTAGTGGTGAAAGGGTGGATATCAGTGGGTAGATAGAAAGAAGAAATGATGAATGGATAGATGCTTGGATGCAAGAGACAAACAAGCTCTTCCAGGGAGGGTCGCAATGACTTGCTGGGCTTGCTTGGTGTCATAAGACCATTGGTTCAAAGTGGGGGGTATTTTCATTTTCTGGCTACTCTCTTGCACACAAGGGTGCTTCAGGCATGTTGTCTCTGTTCTGTACAGGACTCTTACACAGACGATGACCAATTTATAGGATTCTCACAGATACATGCGCAAGGATGAATGTCGTCTGTCCTGTAGGGACTGACATACCATGTATGTCAGAGAGCTTCACTCAGGGCTTCAGGAGTGATTTGGGATGACGCGAGGAGCCCTGGATGGATGTCTCTTTCACAGTCCTGTACACTGTCAACATGAAAAACACAGACGTGAAGGGATTCATTTAATTACCTGCTGACTGAAGAGGAAAGGGAGGCGCTGAAGCACAGAATATGTCAGTCAAATGGACGCTTTAGAAGCGCTCTAAGCTTTAGTGATACTGATAACAAGGGACACTGGTTAGTTTAATAGGAAGCCCGCCCTGAGAGGCACCCAAAATGATACTTCTCCATCACAAAGATGGACCTAGGAGTTTTCCACAAACATCTTTCCCTGCTGAGTGACTAAGATCTGGTCTCATTAACATCCTGACCTACTATTAACAGCTTAACGAAGTCTTGAGATAATGGCTGTTACTTGACCAGAGCACTCACCACCAGTTTTAGGGACCTGTTTGGGATTTATTTTCTATCCACTTGTTTTAATGCAATCTCTGTCCCTTAGCACACCCAGCCAGTTTAGCCTTTGGGCAAATGGGCACATATGTTGTCGATTTATTTCAATAGATAAGGTGTAGCCCCTTTTTCATGTACTGTTTGATCCGAGGGATTTGAAAGGTCAGTTCTAGGTGTGACCGGCTCTGAACAACGGGTTTGGCTTATAGCAAGAATGCAACTCTTTCTTTTGTCTGTGTTAACATGGCCTCTAAGTCCATGGCTTCAGGGACCAATATACCAGCCACAGTTACCCTTCCATCTTCCTGAAGTTTGGAGACAGAGACGAATTATTCGTACGCATATGCAAGTCCAGATCTTTGGAGCCAGGTGTCCATTCCAATATCCAAGGTTTCCACATAGACAGTCTTCAAAGCCCAGTTAAAATTCACTATTCTCGTCTTCACTAAGCACCAAATGAAAGTGACTGCCCAACTAAATCAGTGTGAAGTTCAAGAAGTTTTCCTCAAAAGGGGCAATAGGCATATATGTAATCACACCGAGAGGTATTTATTAGTGTATCATCTCAGTCCAGAAAAAACAAGAAAGACTTGGTCAAAATTCCATAAGCTCAACATCCCTGCCTTGTAGAACTATTTAAAGATGGAAACTATCAGCCTCTAACAGCACACCTATCTCTCATGAAACTGGATGTTTCGTGAGATTTGCAAGACACTTCTCAGTGTTAATTTACAGTCATCATGGGAAAAGGCTACAGTTTCTAGTGGATTGTCACAAATAATACTTTTTATCGCAACCTTCTACCTTTAGGGCTAACTTATATGATGAAATGGCTCTTTAAACTCTTGAAAACTTTTGTTTCTATCATGAGGACTCAGTGATATGTATGTGTATTTGTTTAAATGTTATGCACTTTATTGCGCCCAGAATTCTCAACTTTTGTGGTCACATCTCCAAAAGCTTTAACTTTTCTCTTCTTTTGACATTAGCTGAGAGAAGTCATAAACTAGTTACTATGGTTCATAGTGTTTTCACAAATAAAGTCGCTCATGATGCTGTCAGAGAAACTGTATGTAATTCACAAAGGGTTGCAGATGGTTCTTAATCATAAGATTGTCTCGCTTTAACATTTGACAAAACTGGTCTTCTTTCATGGGTTATCCATCCAGACCATTTTCCTAGGGCCTCTTCATTACATAATCCTCCACCCCTGACTAAAAACACTGAAAAAGAAATCGTTCAAATATGATTTGGTCCCATAGGCATAGAAGCAATAAAGGAATTTGTTGGAAATTTGCCCTTTCTGCATGGTCACCCCGGATTTTTGGCCTTCTTACTGAACCCATTTTTGTTGGCCATAGGACTCTGTTCACTTTAACCTTGCTAACCAGCAGTAAAATTGGATAAACCTAATTGGCACTTTTAATTTACTTATAGGTTCCTAGTATATGGTACTACATGTACACAGGGCCTGTACATTAAACGCTACTAGTGGGCTGCAGTGCTTATTGTGCCAACCATTAACATATAACTTTAAAAGATGTCTCCACGGCTGCCACTGCAGCCTGGTTATGCAGTTTTAAACTGCCATTTCAGCCTGGCAAAATAAAGCATTGTCAGGCCTCAACTTTCCTTTTTAGTACTTACAAGTCACCCCTAAGGCAGGCCTTAAAAGCCCATAGGGCAGGTTCCATGGTGTTTAAAAGCAGGACATGTATATTTAATGTTTGATATTCCCTAGCAGTGAAAAACGTTCAATGTAACTTTTCACTGTGGCAGGGCTGGCTCTCACATAGGTTAACACTGGTGTACATTATTACATTTAGTAAGTGCTAACTTCAGTTTGGGAGTAGCTCGAAAAATGGTTCAAGGACTCAATTTAATAGTCATTTAGATCCAACATGATGGTAAAATGAATTTTTTATTTCTATTTTGGAAATGACACTTTTAGAAAGTTGTCATTTTCCTGATCCCCTGTGGTGAAATGTGTATTATTCTTGGTGCGTGGGGAGGGAGTTTTCCTCCTTGAGAAGATGGGATGTGTGGCTTCGCTCTGCCCCTTCCTGAGCTTCAAAGAGGCCTCCCCTGCCCCTGGCAGATGAAGCCCACACCTAGGCTTGCCTCTATTTTCTCTCTCCAGGCAGGCTGGCACCAAACCCAGTGAGGGTGGAAGAACTGACCAGAACTGACTTTGGGGATAGACAAAGAATTGCCCTCTACCCACAGGCTGGCACTGGGCATAAATGTGCCCCACAGAGCTCCCCTCAGAACACTCCTCGACCTGTGAAGAATCTGAAGAACTGCCCAGCTGTCTGAAGTATCTGAAGGAAGACTTGACTTGTTTGCATTGAACTCAGGACCCACAGAGGTAACTTCAAGGGTCAATTGGCTGACTTCCTGTTTGAGCAACAGGGACACAGCAAGCTTCCAGATGATGGCTAATGCTGGCCTTCATCTCTGTAATCCACCCTTCCTCGGTACCCCTCTATGTGAGATGCCACAGAAGTCTGGCAGCTCTTTTCTAACTGGGTAGACAACACTGATCTCACTTTGAAGGCCCTGTTGGCCAGTCTTTCATGTCTGGTGGTGTTTAGACAGTCAAATGTAATGGCTTTTAATAGTACAAGACAACAATACGTGTCTTTTGATATCTGTTTTCACTTGCCTGATAGGGCCTAATCTAATTCAAGTATCCAGTATCAATTTTTCTACAAATCATCCAAAACTGCTGATTTGTCGTATTTTGATTAAAAATTGGAGTACACCAAATTATAGAAAAAAGTCCTATGCCATAGTTCTGATTTCATTCTAAAAATCTCAAGCTTTGGGGCCAGATGTAGGTAAATGCATGTTTGCGATTCATTAATAGCGATTTTTAGGGAATCGCTATTAAGGAATCGCAAAATGCCATGTAGGTAGGAATCGCAATATTTTTAGCGATTCCTTAATATTCCTTAATTGTGAATCGCAAATTGCGATTCGCAATTAAGGAATACCTTCCCATTCATTCCTATGGGCCAAGAGGCCCATAGGAATTAATAGAATTGCTCCCGCAATTTGTGAGTCACCAAGAGGCACTCGCAAATTGCGGGCGCAATTCAAGGCTGCCAGGGTTCCAAAAGGACACCCTGTTGCACCCCTGAAATGTGCATGTGTGCACATGTGGCGCACATACATGCCCTAAGGGCATGAATGTGTGCCACATGGCACTTTAAAAAGGCAAAAAGTGCTTTTTTAAGGAAATCGCTAATTACCACCAACTTGAAGTTGGTGGTAATTAGCGATTCCTTAAGGCTAAAGTGCACTTTCTTTTGTGCTACTAACATTGCATTTAAGGAATCGCAATTTGCGATTCCTTAAATGCAAGAGCAAAATAAGGAATCGCAATTTTGCGATTCCTTATTTTGCTAGTAGGTTTCAACTTACCTACATTGCTCGCTGCCAAATAGCGATCGCAAACGCTGAAATTCTGCGAATTTCAGCGTTAGCGCTCGCTATTTGGCCACTGTAGTAACGGAGCCACTCGGCCCGTTTACGCACACCGGTCACGCACCCACGCATCCCGAGGGCGGGCTCGCCCGACGGCATAAATAAAGGGGCGCAAGACCGCTCGGGGTCTTTGGCCCAATACCAGCTAACTGTGTGTGTGTACCTTTTGTGACGTCACGGCCCAAGCCTGCGGCCTAGTCTGTCCCCTGCTGCCCCGTAGCCCCAGACGCTACACTGGCGACGAAGGTGGGTCTGTCCCACGCCTCGCCCCCACAGTTGCTGCCCGGTACCTGTGTGCCCGCACTCCCGGCACTCGCGCAGTCCGCGCTGGTGGCGCCAATCCGGACCGGCAGCGGGTGCCCACCCCGCGTGGAGTCACCTCACAGGAGCCGCGTCAGGCTCCGGGTGTGCTGCCTCGGCAGGCGCGCCACCGCTGGGAGCGTCATCAAAGGGGAGCTGTCTGCGGCGCATGGAGCAGCGCATGAGGTGAGGCCTACCCTGCGCGTGAGTGCGAGCGAGCGCCCTCCTGTCACAGCGTTGCGCCGCATCCACTCACGAGGTCCCGCACTGCCGCTGCTCAGCCGCGCTCCAACTGCCACGTGGTAGAGCCGGCGGGCGAAGCTCCACGCCGCGTCCCACAACGGAAAAAAAAAAAATCGCACAGAGGGAGGATTCGACCGTCGCGAGCAGGGGCATCCCGCTGAGCACCACTTCAGCCTGCCTGCGCCTCTAGCGGCCTGCCCGCCGGTGAGGCCTGGAAATCGGCGTCAGAAGCAAGGAAGAGCTCCCGGAGCCAGAAGTATGGTCTCCGGCCGAACCCGACCCCTAGTCAGAGACTGAGAGACTTTGCATGGTGTGCTCAGAAGATCTGAGCGGTTTTCCCCGAGAAGAGCCAATGTATCTAAAAGATTGGAGGGATGTAGTAACGGAGCCACCCGGCCCGTTTACGCACGCCACTCACGCACCCCGCATCCCGAGGGCGGGCTCGCCCGAGGGCATAAATAAAGGGGCGCAAGACCGCTCGGGGTCTTTGGCCCAATACCAGCTAACTGTGTGTGTGTACCTTTTGTACACACACACAGACGCTACAGCCACCTACATCTGGCCCTAGGTCACTTATTACATCCTTACTAGCTAGGCCCACTTGACACTGCAACTGGCTGGAAATGATAGCCATATTTCTGGCATTCATTCCTTTCATGATCTTTGGCATCTAAAATCTTCTGGGCAACAGCTAAACTGGAGGGCAATTATAGAGCTGTGCGGCAACCATACCTTGAATAGTTTGTTACAGACAGCCTCTATGATGTTGATGGCTAATATGCTTTAAAGTCGCGTAAAGGGCAATGTGGTCTTGCACTGAAATATATATTTATTTCAATATTAATTGATGGAAAGTTTCAATTGCATTGCATTATAGACATAGATGTAATATTATCCCTGTTAAAAAACGTCTATGGACTCATAATAGCTCTGTTTTCCTAATCCTTTCTCTTTTTATCTCCAGTGATCTGTGGACTGTCATTTTAAATTTCTGAGTTTTCGGTTTCAACGCCATTATTGTTTACTTGTTTCAGTGATTTTGTTGTGCCTCTCAACGTACATTTTGTAACTATGTTCCTCTGGTCATGACTCGCCCCCTTTCTCTGGCCCATTCTTCTAAAATTCTTCCCATGGCTCATAGCCCCAACACAATGCCTTTCAACGGCACCACAGCCTTATTCCTTGCCACTTGGCAGGTGTCAACCCTATCTTAATCAGGTGTGATAGGCCAACTTCCCCTAACCCCTCCTCTGTTCCAGCCCGCTCCTTGATAAATCTTGTTTATTTTTTGTTGTGTTCATTTATGAATTTCATAAATTTCACCTAACTACCCTCCGGTAGCTGAGATCTCATTAAGTGTGAGTACGTATAAAGGATAGCAGAAGAGTGCCCAACAACATCTGGTGATGTAAACCATCAACCCTGTTAGGTAAAGCTGGAGCGTACCAGTGACATCCGCCATGACTGATAAAAGACGAGAAACCCTTAAAACACAGAGTCCTGATAACCAAAGTTGAAATCAGGAATTTGGTCAATGGTGTCTGACTAGAAGCTGAGTAACAATCTATAAAATAAATTTATCAAATAGCCACACATAATAGATGAGTCTTTAAGGATTTTCTGTCTTGACAAAGTCCTCATCTTCAAGTTTTCTCTGCAGTAATAAGGAGTCCCACAGGGAGGAGGCCTGAAAATGGCCAAATCTCATATATTCAGTCACGTGGGTTGTCAAAAAACATCTATTGGCTGTAGTGAGGCTTCTGGTTGGAAGGTAGAGGACAAACGGTATTGTGTATTCAAGTGTTGCCTTAGCAGGTGTCACATTATTGTCTTAGAGCCACCTATAAGCGGGGTCACAGGATTTATGCCTTTTTCTGGTTGCAACATTTTCCGCATGATTATGGATTTGCAGCACTTGCCACACGATCCATCATCTGCTACATAATCTGAAGATTTGAACAAAAATATTTGTTTGTAACTCAAACGGATCGAACGTTACTAAAAATATAGCAACACGAGTTGCTGCACAGTTGAAAGCCCGCAAAGATTGACCAGTCACGTTTCTGTCGTTTATTGCTGAATGTGGTTGTTGAACCGGTACCAATGAGGTAAAATCTTTGTCCAGTGTTAACATATCTAAAAAAATGTCAACATATTGAAGTAATCCTATCCCAAAATGTGCTGCATTAAATCGCCTAATTTGCCTTTTGATGATGATTTTGTTATCCCTGCTGTAGCGCGGCGGGCCTGGGGATCAAGGCCTACGCAGCGCTGGACAAAACACAATACCACACAGTGAGTATATAGTTGGTGGGAAGACCCCGAGCGGTCTTTCACCGTTTATTTATCTCCTCGGGTCGTGCCCGCCCCGAGGAGTGACTGCACTAGCAACAATGTAGTGGAGAGCCCGGGTGTCTCTCTACATCCCTCCTTGTATTTACTCGCAGTCTATCAGGTAAGTATGTTCATGGGGATGTACACATGAAGTCTCTCAGCTTCTGGCTAGGTGCAGGATTCGGCCGGAGACCATACCTCTGGCTCCGGGAGTTGGAATTGGTCACTGCATCCGCCTGTGTGTCGGTGGGTGAAACGGTCGTGTCGTCTTGGCTGCGCTCTCCAGTAGCCGGAATATGTTCTCTGCTTTCTTCTTGGGCGTGCCTGGGCACGGTCTCAATTGGCCTCGGAGAGCTGCACGGGGTATAGCACTGAGCATCATTAGGTTCTTCCATCTCTTCTGAGTCAGCAGGAGGCCCATGAGCTCTCTTGAAATAGGACACATTTCTCGTGACAAACTGCTGCCCTCGTTGGGCCGTGACCATCGTACCTTGCACGCTGACTATGGTCCATTCATCCAGCTCAAATGGTGTCCAAATTTCCAGCCGGGGTGTCTGTCCTTGACTACTACGCGGTCCCCCTCTCTCAGCTGTGACTCTTTTGCGCCCCTGGCAATACCAGCCTTTTGATTGGTTATTGTCCTTCTGACTTGAGTGGCCATGCTGTCTTTTTCTGGAGGTTTCCAGGCCGGATCTGTCGGGATGATATCTCGCGGGGCCCTTTTGAATAACAGGTGGGCCGGAGCACACCGGGTAGTGCTGTGGGGTGTCTGTCTGTATGCATCCAGAAACTGGTTGAGGGCCGAGTCAGCATCCTCGCCTTGCTCCACCGCAATCCTCAGAGCCCGGTTAAGGGTTCGCATGAAGCGTTCCACTTCCCCATTGGCTTGAGGCCATAGGGGGGTGACCTTCCTGTGTCGAATGGCCTTGTTTTCCAGATAAGTTTGGAATTCTCGGCCTTGGAACGGGGGCCCGTTGTCTGAGCGGATCTCATCCGGCAGCCCGAGGAGGGCGAAGGTCCTGTCCAGTACTTTCTTGACGTGTGGGAACGCCGTTGAAGCCACCACCTCTACAACTGGGAACTTTGAGAATGAGTCGACGAGCACTAGTGTGTTGCGACCATCAGGAAAACTTCCAAAGTCAAGACTGATTTTGGACCACAGGAGTTCACTTGGCTCTTCTGTGATGACCGGTGCCGGAGCGGGGTCACCACCGGTGATGGTGCATGAGTGACATTGTTGTACCATGTCTTCCACCATGGTATCCATGGCCGGGAACCATACTTTATTTCGCAACCGAGCTTTGGTTTTTGCCGTTCCTTGATGGCCCACGTGCGCCAATTGTATTATCCGATTTTGTGCTCTTGGGATCACGATGACGTGCCCTCTTAAGATGACTCCCTGTTCCCCCTCGCTCAGTTCGTTGCAAATCCTCCAAAGCTGTTGTCGGGCATGGCTGTCTTCCGCTTGCAGCGACGGGGCTCCATCCAGAAAGTGGGACCACCCATTGTTCAGCAGGGCGTTCTTCACTTTGGTCAGTGTTTCATCGTCTGCGGTCGCCTGACCAATCTCCTCCAGTGTCATGGCTTTCGGGCAGGCTTCGTACGAGACCATCCTTACGAACGCCTTCGAGTACGCCTCGTCTCGATGAAGGGCTATCGCGGCCTCCGCTTCCGGGTGTCTTGAGAGGTAGTCTGCGGGATTGTGAGCCCCAGGGCGAAACACCACTTTGAAATTGTACGCCTGTAGTTGCACAGCCCATCTTTCGATTCTGGGGGGTGCCAGCCTCGACGATCCCGCGAAGAGCGGCAGCAGTGGTTTGTGATCTGTCACCACCTGGAAGTCTTGCCCGTACAGATAGAGGTGAAAATGCTGACACGCCCATTTTATTGTTAGAGCTTCCCTTTCTATCTGGGCGTACCTTGTCTCAGTATCAGATAACGCTCGACTGGCATATGCAACTGGCCTCCAGGTGCCTTGGTCATGTTCTTGTAGGAGGACCGCCCCTAGGCCCACAGGGCTGGCATCCACCACAAGTTCGGTGCGCCGCCCAGGGAGGAAGTAGGCCATCACCGTCTTGTCCATGAGGGCTGCCTTAATGGAGTTGAAGGCTGTGTTGGCTGCTACTGTCCATTCCCACTTGTGATCATTGCGAGTGAGGGCGCGGAGTGGCTCTGACAGGAAGCCAAGTTCGGTATAAATCTGCCACAGTAGGTGGCCATGCTCAGAAAGCTGCGGACCTCAGTGGGGGTCTTTGGAGTGCTGGCCACCCGGAGGGCTGTGGCTTTCTTGGGGTCCACTCGCAGTCCTTCTCTGGTGAAGACATAGCCAAAGAAGTCGATCGATTCCTGGTAAAAGGAACATTTCGCTTTGTGCAGGGTCAGCCCACAGTCTACCAGTTGCTGAAGGGTGGCTCGTAGGTGGATATGGTGCTCTTCTAGGGTGTTCGAGAATACCAGGATGTCGTCGCTTAAATTGATGACACCCGGCAGGCCGGAAAGAGCTTCCCTGATGGCGTTCTGGAAGACCTCGGCTGCCGACGACACCCCAAAACTGAGCCGCTTATATCTCCTGAGGCCAACGTGGGTGGAGAACGTGGTGATATACCTGCTCTCCGGCTCGAGCTCCAGCTGGTGGTATCCTGCGTTTAAGTCCAATTTTGAGAACCACCGGGCTCCGTTCAGGTCAGCCACGATGTCGTCCATCGTCGGGGTGAGATGGCGGTCCCTTTTGACTGCCAGGTTTGGGAGCCTCATATCTACACACAGCCGTATGGCTCCTGGCTGCTTCGGTTTAGGCGCCACGACCAGCGGGGACACCCACCGAGTCGGGCCTGACACTTTCTCGATAACGCCAAGGTCTTCGAGTTTCTTCAGCTCTTCTTCTACCTGAGGGCGGAGATTGAACAGTACCATCCTGTGCCTCAGGGCAGTGGGCTTCCCCGTGGTATCGATGTGGAGCTTAAACTGTTTTCCCTTCAGCTTTCCTAGTCCTGTGAACAGTGCGGGAAACTCCCGTAGGATGGTGTCGGCATGAGATTCGTGTATCTGACGGGCAAAGAAGACCAGACCTAGGTCTTCAGCCGTGTGGCAGCTGAGTAGGGTTCCCTTCCTTCCTTCTGTGATGTGGAAACGTGCTTTCATGACATGGTGGTCACTGGTGATTTCAGCTTCAATGACACCCCTGAGAGGTAGCGGGCGAGTGCCCCCAAAGGTGTAGATCCGGGCTTTGGTGGGTGCGAGAGAGGGTCATGGCGACAACCGCTCATACTGTTCCGAGTCCATTACATTGACTGACGCACCTATGTCGATGAGCGCCTGGACAATGGACCCCTCTACCAGCATGGAGCACATCGGCGGTGGTCTCCGATGTTTGTCGGATCTGCTGACGAACGAGATAACAAACACCTCATCATCGTCTTCTTCGAGCGCAAGGCACCGCCCGCGTGGTGTGTCTTCCTCCCGTGTTTGTGGGTCCTCAAGCGACACCTGGCGTAAACGTTGCGTCACCCCTCGCGGCCTGGTGTAGGTCTGTCGAGACCGGCCACTCCTGCATACTTTTGCAAAGTGATTCATTTTCCCACAGCGGGAGCACGTCTTCCCCTTTGCTCCGCAAGGCGGCGCCGGCAGATGTTCATCTCCTCAGTTGCCGCACACTCCGCTGGTTGATGGTCGTGGGGTAGGACGAGTTGTGGCCGGGCACCGCTGTATCGCTTCGACCCATTCTTCTTTGATGGGAGTGTATTTCTGTGTCGGTGGTGCTGCCACAGCTCGGTGCAGGGCGGCTTCCATCTCGCCCGCCCGGGCATCGGAGAGTTCGTGGGATCTCGCGAGAATGAGGATGTCGTCCAACGAGATCCCTGGTTGTCGAAGGATCAGCTTTCGTAGCAGTGTAGAGCGAGACCCCTGGATGACCTGGCCACGTATTTCTTTTCTTTGGTCGCCGAAGGCGCATGTGCTTGCCAGCCGGCGCAGCCGCACGTAAAACATGTCCACGGATTCAGTGCTGGATTGTGACGCCTGTCTGAACTTGAACCGTTCGAAATCAAGGTTCAACTGAGGGTCAAAATGTCTGTCTAGCGCGGCGACTGCCGCCTCGTAATCATCATCGTTTCCTGTGTTGGGCAGCGTTTCGAATAGGTCATAGATTTCTGCACCGCTGTAATATATCAGCAGTGACCTCTTTACTGCGCCATCTGTCTCTCTAGTGCCCAGGAAATAGTGGTTTAACCGTCCAATCCATGCTTTCCAGCATGGGGCCGCCGTGGCCGGGTCAGTGGTTTCGCTAAAGGGCTGCAGCGGGGCCACCATGGCGTGGTTGTGAGTCGGCGGCGGGGCAGTAGCCCCTCTCTGTTGATTGACAGCATCGGTTGGTGGGCCAGCGGCACCTGCCTGTGGGCCAGCAGTCCCTGCTTGCTGTGGTGCGCTCATCCTGGCAGTGCGCAAGTGTGTGGGCGCAGCATATCAGCTCCCCTCTTTCCTCTTGCCTCACTCTGTTCCGGCGGCGGGGCAGTAGCCCCTCTCTGTTGATTGACAGCATCGGTTGGTGGGCCAGCGGCACCTGCCTGTGGGCCAGCAGTCCCTGCTTGCTGTGGTGCGCTCATCCTGGCAGTGCGCAAGTGTGTGGGCGCAGCGTATCAGCTCCCCTCTTTCCTCTTGCCTCACTCTGTTCCACCGCTGTCTTTTGCTGGTGGTGGTGGTTGTCCCTCGTGTGCGTGTTGGGGCCCAGCACACCTGTGTGGGTGAGCGCTGGGCTTTAGAAGGCTGGGTCAGTGTGCAGCTTCTCTGCAGGGCCTTCCTGCCCTGAGGTGGTGCCTGTAACAAGGCGCTCTGGGCACACGTGCCTGTGCCTTGAGGGAGCGCTGGGACCTGAGATGTGAGGGAGGGGCAGGCTCCTCTCTGTCCGATCCGCCGTGTGGATTGCAGGCAGCAGCCACGGGGCCAGCAGGCGGCGCTTATGGCGCGTTGTGTGGGGCTCTCAGCTGCTGAGCCACGTGGGCGGTGGTGCGCGCAGCAGCGCGTCGGCACAGCGGTGAATAGAGTCACTCACCCGCTGGTTGACGTGGTAGGCGCTTCGTCCTGGGCCGCTGCAGTGCACGTCTCCCTTCAGGGGCACCGGAGGCGTGGCAGCAGGAGCGGGACACAACCGGGCAGGAGCACACAGCAGATGGATCGTGGCTGCAGTGCGGCGTGGGCTCCCGGCCAGCAGCAGCACTTACGCGGTGACGGCGGTCACCAATGGTCTCCGGTGGGGTCGTGACAGTGCCGACGCCGCGGCCGGATCTGCAGCCTTCCGCCCAGGCGATGACGAAGTAGCGGGGTCAGGGGCACCGCCTCACGGGCGCTGGAGCGTCGCAGGGGAGCTCCGCTAGAAGCGATGCCTGGCACCGGGGTTCGACCGGCCTCGTCGCCAGTGTAGCGCGGCGGGGCCTGGGGATCAAGGCCTACGCAGCGCTGGACAAAACACAATACCACACAGTGAGTATATAGTTGGTGGGAAGACCCCAAGCGGTCTTTCACTGTTTATTTATCTCCTCGGGTCGTGCCCGCCCCGAGGAGTGACTGCACTAGCAACAATGTAGTGGAGAGCCTGGGTGGCTCTCTACACCTGCCACATAATTAGAGGCTCCGCTGCCGCATAATTCCAGTGACCCTACATATAAGGTAAGTAGGAATGCCCAGCACTCACAGACAGCAGGCATAAAGAGATGCCACAATGAGCCAATCATAAAGAAGAAAGCTGTGACGTCACGTCCCTGCTCGTTCAGACCGGAAGCTCCCCACTTTCACCTCGCTCTTGGAAGAACAGAAGACTCCCACCACATCTGCCTCCCTATGCCGCTTTTGAAGGAAGGGTTGTGCATTAATATTTACAGTTTGATTTCGAGACAAACTTTCAAGTTGTAGTGTGAGTCGGCCGCTCTTAATAATATTGTGATTAATAATATAGTGACAGAAATATTAAGTAAATATTTCTGTCGCGACTCGTGCACGTTCATGCAGTTTTGCCCTTCTTCTGCAGCTCAAAGCTTTGTGGGTTTTGGGTCATGTAAACATCCAGTGAGCGAGGAAACATAGTGCAAGTGCAGCCCCCTGAACTTCCGAGCAGACGGAGCTGGGCTCCAGTCCCCCATTTCACGGTTGCTAGTTTGCTTTTTTCTCCCCAGGGAGATGCGCAGAATTTGGGTCGACGGTTCGGGTTCATCTGTACCGGAGAGAAAACCTGCATTTTTGGACAATATTAGGCTGAACGGTTGTAATACGCCTGGCTCCTATCACAACATTTTGCTGCCCCTCCTCCCTTTTCTATAAATCTTTATTGAATCAAAATATGTTGATGAAAATAATCTGGGTTCACCCTATGGTCATAAACTTGCACCACGTGCAGAAGGTCACCTCTACAGAAGCTGACCCCAAACCCTGACGTGGAGCCAGTGAATTCAATCTTGTTTTCGCCTCTAAATATTTATTCAGTTATTATATATGTATCCCATTAGTAGAATGGTAGCACTGCCTCTGCACAGGTGAATCTGTGAACAAAGGTTTTATTGCTATCATCCATCACATGCACTGTAATCTAATTATTTAATTTCATTATTGTGCAATTTATATTTCACCCTTTTCTCTTTCCAGAGAGCTTGGGGTGCAGAGGAGCACCGCAGACCTGACCAGCCCACACCGTAGAGCCGATAGCCCATAATTTTCAGCCATCTTGTGTACAAGCAAACAAGAGTCTAGCCAGAACAAAAAAGCGTTCCAAACACTATAGCTGAGCATATCCTGCTCTGCTTCTTTCGCGCAATAACTACACTCCACGCTGACTTGAAGCGTAAGAGGCCATTTATTAGGACAAGGTTATCATAACTCCAAACATTTATTGAAAATAACATGCAACTATATAACTTTACTCAACAATAATAACTCTTACCCCTCATCCATTCTTCAACCATCTCCTGATACACTCCTCCCATTCTTGCTGTAAACTTCTCCATACATCCCTTCTCACCTTCACAGCCCTCTTAAACATCCTCTCTTGACTTTCTTCTGCTGTACCTTGCATCCTGCGCTCCGCCCTCATTCACCTGTGTACCTTCCCCCCCACCGAGGGGTGGCCCCACCCGTCCGAGACTCACCACCCCTCCAAAGTTCCGCAACCCTAGAGCCTTATAACCTGTCCTAAACTGGCACGCTTAACTCTCACCTCTTCCCCCCTTCTGACTGTAGGGTGGGTGGGTGAGTGGACTAAATTCTGATGAAAACCCCCCTCCCTAACCCAGTGGTGCGAGGTGCTGGGAAAGAGGCTGGAACCTCCCACCCAAACACCTTTATAGGCACCACCGGCCCGCCCCTAAACCCTCCCTAATGACCCCTGCCCATCACCTTGTCCTTCCGGCCACG
>CAWUFW010003819.1:0-12500 GCA_963921515.1 Calotriton arnoldi
CCCTGAAACACCACCCCAGCAAGACCCCCTACACTGCCCGAACACCAATGCACTGCCCTAAACCCTGAAACACCACCCCCAGCACGACCCCCTATACTGCCCGAACACCACTGCTCTGCCCAAAACCCTGAAACACCAGCCCCAGCACGACCCCCTACACTGCCCGAACACCACTGCACTGCCCTAAACCCTGAAACACCAGCCCCAGCACGACCCCCTACACTGCCCGAACACCACTGCACTGCCCTAAACCCTGAAACACCACCCCCAGCACGACCCCCTACACTGCCCGAACACCACTGCACTGCCCTAAACCCTGAAACACCAGCCCCAGCACAACCCCGTACACTGCCCGCACACCACTGCACTGCCCTAAACCCTTAAACACCAGCCCCAGCACAACCCCGTACACTGCCCAAACACCACTGCACTGCCCTATACCCTGAAACACCAGCCCCGGCACGACCGCCTACACTGCCCGAAAACTACTGCACTGCCCTAAACCCTGAAACACCAACCCCAGCAAGACTACCTACACTGGCCGAACACCACTGCACTGCCCTAAACCCTGAAACACCACCCCCTGCACGACCCCCTACACTGCCCAAACACTACTGCACTGCCCTAAACCCTGAAACACCACCCCTCAGCACGACACCCTACACTGCCCGAACACCACTACACTGCCCTAAACCCTGAAACACCACCCCAGCACGACCCCCTACACTGCCCGAACACCACTGCACTAAACCCTGAAACACCACCCCCTGCACGACCCCCTACACTGCCGGAACACCACTGCACTGCCCTAAACCCTGAAACACCACCCCCAGCACGACCCCCTACACTGCCCTAACACCACTGCACTGCCCTAAACCCTGAAACATCACCCCCAGCACAACCCCCTACACTGCCTGAGCACCATTGCTCTGCCCTAAACCCTGAAACACTAGCCCCAGCACGACCCCCTACACTGCCCGAACACCACTGCACTGCCCTAAACCCTGAAACACCAGCCCCAGCAAGACCCCCTACACTGCCCGAACACCACTGCATTGCCCTAGACTCTGAAACACCAGCCCCAGCAAGACCCCCTACACTGCCCGAACACCACTGCACTGCCCTAAACCCTGAAACACCAGCCCCAGCATGACCCCCTACACTGCCCGAACACCACTGCACTGCCCTAAACCCTGAAACACCAGCCCCAGCATGACCCCCTACACTGCCCGAACACCACTGCACTGCCCTAAACCCTGAAACACCAGCCCCAGCACGACCCCCTACACTGCCCGAACACCACTGCACTGCCCTAAACCCTGAAACACCACCCTCTGCACCACCCCCTACACTGCCCGAACACCACTGCACTGCCCTAAACCCTGAAACACCACCCCCTGCACTGCCCCCTACACTGCCCGAACACCACTGCACTGCCCTAAACCCTGAAACACCACCCCCAGCATGACCCCCTTTACTGCTCGAACACCACTGCACTGCCCCAAACCCTGAAACACCACCCCCAGTATGACCCCCTACACTGCCCGAACACCACTGCCCTAAACCCAGAAACACCACCCCTGCACGACCCCCAACAGTGCCCGAACACCACTGCACTGCCCTAAACCCTGAAACACCACCCCCTGCACGACCCCCTACACTGCCCGAACACCACTGCACTGCCCTAAACCCTGAAACACCACCCCCAGCACGACCCCCTACACTGCCCGAACACCACTGCACTGCCCTAAACCCTAAAACACCACCCCCAGCACGACCCTCTACACTGCCCGAACACCACTGCACTGCCCTAAACCCTAGAACACTACCCCCAGCATGACCCCCTACACTACCCGAACACCACTGCACTACCCTAAACCCTAAAATACTCCCCCAGCACGACCCCCTACACTACCTGAACACGACTGCAGTGCCCTAAACCCTAAAACACTCCCCGCAGCACGACCCCCTACACTACCCGAACACCACTGCACTGCCCTAAACCCTAAAACACTCCCCCAAGCACGACCCCCTACACTACCTAAACACCACTGCACTGCCCTAAACCCTAAAACACTACCCCCGCATGACCCCCTACACTACCCAAATACCAATGCACTACCCTAATCCCTAAAACACTACCCCCGCACAACCCCCTACACTACCCATAGACCACTGCACTACCCTAAACTCTAAAACAATACCCCCGCACGACTCCCTACACTACCCAAAGACCACTGCACTACCCTAAACCCTAAAACACGACCTCCTACACTACACAAACACCACTGCACTACCCTAAACCCTAAAAAACTACCCCCAGCACGAACCCCTACACTACCCAAACACCACTGCACTACCCTAAACCATAAAACACTACCCCCAGCAGTACCCCCTACTCTACCCAAACACCACTGCACTACCCTAAACCCTAAAACACTACCCCCAGCAGTACCCCCTACACTACCCAAACACCATTGCACAACCCTAAACCCTAAAACACTACCCCCAGCAGAATCCCCTACACTACCCAAACACCACTGCACTACCCTAAACCCTAAAACCCTAAAACACTAACCCCAGCACGACCCCCTACACTACCCAAACACCACTGTACTACCCTAAACCCTAAAACACTCTCCCCAGCACGACTCCCTACACTACCCAAACACCACTGCACTACCCTAAACCCTAAATCTACCCCCAGAATGACCACCTACACTACACAACCACCACTGCACTACCCTAAACCCTAAAACACTACCCCCAGCATGACCCTCTTCACTACCTAAACACAACTGCACAATTTGTTACAGGCGTTGCAACGCAGGCCTGTGGTGCTTACTTGAAGTACCTGGTGGGCTAGTTGGGCCCCAGGGACTCTCAGGATTCAAGGTGACCTACTCCCCCAACTTAAAACGCGCCACGGGGCGCGTTTGCACAGTGGTGAAGGGAGGGGGCGGGGCCTCAGGTGACATGTGCGCAAACACGCCCTGTGGTGCGTTTTAAGTTGGGGAGTTAATTCCCTTTGAATCCTGGGGGCCAACTAGCCCACCAGGTACCTTCAGTAAGCACAACAGAGTTGCGTTGCAGAGAGGTGAAAAAAGGTGCGTGGCCTCGGAACGCCTCTCTGCAACTCAGCTCTGTGGTCCTAACTGTAGGTACCTGGGGGCTAGTTGGGCCCCAGGGACCCTCAGGATTCAAGGGGACTTAATCCCGCAACTTAAAACGCGCCACGGGCACGTTTGCACACATGTCACCTCAGGCCCCCCTCCCTTCACCACTGTGCAAACGCGCACTGGCTCTGGTTAGTCAGAGTCAGTTACCACCAGTACCCGTCTGAAAAAGTTGTGGGCACAGGATGATTTTGCAACAAGGCCTCTTTCTGCTCCTCTGTTGGTTCTTTCTGCACATCTTTTGCTTCTTTCTGTGCGTTTTTTCTTCTTTCTTCACATGTCCTACCTCTGTTGGCATAGTTAGAAACTAGCATTTAAAAAACCTTTGAAATTCACTTAAAAAATCATAGGTTTCAGGCACGTTATAGTTAGAAATTAGCATTTAAAAAACCTTTGAAATTCACTGAAAAAACCATAGGTTTCAGGCACGTTATAGTTAGAAATTAGCATTTAAAAAACCTTTGAAATTCACTGAAAAAACCATAGGTTTCAGGCACGTTATAGCTAGAAATTAGCATTTAAAAAACATTTGAAATTCACTGAAAAAACCATAGGTTTCAGACACGTTATAGTTAGAAATTAGCATTTAAAAAACCTTTGAAATTCACTGAAAAAACCATAGGTTTTAGGGACAGTTATAGTTAGTTGGACATTGCACTCGTACAAAACCCGTGAAATTCCCGTTATAGTTAGTTCAGCTAACTATAACTCGCGCCCCCGCAATGCACTGCTGATGACGTCACATATTACATCACTCATCACATGGTCAGTGACATCACTGATGACATCACTGATGACATCTCAAATGACATCACTGATGACATCATCCATGTGATAATTTCATGCATCTTCTCACACCCTAATATAACTTTTGATACACCCACTCTAAATTACAGACTGCCATTCTCAAAACCATAGACACTCCAACACCAAAAACTACATACCCACTCACTGATTCTTAGGTCTACACACACATCCACTCACTCACCTGTACAGTCACTCATACTTACAGTCACTCAGTACAGGACTATCATATGCACTCATACACCTATATAAACACTCACACACCGCCACTCATCCATAGAGGTACTCACACACCTAGTCAGTCATGCAAAAAATTAATCACACACCCATTTACTCACCTATACAGTTATACACACACCAGCTCACTTACTCATACAAATACTAGCACATTCTTACGCTCTTATACAATAACTGATACAAGCACACACGCATCCATACAGCCACTCTCACAATAACACACTCTCACTTATAGGCATTTAAATACTCTAACACACATATATACTGCCTTTTACATATGTAGTTACTCGCACATGTACCACTGAGATATACATTCACTCACTAACACACCCATACACACACTCACCCACCCAAGCAGTCCATCACAGATGCACTCTTGAAATCATGCACCCAGTGAATCACCCACTCACACATCTATGTATAGAGTCACACACACCCCACCCACACAAACACTCAGGCAGCCATACAGACACTCAGAGAACCAATCAATAACCCATATAGACACTCATGTAGCTATTCGCAAATCCATGCATCCACTTACACACCAACAAACAGACGGATACAGACATTCACACAGTTTAGTCACTAACCCATGCATTCAGTAAGATACGTTTAATCACTCACTTGTAGAGTCAGTCACTCACGTACTAAATCATCCATTCAGACACTTATACACCCACTCATTCTTCAATACGCCTTTCCCTATATATATTAAACATATTTAAACTTTACAGAAACACACAGTCACTGGATGATGTCATCAGTGATGTCATCAGTGATGTCATTTGAGATGTCATCATTGATGTCATCAGTGATGTCACTGACCATGTGATGAGTGATGTAATATGTGACGTCATCAGCAGTGCATTGCGGGGGCGCGAGTTATAGTTAGCTGAACTAACTATAACAGGGGAATTTCACGGGTTTTGTACGAGTGCAATGTCCAACTAACTATAACTGTCCCTAAAACCTATGGTTTTTTCAGTGAATATATATATATGTATATATATATATATGTATATATATATATGTGTATATATATATATGTGTATATATATATATGTATATATATGTATATGTATATATGTATATATATATGTATATATGTATATGTATATATGTATATATATTATCTACTGGCGGTCGCCAGTAGATAGTTATAGTTACAACCTATTATCCATAGGAAATCCGCGACATTCTATTTGCAATAACGTTGGCGCCGGTTGACGAATCTTCGCGAAAGCTTCCAACTTGTTGGGGCGCTCCGGTCCGCTCCTACCCTGAAAGTCTCGGGGTGATACGTCAAGCGGGGGCCGAGAAAAAGGGGGTCCCAAAACGCGTTTTCCCCATTCATTTTTCCATAGGAACCTTTAGTCGCAGCTACAGCCCGAACTGCTGAACGGAATTACCCCAAATTTGGCAAAGAGGTAGCCCTTGGTTCAGACTGGTGCCTTTTGCTAAAATGGTGTAAATCCGTTCAGTAGTTCCTGAGAAATTCACAATTAAAATCACATATATATCTATGGGCGCGTCGGATCCGCGTACCCTCCCGATCACGAGCTGCATGCTAATTGGCTGTCAACACTCCAAATCAAGAAGTGTTGGCAGCCATTTTGTCCCTCGGTAGAACCGAGGGACAGAAACAAGTGCGCAAAGCGCAAAAGGGGGCAGGGTAGAAACACCCTGACTCCCTAGGTCTGCTCAGGGGTCCCACAAGGACCCCCTGGGCAGAAAAGATTTTATTTTTTTAAATCGGCGGGATGCGCTTAGGGTGCGCGTATCCCGCCGAGAAAAAAAGAAACAAGTGCGCAAAACGCACAAAGGGGGCAGGGTAGAAACACCCTAACCCCTAGGCCTGCTCAGGGGGTCCCACAAGGACCCCCTGGGCAAAAAAAGCATTTTTTGTTTTTAAAAATCGGCAGGATGCGCTCAGGGTGCGCGAATCCTGCCGAAAATCGAAGCGCGGTCTCCCGCGCTTCGATAGTTAATTGGCCCCGGGTGGCCCAAGTCCCGGGGGCATGGTGGGGGGGATAATTTAATGTGTGGGGGCCTCAAAGGGCCCCCAAGCCCCGGGGACCGCCACCCCCGGGGCTTTTTAAAAATGGTGCTGGAGGGCTCTGAGCCCTCCCGCAGCCCCGGGGACCACCACCTCCCCGGGGCTTTTTTTAATGAAAAATAAAACCAGTGTGGGGGGCTCCAGCCCCCACACGCCCGGGACCGCCACCTCCCGGGGCACTAAACATTTTAATATGGGGGTCCGTTACGGACCCCCAGAGCCCGGGGACCACCACCTCCCCGGGGCTGTGTACTGAATGGGAGGGGGCCGCGCGGCCCCCTCCTGGAGCCCTTGATGGCCCTGGGGACCACCACCCCCAGGGCCGGCTCCTGCAGTGTCCCGGGGTGCCTACCCCGGGACACTGTAGTTTGCTATGGCAGGACGGGAGCCTCGCGGCTCCCGTCCTGCCATAGCAAACTGCTTTGGATATTGGAAGAGAGAGCAGGGAAACCTGCTCTCTCTTCCAATATCCAAAGCGATTGCTTTTCCACATGGGGAGCAGCATGTCAGCTGCTCCCCATGTGGAACAGCAATGCCGGCTCCCAAGGGACGTGGGGAGCCGGCGGGACTGTGGGGGATTGGGGACCCCCCCACAGTCCCCAACGGAGAGGGCCAGCCCCGGGGATGGGGTCCCCGGGGCAAGTAGTGGCTCGGGAGGGGGCCACGCGACCCCCTCCCCAAAAAAGGAAAAAATAATAATTTTAAAAAATGGAAAGGCCGGCCCCGGGGATGGGGTCCCCGGGGCCTTAAAATGGCCAGAGGAGGGGGGCCACGCTGCCCCCTCAAAATAATAAATATAGAGGCCATGCCCCGGGGATGGGGTCCCCGGGGCCAATACAGGCCCAGGGAAGGGGGCCACGCGGCCCCCTTCCCGTTTTTTGTTTTTTTTTTGTAATTTAAAAAGGGGTAAGGCCCTGGGGGATGGGGTCCCCAGGGCCCAAAAAGAGAAAAAGGAAGGGGGCCACACAGCCTCCCTTCAGGGGACAAAAAACAAACAAAAAAAACGATCGGGCCCGCAGGCCCCGCCCCTTCCTTCACCACTCTGCAAACGCGCCCCTGGCGCGTTTGCAGAGGGGGAACGAATCCCCTTGAATACTGGGGTCTCTGGGGCCAACTAGCCCACCAGGAACCTCCAATATGCGCCAGGGGCTGCGTTGCAGAGACGTGTAGAGAGGCCACACCCCTTTTACACCTCTCTGCAACGCAGCTCTGTGGCGCTTTTTGGAGGTATATGGTGGGCTAGTTGGACTCCGGGGACCCTCAGGATTCAAGGGGACTTAATCCCCAACTTAAAACGCGGCACGGGGCGCGTTTGCACAGTGGTGAAGGGAGGGGCGGGGCTTCAGGTGACATGTGTGCAAACAGGCCCCGTGGCGCGTTTTAAGATGGGGAATTAAATCCCCTTCAATCCTGAGGGTCCCTGAGGCCAACTAGCCCAACAGGTACATCCAGAAAGCGCCACAGAGCTGCGTTGCAGAGAGGTGTAAAAGGGGTGTGGCCTCTCTACACGTCTCTGCAACGCAGCCCCTGGCGCATATTGGAGGTTCCTGGTGGGCTAGTTGGCCCCTAGGGACCCTCAGGATTCAAGGGGACTTAATCCCCCAACTTAAAACGCGCCACGGGGCGCGTTTGCACAGATGTAACCTCAGGCCCCGCCCCTCCCTTCACCATTGTGCAAATATTCCTCTAAAATCAGCCGAAATACGAATTCCGATTTACTCACCTGTTATCAGGAGAGACCTCAGTGCTGTATCTTTCAGCCCAGTACTGGTCCTGAAAAGTAATTCTAACCATACTTACCAGTAACTTGAATTTCCTTCCATAGGCTAACATTGACTGGTTTCACTTGGAAATTCTTCTAAGTGTGGAGTTTTGGAACTTTAAAATATTCCTCTAAAATCAGCCGAAATACGAATTCCGATTTACTCACCTGTTATCAGGAGAGACCTCAGTGCTGCATCTTTCAGCCCAGTACTGGTCCTGAAAAGTAATTTTAACCGTACTTACCGGTAACTTGAATTTCCTTCATAGGCTAACATTGACTGGTTTCACTTGGAAATTCTTCTAAGTGTGGAGTTTTGGAACTTTAAAATATTCCTCTAAAATCAGCCGAAATACGAATTCCGATTTACTCACCTGTTATCAGGAGAGACCTCAGTGCTGCATCTTTCAGCCCAGTACTGATCCTGAAAAGTAATTTTAACCGTACTTACCGGTAACTTGAATTTCCTTCATAGGCTAACATTGACTGGTTTCACTTGGAAATTCTTCTAAGTGTGGAGTTTTGGAACTTTAAAATATTCCTCTAAAATCAGCCGAAATACGAATTCCGATTTACTCACCTGTTATCAGGAGAGACCTCAGTGCTGCATCTTTCAGCCCAGTACTGATCCTGAAAAGTAATTTTAACCGTACTTACCGGTAACTTGAATTTCCTTCATAGGCTAACATTGACTGGTTTCACTTGGAAATTCTTCTAAGTGTGGAGTTTTGGAACTTTAAAATATTCCTCTAAAATCAGCCGAAATACGAATTCCGATTTACTCACCTGTTATCAGGAGAGACCTCAGTGCTGCATCTTTCAGCCCAGTACTGATCCTCAAAAGTAATTTTAACCGTACTTACCAGTAACTTGAATTTCCTTCCATAGGATATCATTGCCTGCTTTTTGCTGAAAAAGTTTCTAAGTGTTGATTTTTGAAACATACAAATATTCCTCTAAAATCAGCCGAAATCCGAATTCTGATTTACTCACCTGTTATCAGGAGAGACCTCAGTGCTGCATCTTTCAGCCCAGTACTGGTCCTGAAAAGTAATTTTAACCGTACTTACCAGTAACTTGAATTTCCTTCCATAGGCTAACATTGACTGGTTTCACTTGGAAATTCTTCTGTGTGTGGAGTTTTGGAACTTTAAAATATTCCTCTAAAATCAGCCGAAATACGAATTCCGATTTACTCACCTGTTATCAGGAGAGACCTCAGTGCTGCATCTTTCAGCCCAGTACTGATCCTCAAAAGTAATTTTAACCGTACTTACCGGTAACTTGAATTTCCTTCATAGGCTAAGATTGACTGGTTTTCAGCAAAAAGTTTCAAAGTGTTGATTTTCACAAACTACAAATATTCCTTAAAAATCGCCTGTATGACCTAAACGCATTTTTTCAACTGTTTACAGGAGATGCACCAGTGCTGGATCCAGGATCCAACACTGAGTAAGAAAAAGTAACGATAACAGTTTTTACCTGCTAAGTGAATTTCCTTCCATAGGATAACATTGGTGATTCTATGAGAAAAAGTTTCTAAGTGTCAACTTTTAAAATACAATAATATTCCTTAAAAATCACGACTGTAACCAAAACGCTTTTACTCAACTGTTTACAGGAGATGTACCAGGACTGAATCTAGGATCCAGTCCTGTGGTTACAAAAGTAATCCATAAAGTAACTAATTGCATTTAACTAGAAATTCACATTGAGCTGAATGTTGCATTGTGTTTGAAAATGTGTTGCCCATTGCAACAACTGTAACTACTGTACTTAAAAGTCTATTGCCTATCTGCAAAGTATTTAAACTAAAGTAATTCATTCTGAGAAAGTATTTTTTGTAATGTAATGTATAATGTAATTACAATGTAATTTAAAAATAAAATATGTAAAAAAAAATGTTTCTAAAAATGTAGTAAATCAGTATGAAAAAAATTAATATAACAATTAATACATTTAAAAATTGTCATTTACAAAACCTTTGAAATTCACTGAAAAACCGTAGGTTTCAGTCACGTTATAGTTAGAAATTAGCATTTAAAAAATCTTTGAAATTCACTGAAAAAACCATAGGTTTCAGACACGTTATAGTTACAAATTAGCATTTAAAAAACCTTTGAAATTCACTGAAAAAACCATAGGTTTCAGACACGTTATAGTTACAAATTAGCATTTAAAAAACCTTTGAAATTCACTGAAAAAACCATAGGTTTTAGGGACAGTTTTAGTTACTTGGACATTGCACTCGTACAAAACCCGTGAAATTCCCACGTTATAGTTAGTTCAGCTAACTATAACTCGCGCCCCGCAATGCACTGCTGATGACGTCACATATTACATCACTCATGACATGGTCAGTGACATCACTGATGACATCACTGATGACATCTCAAATGACATCACTGATGACATCATCCACGTGATAATCTGATGCACCTCCTCACACCCTAATATAACCTTTGATACACCCACTCTAAATTACAGACTGCCATTCGCAAAACCATAGACACTCCAACACCAATAACTACATACCCACTCACTGATTCTTAGGTCTACACACACACATCCACTCACTCACCCGTACAGTCACTCATACTTACGGTCACTCACTACAGGACTATCATATGCACTCTTACTCCTATATAGACACTCAAACAACGGCACTCATCCATAGAGATACTCACACACCTAGTCAGTCATGCAAATAATTAAACACACTGCCATTTACTCACCTATACAGTTATACACACACCAGCTCACTTACTCATACAAATAGTAGCACATTGTTACGCTCTTATACAATCACAGATACAAGCACACACTCATCCATACAGCCACTATCACAATCACTCACTCTTGCTTATAGCTATTTATATACTCCAACACACATATATACTGCCTTTCACATATGTAGTTACTCACACATGTACCACTGGGACATACATTCACTCACTAACACACTCTTACACACACTTACCCACCCATACAGTCTATCACAGATGCACTCTTGAAACCATCCACCCAGTGAATCACCCACTCACACATCTATGCACAGAGTTGCACACACCCCTCCCACACAAACACTCAGGCACCCATACAGATACTCAGACAAGCATTCAATAACTCATATAGACACTCATTTAGCTATTCACAAACACATGCAGCCACTTACACAGCAACAGACAGACGGATACAGACATTCACCCAGTTTAGTCACTAACCCATGCATTCAGTAAGATACGTTAAATCACTCACTTATAGAGTCAGTCACGCACCTACTAAATCATCCATACAGACACTTACACACCCACTCATTCTTCAATACGTCTTTTCCTATATATATTAAAAATATTTAAACTTTACAGAAACACACAGTCACTGGATGATGTCATCAGTGATGTCATTTGAGATGTCATCAGTGATGTCATCAGTGATGTCACTGACCATGTCATGAGTGATGTAATATGTGACGTCATCAGCAGTGCATTGCGGGGCGCGAGTTATAGTTAGCTGAACTAACTATAACGTGGGAATTTCACGGGTTTTGTACGAGTGCAATGTCCAAGTAACTAAAACTGTCCCTAAAACCTATGGTTTTTTCAGTGAATTTCAAAGGTTTTTTAAATGCTAATTTGTAACTATAACGTGTCTGAAACCTATGGTTTTTTCAGTGAATATATATATCAACAGCAACTCCGTCAATCACCCTGGAATCCTCACCACAAACGGAGCACGGACCACAAGATAGTGCAAAACAGTTTATTGTTGCTCTCCGACCTCTACAGCCATGACGCGTTTCAGCCCGTCAAGGGCCTTGATCACATATGTATATATATATACAAGTTAAAAGATCTATTTTAAGCATAATCGTCCACCTTTTCATTTCGTCTGCTCCTTCAAAGTATGTGCGCTTTTGAACTTTAAAAGAAAGACATTAGGAAGATGCCTTTTTTTGTAATTGGAGGACTTGTATAAATCCAGTCCGGGTTTTGTATGCAACATTATGAAGCATGTTGGGAGGTTTTGAAAATAAGTTGAACTGGAGGGCATAATGCTTTGTTGCACAGATAGTAAATAATCCTTAAAGCAACTTGGTTTGCAGGATTTACACTGTTGCGGTTCTTTCCAAATAATTGTGATTATGCTGGTTTGAATGAAACACCGTTAGCCCACATGCTTGTACTTACCCAATCAGTGCATAGAGTAGTGCATCTTCAGTTTTAATGTTGTGCATGCTTTAAATAGAAGCACCAATATGGCGCATGTTAGGTTGAGAAAGGCAGCTTGTCTGCTGAAACGCGTCCCTCCTGTTGAGTCCATGTGTTTGCTGGAATCCATGCAATAAACAAGAGAACCCTCACGACAACGAGTGCTGGCTCCTCAATCTGATTTGGTTGGGGAATTATGCTGTACATTTCTAAGCGCTAGCGGTAGCGCTAAATTTCCGAGCACCACCAGCGGT